>OV788323.1:14492718-15092718 GCA_928718305.1 Tetramorium bicarinatum | reverse complement strand
GTTCATCGAACTGGACGATCCTTTGTTAACGGCGCCGTTAACGGCAGCTCTAGGCTGCTGCGGTGACGAGTACCGCGAACGGGAGACCGGGCCCTCGCCGTGGTCTAGCACATGCTGCAGATGTGCCAGCGATATCACGAGCAGATCGGGATCCCGCAGAAGATCGGGCCTAGTGAGGGCCTCGGGCAGCCTGAGCTCGGGCCTGCTGGCCAGCAACTTTGGTATTTCCGTGGCCGGCGCGGCAGCCAGACCTGGCAAGTAGTCGCGAGGTACTAGGAGAGGATCGGGAATTAGGTGGCCGACAGTTTCAATCAGCTCGCGGAGTTGCCTGGCCGGATCCAGAAATTTGTCCGTGCTGCTGGACGTGGAACAGGTGATTTGATCTTGATCAGTCAGGTAGTTTCTCGTTTTACTGACGGTTTTTTGATAATAGGCGGCATGGCTTCTGTGCCGTTGCCCGGTCGTCGGTTGCCACTCGGCGGACATCGGTCTCTTGGGCGCGGCGCGTTCCGCTGCCGCGTATAAGGTACTGTGAATGTCGCCGCTGGACATTGGTCTGCCAGAGTTCCTCGCCTCCTGGTTGTGAATGCTTAGACGTTCCTGGAAGTTGCGCTGATTGGTCCTTCTCACGTTTCTGTCGATGCTCGAATGCACGGTTCGAGAGATGGGTTGATCGATGCTCTGATCGGATCGAATCGTCACTGCCTCTTTTGCCCTCTCGCAATCCCGCGGATCCGCGCAGTTGGACGAGGCCAAGATACTCTTCAGCGTCAATTCGCTCTTGGCGTCCTCCGAGCAGGACACCGAACACGGTGGACTAGGAAGTAATCTCTCGAGGTATGCCGATGATGGCCTCCTGGACGCCGGAGAACAGGGAATTCCGCTGGGCTGTGGCGAGACTACAGTGCCGCGGGATCGCAGCTCCTCCAGGACCTGCTCGTCAAAGTGCTCGAGATCCTGATATTTACCTTTAGCCTGCGCCTCGCTGTTTTTACCGGAGCCGATCCAGACATGATCGCTCTTCGTATTCTCCAGCGGAGTTTTGCGATCGTCCTGATTGTTTCTGGTACCGAGTCCATTGTAATAATCCGCGTCGACACCGTCATACGCCAGCGAATCCGCCTTCTGCTGTCGAAGATCTTCCAGAACTTGCGAGTCGCAGTCGTCCTCGTCTTCTTCCTCGTCTCCGTCCTCCTCATGGGGAAATCCATCCACCTTCATTCCCTCCGGATACACGTCGGCCTTGTTGAAACTGACGGTGCTTTCCGGCGACTCGACACGATGCTTCGTGTTCGGCGAGGCTGTTAGCTGGCCGGAAACACTTTTATAGCGGTAGCTCGGTATAACGATCGATAGACCGGGCAGATTGCGAGGCGAGCCGTCGCGACCAAAGTCGTTCGCGTTCTTCAGTAGTTTTTCGACACATTCCGCCTGAGAGTCTGGCGATCTGCTCGACGAAGACGCCTTTGAGAGTGGTCTCGCGGGCGACACGATCGAATTTTTACCAATATCGGATGTGTGGTTCCTCATTACGGATACCGAGAGCCCTGGCGTATTTCTCAGGGCGTCGAGAATCTTCGAGCTGTCGTAGTCGAGCTTCAACGGTTCGCCGGGCTCGTCCGGCGCCTCCTCTTCCTCGGTCGGTATACTCGGTCGCCACGTGACGAGGGAGTCCGGTCCGCATTTCGGTCGGTCGACGACGAGACCGCCGTCGGCCTCGGCGACTTTGCAGGAATTCGGCGTCGTGCCGATGTTGCTCTTTAGCGTAAGAAGCCCGAGATTGTCCTCTATCCGGATCCTTTTATCTTCCGTTTCTACCTGCATGCAACAATCCTCCAGGATTTTTTCTTCGTGTACCTCCAGTTTATCGTCGATCTCACCGTCTTGCTCGACGGCCTCGGTCTCGTAACTGGACATATTCCTCGTTTCCGTCACATCGTCGAGCAGCGCATCCTTGATCTGCTGTCTCTCGGCGGATTGCTTCTCGTCGAGGACCTCATAAGTCTTGGTAGAGTCCACTGGCAAATCGGCGCTGGGAGTGTCAGTGGCGAGAACGGGCGAGGCCGTGGCGTCTATCATGTTCAATATGTCTTGAATACCCGCCTTGTTCATCCGATTCGATTTCTCACTATTCTCCTCTTCCTCCGCTTCCTCGTTGTCTATCTCTTCTTCCCTTTCCTCTTCAACTTCCTCCGCCACGGCGTTCTCCTCGACTCGCTCGTTATTCTCCTCTATTCGCTTCGCCTCATTCGCCGTCGCGTCCTTACTTCTCGTGTGGCGAACGACATTTTGATGCGCGCTCTCGGGGAGTTGCGACAGTTGCAGCAGTTCCAACACAACGCGCGGCTGGAACAGCTTGTCCATTTGTAATCTCTGCAGGTTGATCCAGCCGTTCAGCCTGTCCTTGTTCTTCAAGCTGGCCAGACGATCCTTCGACTTCTTTTCGCGATTCTTACTCTCTTCAATTTTGTCACCGCCGCCGTCGTCGTCGTCGTCGTTAATTTCGTCGCGCCCTCGCAGAGGGGAGGAATATCCTCGTCGACTCTTCTCTTCATCGTAAGCACGCTTCTTTCTGCCTGTGCCTTCGCCAGGAAGCAAACCGTTCGTCGTGCCGTTCGACGAATACATTCGCGGATGGCACCGAAGAGGGCTCGCCGTCGCGCTCGCTGGCTCTTGGAGGCATCGCTTGCCGTTCTCCTTCTCGTCGTTGGACAAGACCGAGGAGGCCGGCGACGTGTCGGCCGCCATGCTCGGCGCCGTTTTCTTGCAGGCGGCTGCGGCGATCGTGTACACGTTCGACGTGGTGCGCGGTATCGAGCGCCATCCTTGCGCGGTCTTGGTGAGCTTGATGCGATTACGTTTGTCGTAGTCCTCGCATCTCACCTCGACTATCCTCTGCTCGCGCTGCGACGCCCACAGGAAGATCGGGTTGATCTTGGGCCGCTTCTCCTCGGGCGCGTCCAGCGTCTCGTCCGGCGGCGCCTCGTCCCGCACGCGTTTCTGCTGCTTTTGGTGATGATGGTGGTGATGGTGATGATGATGGCGTCTTTGACGACGGGGCACTGTGCCCCGCGCAGGGGCCCCGCTCATTACTCCATTCAACGAACGGTGATTACTCTGTCTCTCTCGTCCGACGAGATCGCTTCCGGTCTCCCGACTGCCGGCGATCGATCGACACTGACTTCGGCGACGACCGTTATTGGATTATTGCAACTGTCGCGCAATACGACACGCGACTGTTTCTCTTGAGCTCTCGCACGCGCGCGCGCGCGCGCGCGACCTCCCTAAACGTGTGACTTGCAATTAGTCTCGTGGTTCACATATTTCCGTTGGCAAGTCGCGGCGGCCGTACCTCTTTCAACGTGATCGCGACCCGGCGCTCGCCCGATTGCCGCTCCGCGCATCGTAGACACCCGGTAGGCGCGCGCGCGCGCGAAACGATCGCGCGGCGTGTGGATCGCGCGGATTCAATCGCGCCAGACCGAAACCCCGACCGTTCACCCGACTCGCTCCCGCGCGATCGATTCTCAAGGCCACCGCGCCATTGTCGACCCGGAACGAAGCTTCCGCCGCCGATCCGGGACCAGGCGCGTGTCCTGTGTCTCGTCGCGCGCGGATGTCCACCACGCTCGGTCGTTATCGTCCCGACGCGGCCGCGATCCCGGCCTCGGTCGCGCCGTTGACGCTCACGGGGTCGCCGGCGTTCATCCGGCTATCGAACCGTGACGCCGTCGCGCCGCCGAACAGGGATATGCCGGAACGATACGGGCGCGGGCGTCGAGCCTCATCTGAAGCTCGCTGCCGCGGCGCGTCGAATCGCTCGACGACGTTGGCCACCGAGTTGGACGGCCGATTCTCGCCGTTACAGCCTGATTAGAACGTCTAGCGGGGGGGGGGGGGTCTCCTTCCGAGGAACGCAAGGGACCGACGCACCACGAGGTAGATAGTGGTGCCGGGCGACTTTCCGGGGGAATCGCCGGGGATCGAATCGGGGTGCACCTCCCAACTTGGCGAACGATCGGGCTACCTTGCGGTTCGTAGGTTCCGCCACGTATCCACTTTATCCTCGGTCTCACTCGCGCTTAGTCGATCGCCAATGCGATTTCGGGGCACCGCCGCGTCCTGGGATTGTCATCGATGACATAACACACGGTGCGGGCGGTTGCAGGCCGCCCATCGGTTACACGCTACACGCGGAGTCACTGCCTAGAAGCTACTGGCGGCGGTGCCACCTCGTTGCCTTCCTCTACGCCGTCGCGCGGCCGCCACCGCCGTCGTCCTCGCCGCCCCCGCTCCGCGGGATCGCGACGCAGGTGCGGCTCGAGCGGACGGGCAACGTTGATGTTACTCGGGAGGAGGCCGCGGTCGAGTTAGAGACTCTTCAAACGCATATCTTATTCGTCTTATTGTATCGTCTAATAGGTACTTATGATTTTCAACATTTTTCTTGATGCTTAATTATACGCAAGAAATGTTATATTCTAATTTTTTTAAGCGATAAAGTCTTTGGATTCATTCACAGATTAATTTAATTGAATTACCTTGTCGAAGATAAGCAAAATGGTTAAAACAAAGATTCTAACGATAATCTGAGTTAGTCGGATTCTGGACACTATACGAATGATTAAATTATAATTGTAGCAATCGCAAATCAAAGCTCTTTTTGTTGTCACTTTACATGTCATTTAATAAAAAATATTCAAATGTAAATTCCACATATGCATCGAAGTAACGTGGAAATATTAATATAAAACATTTTGTAATAGATGTATTTCTAATATAAAAATATCTTACAATAGTGTCAGCATTTTTAATGAATGATACATTCTAAAGGTTTTGAGAGAAACTTTCTTTTTTTTTTATATATATCTTATACATTTTCATTGACATCAGTTTACATATGCAATATATTTACAATTTCAAGTATCTCTTCAGTAGTATTAAATATAAATTGTACTTTCGTCCCAAATACATGCAGAATAAAATTATAATAAAAACTTGGTGTTCAGTACACGAGACTTTGGAACGGGGTAGAATTGTAAGTGACGACGGCACTGGTACGCTCTTATCCCTCGCCCCGAGGCAGCGGCTCGCGAGCGGAGTACCGACCGCGAAGAGAGGAAGAGAGACGGATAGATAGAGTGGTGGAGATAGATAAGGTTCCAGCGAGAGATAGATTGAGAGAGAGAGAGAGAGAGAGAGAGAGAGAGAGAGAGAGAGAGAGAGAGAGAAAGGGCGAGAGAAAGAGGGAGAGCGTCTCTGCACTGTATGTGCACGCGTATACAGAGTGTACCGAAGGTAACAGCGGCCACAATAGCGTCGATTGATTGCTGAAGGTCGGTCGTCGGGAAAAGTTAAGCTTCACGATCGCCTAATCACCTCGACGACATCGTGTCGCACTCCGCGAAACAAAATCCGCTCTCTCCCCTACCGCTGCCCCGTTTTTTCCCCTCTCGAACCCCCGACGCATAATGCGTGTGCGTATGCACACGCCTATACAGGGTGGATCGAAGATATCTAGAGTGGTTGCGGGGGGCAACGCGTTGCGATGGAAGCTCCGTTCGCGTTGGAACTCGAAATTTCGTGAAATACGAAATTCAAATAGGGAGATAACACGTCGCTGTCCATTTCGCTATCTCACATCGTTTTTTTTTTATTTTAAACAACGTAAATCTGATTTATGGCGAGCGTCAAGGAAACTTGTATTTTTCGTCGATATATTAATAGTATGCCGATATGATAACGCGATATATGCAACTTGTAAGCGTAATATGATAGCTGGAAGAAGAGTCGATTAAGCAGTTTATAGTTCTATTGTCTTCTTTATTTAGCTTCCTACAAGTTTTCGTAGCGTTTTTCCAGTGCGTGCGATTCGTGCGACAGGAACGTAGCGATGTATCGATGGAAAAAGGGCGCGATCGAATAAATCCGAAGTTAATTTCCGCCTCTCCCCCGTGTCCACAAATCGTGCACACGTGTGCCAACACACGTGTCACCAACTACCAAGTACTCCAACACCGAGAATCCGGCGCGATTCTCGTGCGCTGTGCGCGAGGGAATCTCGTAAAAGACCATGCGAAGGGGACAGATTTCTTGGCGCGAGCAACGAGGGTATAGTTTTCGATAGACAAATACCTTCACGCTAAGTGCCTTCACAGTGAGGGGGAACCCCGAATCGGGTTCACCCCAACACCGCGATGCGATCGAGCGGGTCGACGAGAGAGAGCGAGAGAGAGGGGGATGAAGTCGGGTTCTCTCGTAGTAGGGGAAAGGGCCGCGCCATGGGGCCGAAGGGGGAAAATATTTTTATTAAAAAGGGCGCGGGGAGCGGGAAGGGAGAAGAGAGGGGACACGAGATCATGGCGGTCCCCGCCGCATTAAGCCATATTTCCGTACCTGCGATCGACGCACGCGAACTGGGCATTAATTGCATTAGCTTGTATGAAGGGATTGTGAGAGATATGCAATCTCGTGACAGGAGAATGAAGAGAGCTATTCACGATGTTTAGATCGTATTTATTTAATCGCTAGATAGTATTTATCGAGAAAGAATTATTAAAGAGTGCGGTTGAATTAAACCTTTTTTTACTTTGAAATAGACGCTATAAAAGATTGCAATTTGAATACAATGCAATTTCCAAAATGGTTGAGAGGCCAATACTGAGACTTTATATTCTTAACTTACTTGTTCTAGGCTCTTCAATTCGGTGTTTCGTTTATTCGAAAATTCAAAGTACGGAAAAAGGATTAAACGTCTATAGGTGCTTGGCCGCACTCTTTTTCGAAAAAGACGATTCGTACATGAGGAAGAAGATTTACAGTCGTAGAGGATAACAGTAAATCTCATAAATTAATGATCTCTTTTCGCGCGTAAAGGCAGTAGCACATAAATTCCATAACCGTAAGAATCAACCGTAAGAATAACGAGCGTTCGTTGAAATCTACGGCGCCCGTAGAATTTCAGCGGACGCTCGTTATTAGTTGATTCTTACTGTTACGTCTATATTTACGGTTATGGAATTTGTGTGCTCTGACCTTAAGAGTAACTTCACTTTCTGTTTATAATAACTTTTGCTGGCCAAATCAAAATCCCCTACTCTTGTGTCGCGTATTTTTATAATGCCTATACTGTAATCGGAGTTTATTGCGTCCCAAGGCCTGATAACGCTTGTGGTCGTGTTTCTTTGCGCGCGTTTAAGGCAAAAACGAGGCAAAGTACGTTCGTCAAGGTCGGGTGAACCATGTCAACGTATGGTCACCGCGAAGCGGCCGGTGCGTGCACGGGCAGAGGGACCGACGTCACTGACCGTGGATGCACGCGAGACTCGCGACAATTTCGCGCGTGACGTCGCCGCCGCGTTTCGGCCCTTCGGCTCGAAAAGAGCCCGCATTGCCATGAATCCGGTTCTCGAAACCTTGCGATTGTGTCCGCGATCGCAAGGAACGATATCGCCATCGAATATTCCGAGACAAAACGAAGATGTCTCTCCGCGTCGAGTCTCGATCGAGAGAGAGAGGGAGAAAAAAAAAGAGAGCTCTCTCTGAACTGTGTCTTTACGCATCGCAAATGCAAATATTAAATTGTTGTTATTATTATCAGAAATTGATATTTACGAGACGATGGCTATCGATGAACATTCGCGGAACGTCGCGGATCCGTTTAGTTCTTATGACGCTGACGCGTAATTTTTATTGCGCATGCAAATTACTTCTGCGAAACGAATTATTTAGTTAATTATTTACGAACGTTGCGCAGTTCCCGACGGAATCGTCGCGGGTTGATTTACGGACAAAAACCGAATGGCGAACGCGACACGGCGAAAGAGACACGGCGCGAAACGAAATAGAGAAAAGAAAGCTATTGATAATGCAAACCGCGGGCGCAAGTATACTTATGCACAAATATACAAATGCGGACAACCTGCTGACTCTGCGCTTTAATAATTCATGCGGAGTGCATATATGAAGGAAAGGCACGGTGAAGTTTTACGTTCCGAAGTTTCGCCAGGGAAAGATTTCAGTCGCCGAGAACTAGACCCTCTGCCCGTGCATGGCACGTCGGTCTGCGTGTATGTGTGACTCGGCGGACCTTGCAATAAAAACTTAGACTGTCGCGACGTACCGTATAATTCCGGGACGGTTTTACGTATCGTCGAGCGTCCTTGTTGAAAGTTTAAACTTTTACGGGTTTGTTGTTCAACGATGAGGGTCACTGGCCGACACATTTTTCGCGAAATTTTCGACAGTTGAGAAGCGCTCTCTCTCTCAGAGCGAGAAATTCGCGCTATACAGTTTATCATCATTTACGATCGATTCTCGCGGTGAAATTTTTTTTATGAAAAACTCATTGTCTGCCACGTAAATATGCTGTGTTACCGACAGTTTGGAAACCTCGGAGTCTGCGGGATACTTTAACAGAGAGCAGTGTAGTTCGCGAGGCGAGCTTGAAGCGGATAGACAGAGCGGCATTGAGCTCTCCACGTGAATATCAACTTCGACCGCTTTGTCTACATAAATCTGTATTTTGCTCCTTTTTGCTTCTCAGCGAAGGTAAGCATAAAATTCTAAGAAAAGAAGAGTTACTTTAAATTGAATTCATCATTAAATTTTTTTTTATTGTAAAGTCCTCTTTTAGAATCTTTGTAGCCAGTGTCTTTAAGGTTTTTATTTTATTATCTGTATTTCCCGAGATTTACAAATCTTGGCGTAAAAATTCCAGAGGAAATAATTGAATTGTAATGATCTACGTCAAACGTCGTCATTTTCTTGCTTATACATATAGAAACTTGGTTTGCGGAAATTTTGATCCTTGCAACAGGATTGACAGCGTCGCTCCTTTTTCCTTCGGAAATCCATCATGCGTAGGACGTGTCTTCTTGGACGTCACAACGTGGTGTTCCTAGTTACGCACCTACGCGCCTCCTTCTCTTTCTCTCTCTTCATCGATTTCTCGCTCTTTCATCTCCCATTTCGCCAAATGCGCGTACGTTCATCTCTCTCCTCTTCTCTCTGCCGACGGCAGCGTAGGAAGAGGTTGCGCATTCTGCGTCAAGCGTTATATTTATAGCCTAGTTCCGAGGCCCGTTTATCAATCGTTATAACGACATATCTCCCGTACGTGGCACTCGACGAAATCACATCCAAACGCGAGTGGCGCAAAGCCGATACGGCTGTCAAATTCAAACTTACAATCTGTACGACGTCACGGCATATCTCTGTATCTGATTTTTGGACTGTAACCCGGGCAGGTCGGTTGAAGTAAAATAAAGAAGTCACCCACACGAAAATCGAAACTCACTTCCGAACGATGAATCCGCCCGTTCGAATCTGGATCTTGTAAATAACTCTTGCTTTAAAAGAGTCTTGCAAGCTGCGAAGTCAGAGCTCGTTCAGAAAGAGAGAGAGAGAGAGGAGAGAGAGAGAGAGAGAGAGAAAAGAATGAGAGATAACGCAAATCAGTTTGAATCTACATCTATGCGCTATTAATAGCATCAGATTGCAGTTAGATAATGATTGCGTAAACGTCAATCATATTTTTTTCTCTATCAGCAGAAAAACTGCTCTCAACCGCGTTTTCACGTCACGTCAGATGATTTTTAGATATTTATTTTTTCATTCGGGAGTTCTGACGCTAACTTGCCTCTTTATCTTTTCCTGTCGGTACGACGCAACGATAGAGGCGAAAAATTAATCCCAGACCGTTGAATCTAAACAACGTTTATAATACTATTACAATAATAATAGTGACTCTTTGAAGAATGTTCGGAACGTTAGATGTGAGCTGTTAACGTTTGCATCCCACCGACCGAAAATAGAGACACGATCTAATTCTATGCCTTGCCGTAACACCTTGCGGAGGCCCACGCAGCCCGGCCTTCGTTTGCGCTCCGTTTGTTGCACCCCGCGGAGTTCTGTACATAAAGCTCGCACGCGGAACAGACACACCCCTGCGGGGGTGAGACCTGATCGATCGAGAAAGATCTTCAAAGAAACGCCAATTGCTTTTCTCGTGATCGTTGAAATATTAATAAGTTTATTGGAGGCTCGAACCGGCAAACGATGCGCCGGCGATTACGTCGCTTTCAGCGAATTTTGTCGACGTGATTTCTTGTAAGATAGTTTAGACATTACTGAATAACTTGTGGTTATTTCCTTCTTATCGAAAAGCTCGTTCAAACAATACGTGGCCTCTACGCGATAGAGTGAGACAGCTGCATATCGCTCGGCGCGCAAAAAAAATTTCTAAAAATTCCTAAAATTTTTTGGCCGTGTATTTACATTGTTCTTAATCTCCGTAATGGTGTAATGCAATAATGTTGTTATAATGCTTGAGTGGCAGTGTTATCTTAAAAAATGTGTACGTTGCGTCAGATGTTCGAATGATAAGTCTAGATTTTCTGACAGAAGGCTGGTATTGATTTGCGTTCGTCTCAACTTAAGAAGACCGAACAATTTTTTGCAAAATGTTAATGAGACATCGATTCGGACGTTCCTTGTTATTTTTCATTGAAAAACTTCCTGATGAATGCGCGACGCACGTGTATGTGACTCATGTAAGTGACACGTGACACTTTCTGCAAACATTGCCATATTTATATGTATTTTGTATGCAATGAGAACACCTACGTAATTAACGTAAGTAGATTAGTTTATGATTTCCTTCAAACATAGTTTATGATATATGGCAAATTTATTTACGGGTGTTACGCAATAGCGCTGAGAGATAAAATTAACGGAGCCTCCCTAAGGAGATGACTTGGACTAAACTCCAATTGACCTAATCGGCGATTGATTCCATCTCAATAGAATTGCTTACAGTGCATTTTCTAACTCTACAGACTTTATTGTCCTTGATCTGCTTCTCAAAAAAGAAATTTTTAATCCGTCTTGTGTCAATAAAAAATTAACAATTCTGTAACCAACAAGTTACTGCATATTTATTTAATGATATATTTGACAAGTAAATTGCTGATGACGTTAGTCGCCCGAGTTTTGTCACCCTAAGGGATGGGTCTTTCCGAGAATGGCGGGTTACGCGATTATTTTATTAGCGAATCAACCAGACCGAAGAAATATCTGTACCCGACGATCGATAACGCCTCCCCCTCCCCCCTCCGCGAAATACTTTTGGTATATATCACGTTCGAACGTATGTATGTGCGAGCTTAGCCATCGGCACGTCCGTCGAAGTGTGCATCATGCTTTTTCTCTCTCCCTCTCTCTCTTCTTCGATAAAGGCACCAGCGGATCGAGGTGTCCGGCCAGTCAGTTCTCGGACGTCGATCGTTAAAGCTGTGGATCGTGTCGATCGCCTGGCACACTGTTGATCTTTGACTAGTTGCCAAAGAGATTTCGCTCAAAGTGAAAATAAAAGTAATTCTGCGAATACAAGAGAATCGATTGGATAAGTGAGATATCTTTCGGAAAGATCGATATAATATCGAGACTTTTGACACGGAAGATAATCACACTTTGACTGAGAAATACAACGATTAACGGATGTGTGTGTACGTGTGTGCATGCGTGGATCCTCGATAATCAATCAAACTGCTGTACACGTTATACACGGTGTTCGATAATTCACGAAAAAAAGAAATAGAGCCGGTCGCACACGTGGACGCCGACAGCGAGGACCGGCAATTCCAACAGTCACGTAAGTCCGTCTTCTCAGTGTGCGCGCGCGGAGACGTCAATTTTGAAGGCCAGTCTTGGAATGGGAGGAAAAATAACATAGGATGAGTTAATGAGCGGAACCTGCTGCAGGATTGCGATAAGATTCGCTTCTCGTCGTTTTTTACGAGCCGCCCGGCGAAGTAGCGGGAATTGTAGGTCAACGACCATTCGTCATTGATGACTTGTCATCTCGATGCGGCCCTCCCGATTCTCGAAAGTGACGTCTCCGTCGCGCCGGCGAGATTGCTTTAATCCGGTCCGGTCTCCGAAATAGCTGCGCATATGTGAGAGAACACCCAAAAAAAACTAATTTTGATGTACTAATTTTGATGTGGAATCCTTTGAAACTTAGAGGATTTTACTCTTATTTTGACCTCAAGAGGATTCCTCTGAAATCAAGAGAAAAATACTATAAACAAGAGTATTTAAGATAGAAAAAAGTATTTTTCACTTTATTGAAAGAGGAATATGTTTGCTGTAAAACAGTAAGCTTATGGAATTAGTATATGGAATTATAGGAAAAATCACTTTGAACGTAAAATACTTTTTTTTTGGGTGAAGATCTCATTTCGCGTGGCCGTTTCTTCTTCAAAAGTCTCGATTTAAACCTCGCGCTGGCCGATGATCACCTCAACGACGAGACCCAACCGACATCCTGACTGTACGATAACATCTTTATCCTTGACGCTGTAGGTGATCGCGGAATTTTGGATCGCGGGGACCCGGCAGGAATTTCCGGATGACTTAATGCTCACACCGACATCGAGTGTGATTAATGACACGTGCGGAGAAACCTGAAAAAGGTCGATACGTCAGTGAGAGTGCGAGATAACGATATACATAGATGAACATCGGAGAATCAACCGATGATGCATTGCTAGTCTCGATTCTCGAGAGCTTTGGATTTACCTGTTTGACTAATTCGTGAAATCGGCAGACACAAGAGGGGAGAGAGGGAAAAAGAGAGAAAGGTGACTGAAATCTTCAGTTAAAACCAGCACCGATCAAGCAAATAACGCCCACGTTCCACGGAAGACTTATCGGCGAGTGCAACCAGGGTGTGACAAGATAAATGTGCAAGATCTAGTACGATATCGAGTGACGAAAGAGAAACGAAAGCGCCTGTCTGTGCCTAAATGTCTCCGAGACAAGTGTCGCATGGCGTAATCGTAGCGTCGGTACATCCGGAGCAAGACCTCATCACCGCATTTCCGTTTGCAAAGATCAATAATTGAAATATCCAAAGTTCGATTATGCTCAACGCGAAGTGTTTGACGCGCATTAATTTGAGAGATTGACGCAATATAATAAATCCCGAGCGCGAGACTCCGACACATTGACTCGATAGACTTTGATAAGGCGCAACTACCGTTCAGGATGCGTCTCATTCGCGTCTGTGTCCTTTTCGTATCTTTATTGACGCCGCGTGCGTGCACGAGTGACGTGTTACCCACGATATTTCCTATCCCATTGGTAAGTACATCTTCGACATTTATGACGTACCCAGCTTTAAGTTTCACATTTATTTGTCTAAGCCTCGCGTATCTCTTATGGAATTATATTTAGATCGAATAGTCGCTATTGATACCAATTTCTTGATATTGTCCAGATAACCGGTTAGGTTGTAAAAGCTCTACGCAGATACCTGGATCTTTCCTGATTTGTGAGATTGCATAAGAAATCGAGAGGCTGAGAAAAATAAATTGTCTAAAAGAAGATATTCATTCGAACGCGTCTCGATGCAAATCGGCGATTCTTGCAAATTGATATTAACACTATTAAAATTCTTCGAAAACCTACGGTCACTTTATAAATTTATGGACTTACGATATTACCCGTTGTTGTTTACTCAACGAGCTATGCTTCTTTATGTACAGAAGTTGTTTCACAAAAGTTCCAAAGTTCCGAAAAAAATCTTGTAAAATTTTCTTTTTTGCCCTTTGACTTCAAATCTGTCTTCAAATATGTCAAGTCACTTTCCACAAGTTTACAACGCCAACAACGCCAACGTTTTCTGTCATCATTTACGTCATTCTCCTCTTTACTCGCGACGCGCAGTCTCAAGCTGCATCTTCGCCGAATTTTGGAGCGTTGAAATATATTGGATAGCGTCGTTTTAATAACATCAGCAATCACAAAATACTTTCAATATCTTCGTTTGCAGCAAAATGAGACCGTAGTGCCGAAGGAATACGAGCACCTACCATTGGTTGCGAAATGTTGCTCCATAGGCGAGGTCCTTGTAAAAGATACGGATCAGAATACCGTTTGCGTTCCCTCGAACGACACGGTGTATTTTTCGCCGTTCTTCAGCGACTTTAATCGCACCGGCGCGCTGGTTCCCGGTGACGAATATAAGACGTTCGCCGCTATCGTTGGAAATCCCTGCGATTTAAAGTACGTATACGGAGAACACAGAAAAAATCTGTAAAGATTTGGATGATCGAGTCTGTCGAGAGAGCCACGTTACAAACCATGTTACCGAAGGTCGCCTGTTACATAATATAAAATGCGTACAGCTCGTATTATCGATATCTTTATCAATAGATCGGAACGCCGGTTGGCCACATTTTACGATATCATTTTGTTTTTTCGTGCTGTGATGAAATGGACTATCAATTCATACTTGTCGACTCAAATACCAAATTATCAATTGTGTGTAAAATTCGAAAAATCTAATAAAGAATCGCGCGAAGTATACCTACAAGCCTTATGTAATCGCAAGTTAAGTGTATATCTTGTTACGTGAAAATCGTAAGATGAGATGATTATTTATAACACTTTCTTTAATTGAAAGAAATATAATTGATATTATGTATTGATAACTGCACTCTCGATATTGCATTCCTCAGGTACTTAAGATATCAAAGAAGCAATTGTGTATCTTATTAAAAGTAATTTACAAGTTTAGATTCTATGCGCACAGTCATTGCCGCCTTCTTGCGGTAGATAACATATCGTCAATAATTTTTTCCTTTTTCCAATAAAAAAAATTGTCATCAAATCGTGATAATCGACGGAAATGAAATCATAACGAAATACTTAATCTCATCGGACGTGTAACATAGTGACAGGTGACAGTAACATCGCCGCGCTATTGTTCATGAATTATTGATAAAGGACATGTAGAGTACAAATGGATAAAATGTAATAGCGTATGAATTACATTTGCATAAACAATACGCGAATTCAGACGGATTTATAAAAACGTCAAGTTGTCTGAATCTTGAGAGGCTTTGTTCCTCGTCGGCAAATATAAGAAAAGATGGATTTTCAAATGTATAAAATGTATAAAAGCAAGATAAGTAAAAGCTGAAGTAAAAGTATGTATAGCTGAATAAAAGATGAATAAAAGAGATATCTATGTACACGTACAAAATATTGCTTATTTTTTTTTTTTAATCGGTACGCTTTTTCCGGACAAGTATAATTTTTAATTGGGTTTCTTTGCAAATGACATTATCTGTATATTGATATTGGCAAGATGAAATTTGTATTTTTGTAACGTGGTTCACTGGATCGATTAATTTTGTTAGGCTGTGCTGGATATGGACAGACGCGACATTGAGAAGCAATTTCAAAGGCTTGTGATAAATAATGTTTTATTCTATTCTTCATCACTGTAAAATGCAAAATTATTGCATTTCCGTAGCAATTAAACAAGAATTATTTCCTCGTACACAAGCAAAACTCGTTTCTGATGGGCGATTGATTACAGAAACGCGTTTCTCGGAAAGATCTTCTGTTGCAATGTGTGTATCCTGGTTCGAGTATTCAAAGTAAATTAAAACTTCATTTACTTTGAATACTTAACTCACAAGCACCTTTCTTGCCCGACGATCCGAGTTAGCATGTCCACGCACGTATTTGACGAAGTATTTTCAGGTACATACTATATCCGGAGGAAAGCAAGGAGGATGAATACTATTTATTGATGAATGGTTCCATCTTTGCGCCGCGAATCGATCATGTACCGATTATGCTGATGCCCGGCAAAAATTACTGTATGGAAGTTGTGCCCGAGCAGGGACTAAGGGCACTCGTTTGTTTTCAAGGTTTGTACCGAAGAATCTGAGATCGCAGAAAATCCTCCCCAACTTCCCCTAACTCTTATTTTTTACTTTACGTTTGATCTCTCGTACGAAAATGTTCAATCTTCCTGAATTTTGTGGAATTTCAGCTCAAGAAAATAATTGTTACTTATTCGTATATCAAATAATTTATGTAAAAAATCCGCGTATATCATAAAGAACTCGATAATTCCTTGACATTTCATTTCTTACAAGTCACCTCGCACTTGAGTCTTTTAATGGAATGCAACAACAATTACAGAGACCGCTGCCCCAACCGCGGATGCGCGGGTCATCATTTACGCCTGCGGGCTCCTGATCTCAGTTCCCTTTCTGATACTCACCATTGTGGCATATATGATAACGCCGAGATTGAGAGACGTTAACGGGAAAGCCCTTTGCCACTATTGCGGCTGCTTAGCACTGGCCTTCACCACTTTGGCGATAACGCAGCTCACAAGCGCGCAATTATCGCCTCAAGCTTGCGTTAGCATAGGTAAGATAATTAATTATCATAGAGAGTACATTGTAAGTGTGACACCGTTAGATAAAAGTATAATAGCGTATACACTGTAATATTTTATCGATAGAAAATCTCAATTTTTTATCAATTTCGCTGCTACTTGAACGTCTAATTAAATTTAGCTTCAACCGAATTTATTAGAAGAGGATCGTTACAAACATTTGAAGAGAATAACAAATTGTAATTAATAATTTTCAAGTGGTAGTCTAATTTGAGTATTGGACTTTGGACTGCCACTTTTATCGAGCGGTATAATTTCGGCATCAATGTAGCGCGGTAGGTTCGCTTTAAGAAATATGACGACACGCAAATGACAAGCAGGATTGATTGAGAGACCGCGCGGCTGGCGTCGTTTTCAGCATTCGTCATCCAATTCTCGTTTGTGGCCTGCTTCTTCTGGCTGAACGTGATGTGCATCGAAACATGGTCGTTGGTACGCCATCACGTGAATCAGCGCGCATACAGGAGAATCCAGCCTAAAACGCTTTTCTTCTACTACTCGATATGGGCCTGGGGCGTCCCAGCGGTCCTCATTCTCGTCTCGATGGCAATGGATCTCAGTCCTACGATTCCCATGACCTACGTCAAGCCCTCTTTCGGTAGCGAGAGCTGCTGGTTCAAGTGTGAGTCTCTATCCATTTACAGAACTCGTAATCACGCATCCCATTGCCACAAATATGCACGCCAGAAAAGTATCATAAATATATTTTTTCCAAGTTAAATATATATATCTGCGATTTGATTTTTATCATTTTTATTTGATGGTTTTAACAATTTCTATCATTTTAATAAAACATTGTCGCACTTTAAGTCTTCCGTCCTTCCGGTTTTCTTAACATTTTCATCAATATCCGGAAAAGTCGGATTTTAATAATTAATTATTTACTTTATCATTAATTATTTTTTCTCATTGTGTAGCTGACGCAGAAGCTATGCCGTATTTCTACGTGCCGGTCGGCCTCCTTTTATTGGTGAACATGATTCTCTTCGTAATCACTGCTGTCAGGATCAGCCGGTACCAGCAAGAACTCGCGCTGAGGCGCTTGGCGAGGAATCAGCATTCCGATCGGGAAGATCAAAGGCTCTTCCGCAGGCTCAAGCGAGTCTTCATCGTTTGCCTTGTACTCTTCTTTCTGATGGGTCTCAACTGGATGATGGAATTAATTTCCTGGTGGGTCGGCGGCGATCCTTTCGACTGGACGGCATTCGATTTGGTAAACGCACTTCAGGGTATCCTCGTCTTTGGTCTGTTTGTCCTGAGAAGGCCCATCAGAGACTTCGTTTGGCATCGAATACAGAAGATCCGAGGAATAGACACCACGGAATTGGACGTCGGGAGCATGGACCTGGCGCTACTGCCTGTGATAAATGGCGACATCCCAGACAGGTCGTTTAATCACTCTTAAAATAGGTTTTAGAAAGAAAGAAATTTATCTATTTCCTATATGAAAGGACGATACATTTAACACAGGCGGTTGGCCGAAGTGAAATCGACCGTGAACTTGAAGCGATCGATAAACCGATGAGTCGATGGACCGCCGGAAGGAAGGATCCAGGATCTCACGACAATGATGAAAGTTATTTGAACTTTGCTGTGTGCAACGGCGAAACAGAACGGCCTTCTCGGTGACGCTCATAAGGAAACATGAAACATATTATTCATAGAATTTCGTTGCAAACCACTCGAGTTAGCATGAAATTAGCTCGCCAGATCGGACGCGCGGAACTTTCGCCAGAAGATTATTTATATTTAATTGAATCGCAATCGCGCGTTATAATAGTTCTAGTCTTTTTCTGCAAAATATTTGTAATTGTAAGTAATGCGCACGGCGTGTTTTAATTTCGAGTAAAATACATCCACGGAGCGAACGTACAACGTGACTTTGCAGTTGAATCACGTTATGTGAAAATAATTTTTTTTTTTGCAAGGTAACATGTTACACAACGCATTATTCGTCCACCTCCACGAAATGTAGCACATGCTATGTTGCGATGTTTCTGCGCTAGTTATACAATCGTGGGGAAATGAACAACGGATGGACCTTACTCAAGGATCTCAAATGATAAGAACGCAGTTACGGCACAATTGTAAGTGTGAGAACTGGCTGTAATCGTAAATCGATGTTTATCAAGAGTGCGACTTAATAATAATTATATATCAAGTCGGGATGTTTCGACGATACTTACAATTAGATTCACGCCACAGATCGATTCACACTGACAACGTATCATTTATACCTTCGTATTTACGCGTCGTGCTTACCATTAAATGACATAACAACATGATAACAACAATTTTATGCAAAACCTTCTTTCACGAATCCGGCGTGCCGCGTTATGTTAATACATTGTAAATAAATAATGTCCAAACAAAAGCACAGACTATTGAATGGGAACGTTCAAACACGTCTATGCACAATTACGAGTTTCCCACAACACATTAATATTGCATATATAATTGCATATTATACTAGAAAACAGGTTTTGCAACAATATTGTTGTTGTATCGTATTTTCGTGTTCTGTATGTAGCTAGTATATTATTTATTGTCGTGATAGGCATTAATTTATTGAATAAATCATACATTTAAAACAGTATAAAACAGGATAAATGAATCAAGACGAATACAAAATATTAATATTCTTTATTTTTGCTATTCCCTTTGAAACCATAATATATTTGTTCGTTTATTTTGTTCCGCGCGACGGCGCGCTCTATATATATATATATATAACAATATGATTTTTATAATGTATAAGCGTACCTTGCCAGAATCTAAATTTTCTGCAAAAAATTATGCTAAGGAAATAGTCATGATATACAACGTGAGCGCACTCGTACACAACTCATTAACGCTCGAGAGGCAGGAGAAAATAATTATATACCTATCCTATTCTCTAATAACAGCGGGCGTTAATGAATCGCGAAAGATCTCGCGTGCAGACAAACGTGACGGTGCACTCACTGCAAGCTCTAAAGCGGACGTTAAATACGTCACTGCGCACTCTAAGCGGCAGCCTGAGTGCAAAAACCAGGTACCAAAAGTAACAATTAAATCCTATGTGTAAAGCATTCTCGCGATGCTTTTAATTTATAAACTTAACACACCATACCAAAAGCACCCTTTGATTAAAGGCCATATTTCTTGATTCCTCTCAACTTTCCTACTCACAAATTCTGAGTTTCTGAATCTACTTCACTCTTAAGATATTATTTCCAGAAAAGATTGTGGTAACAATAAGTTAAAAAATCAAGTAAAAAAATATTTTCTGTCTAAAATTGTACAAAGCTTGATATTTAATGATATATCTCTGCAAAATGATTATCGACCACGCGCAAGCTTTTAAGTAAATTTATTTTTTGCTATAGAATTTATGTAGACGAATTGCACTGTTCGATTGCTCTACGAGGACCCGAAAATTCCGGACTCACACCTAAAATCTCCATAAGATCGCCTCGTTGAGCTACATACACCAAGCAATACATTTCCGACAGACAAAGCGCAGAGTCATTGTATGATATTCGTTCCGTGTTCACGTGAGGTGATTCATCATCAAAAACTGATTGTTTATCTAGAAATTAGAAGAATTTAAATAGCAATAATTATATTGAATGATATCAGAAATGAATGTAATGGAATGAGAAACTTACTACGGCTAACGTATTCGTAAATGATGTAATCATCTAAACTGGAGAATTCGTTAGAAAAGAGACCTATCCAGTCTCCATTGCCTGGAGTGAAATTTCTCTGCAATTTGTAAGATATAAAATTTTCTTCCACGGTACAATCTTGAAATTCCACAATGTCATCTTTTACATTAGGTCTGACCTAAAAAAAAGTTTCATTATTCACAAGAAATCACCAATGAAAAGAGATGATATACTACAAGATTGTATTTTTACCACGATATCGAACTCTCCAGTTACAGGTTTATGGTCCGAAACGCTATAATCGGGATGGCTCTCGTAAGTATGCTGTTCAACGTGAATTTCTATATCATCGTATATATCTACTGCATTTACTTTGTATAAAATTCTATCAGTCCAAGACGGTCTACGCCTGTGGCAAATAATTACGTAACATATAAAACGTTATTTTTATTAAAAAGTATATAAATATGTCTCATATTTAATCACTTCACATTTATATAACTTACTTGAGATCAAATTCCTGGGACTCAAATTCGTATTTGTAAGTAGGCGGGAATGTGATACTACTTTCATTTAGTTCGGCAAAAGCTTGCTGCTCCCTCATCACCATACTCAACTGATCTCTTTCAAGAAGTTCCTTCAATTGGTTCTTTTTCACTAGTAAGTCTATTTCGGCGGCGGTTAACTCCTCTCCATTGAGCCGAAAATTTAAGTCACCGATCCAAAATATATAGCTAATAAAAAGTGTATATTTACATTATTGAGAATGTAGTTAATTCTACTCTTTGTGCAGTATAAAAAAATATTCATACTCGTGAAATAATATTCTCGAAGTAAACGGTGCAGTAAAAGTATGGTCTGTCACGATGGTGTTATAATCGGCTATTCTATCAGCTAGTAAGTGGTCATGAGGAGTCAAATGCGTGTTCACCACGCAAATACTGACTCCATAGGCATTCATTCTTATGCTCACTGCACCCTTGTTTCCCTAAAAACAAGCAACGTTGTTAATAGAACAGCACGTAATGTTGTTGCATTGTCTTCTTACCCACATGCCACCAAAGCCTGTTTTGGTATACTGAGCCTCTATCAATCTCAAATGCGTCAAGTGCTTTCTTAGACAAAAAGCGTTCAGAACAAGACCCTGTAACCGTTGCGATCGTATTTTTACATAATCGTACTTCTTCAGCAAGTCTCTGCAAACATGTTAGCATTTAATTTTCATGTTCAAGATATACTCCTTTGTGCATAAAATTCGATTAAATGCCTAGTAGTTGGCTCATTACTCTCATTAATTTTTATTAAGTAACAAGCGTTCCATTTTAATAATTTAATTTTCATCTCTTGAATATATATATTAAACAATTATTTATGATACAAGTTGCATATCACCTTAATTAAAATTAGACTTACCTAAAGGCTTTAGTCCATGGATCCTCAAACAGTATATAGTCCAACACTATATTTTGTGGTTGTGATTTAACTTCTTGTAAACTAAAAGAATACACTTTATTGAATCTGACGCAGGCAGAGAAGCGTTTTGGACGTACCCGACGAAGTATAAATCCGGCCACAGCTTCGACTTGTCGCAGTCGGGTGTAAAACCCAGAAGCTGATGAAGATCCTGTTTGGAATCCGGGAACTTCGTAGCCACATTGTATGTGACAAAGTAAATTCTACGCGGCGGTGAAAAAAAGGGAACGCCGTGAGAAACAGATGTACATACGCTCTCTGCGAGATACAACGTACGACTGCAGATTCTTACCTGAGTCGCTCCACCGGACACGCCATTTCGGGGATCCTCGACGACGACGACGAGAGGGGTGGAAGGAGATTCTACGAGGAATTTACGTAATTCGCGTAGCCTGGGGCAACGGATTCACATCGCTGGACTGGACAGAGCACGTCGTCCGGCAGGTTAGGAACTCGCGCGCATCGCGCTCTCGCACTTCGTACTTTCACCCGCGGTTATGTCGGCCGCGAGAGCACCGCCAGCGGGACTCGTTACGCTCGCTGCCGCGTGCAACATCTGGTCACGCGATTCCGTACGGCAACACGTCGCCTATGGAGCCATATTGCACCATATTGCTGACAAGGGGCCTGTTCTTTTTAGCTGAACTGGCTGCACTAGTTCAGAGGTTATCTTTCTCCTTCCAATACGGAGGGAAAAGGATAACCTCTAAACTAGTGCAGCCAGTTCAGCTAAAAAGAACAGGCCTGTAGACTCCCCTCCGTCGGCGCCACTGCACGCCACCCCCACCACCCTCGTGGTTCCACGTGACATCTGTCATTATGCGACTGCAGTTGCAGGTTGCGGCTGCACGCGCTGCCTCGATCGATCGCGCGATCGACCGTGGCGTATCATATTGATATTCCTCGTCATCGTCGCGATCTCTGACCCCCTTATCAAAGGTAGGACACTGTCGATCAGCACCATGAGCGTCAGCTGACAATGACGGACTCTAAATAGCACGGACTAAATCACTACACGAACTCGAGGATTCACTTTTTTTAATTCTTATGAGTTAGCGTAAAATCTGTTTCAAATGAACTTGAAAGAATTTCTTTTTAAAGGATTCCGTAAAAGAGTAAAAAAATTTTCCTAGAAAGAGCTCAGAAATGTTGACGTAAAAGCGAATTCTTTTTAAACTCTTAAGAATTTTTAGAATGGAAAGGGGATGGAAAAAGAATTCGTTTCATAATTTGAGAATTTAAAAAGATTTCTTCTTGGATTCTTTCTCTACGCTATCTAAAATTCTCTCGCGAATGCGGAGTGACTCTTCGGGCGATTATCTTGTTGAGTAATATCGGTTTTGTTAACGTATGTAGAATTATTAACTTCTTATCGTTTGACACTTGTAAATTCCTCGTTTCTTCTCTTTGGCAATTTTGCCAAAAATCTAGAATTCCGACACTCGCGATAACTGCAGTACTATTTAACAACGATCTTTATTTTTTCATTATTCAGTTAATTATACAGAGAAAAACATTTCTTTACATTTAATATATGTGTTTGTTTGATTTATATTTGTTTCATTATAAAAATATTTCATGGAATAAAAACTTGATTAAATCATATTGTTTAACGGAAAAATAATTATTACTTGAAATACTATTTTAAATACGTCTGACTCAAAGAGCATTGTTTGTTTTTATAACTTATTTACGACATTATTATTTAGAATGACCATTCAGCTCGACTTATACGTATAAATAAATTAATTTTCTATCGAAAAATATTTTATTTAAAATAAAACACGCACACGTATACATTTTTGAAAATCAAACAATCGTATTTGTTAGTTCCAATATTAGTCTGATTGAATTATTTCAATTTCTATAAAATTTCTTCGACTTGAACAAAATTAATTGAATTTAAAGAAACATTTTTCTCCGTGTAAGGAACGATTGGCGCGAATGTTCTCCAAGCGTGTCGTTGGAAAGATTTCGCCGCAAGCGTAGAAGATGAGTGGAAAATGATGTTTCTCGTATGTATTAAAAAAAAAGAATGTGTCGTAACATTTATTGCATTATTCCGGAGGCACGTACATACACACTTCTAGTTCGAATCTCTCGCATCGATAATTCGCAGCACGCAGGCTCGTTTATTGCTCGCGGCGATCCGCACGTGATCGCGTACGCATCATCTGGCGGGGTATTCCCTCCCTCGTGATGATGGTCCGAGTTACAAAGAAGCTACGTAGAAGTCGTTCACCGAGTCCGCGAACGACGATTATTTACAGTAACGAGAGATCAACACGCGCGCTTGTATCTAAAATCTTAAGACGCGCGACACGCGTACACGGGTGTCTTGTCCGCGGCGAGATTCGCCTCAGTACATCATCCCGGGATGGGCAGCCCTTTGGAAGAACACATTGGGATTGGCCGACAAGGTCGTGTAGAGATTCCCGGCGTCCTCCGGCCTCAAGTACATACCGGGTGGCAAAACGAACGTCTCCATTGGTCCATGCACATCTGGAAGCAGAGAGATGCGCGTTTTCATCTGATGATGTATTTACTCTGGGTAGATAATTGATAAAAGAGAGAATCAAGACCGATTGAAAAACTGGAGCGACGCCGCGCCGCACGTTTCATCCAGCGGAAATGCTCTTTCGTACTCGGTATATCGACCGGAGAAGCGCGTATCCGCTCGTAGCGTGTCTAGCGGCTATCATCTTTGTGCCTCACGATAATAAATGAATTGTGGTATCGAGACGTACGCAGGAATCGAAGCCGCACTGTGCATAACCGGGACGAAGCCCTCGTTACGCCGGCACGCGTTAAGCGCGACTGTAATTTAAAATCGCCGGCTCAAAGTAGGTCTCGTCGTTCGCAGCTGTCGTTAAAGCGATTACACGAGTCTGGTCTTCGCCTTGACATGTGTAACCTAATCAGTAATTAAACTCGACTTTTGATATGTTTCTAACATAATTTCTTATGAAAGATTGAAGAAATCTTTCTTTTGTTTTGTTATAAATTTGCTGCAGATACAATGTTTCTTTTTTCGTGACTCCTTCGGTTGATGTTACATTCTTTTATGTTTTCTTCTACACGGAGAAAATATCGTAGATGAGAAGAGAGAAAAGAAGAAAGAAAAATAGAAGTACTTTTTAAATAATATTTTGTTGGGACATGACATATTATAGTTATTACTATAATTACTATAATGACAGTATGTAATATTATTATATTAATGTTCATTTTATATCTGAGATAATCAATTATATATGTATTCCTGATTAACTAAAGTTGCAATATATATTACAAAGGATTATAAAAGTTTTAAACTATGGCTACGTACAAAAAGTTGTACGTATTATATAAAAGTGACGTATTTGTAATAATGCTTGTACATTGTAATCAGACAATTTTTTGTTAAAATTATCACGTTGGTATTGTAATTTTCATATATTTAGATTACAAGTTCTCTTTTTCCCTTTAGTTAAGTTTGGTTGTTTAAAATTGTATATTGAAATAATTTGAATAATCATAACGATTCTTTTGTACAATATATGAAACGACAGACAATACGTTAGATAAAAATATTCCAGTTCCTATCATAATATCGGTATATTATTCCAGAATGACAAAACTTTTACTTCTACGTCTACTAGGATATTTTTCTCGTAGTTGCATTTGTTCAGACTACGGACCGACGTTAAAGGAAGCTTCTGTCAGCCGGAGATGTCGTGCCTCGCGTAATGAGGGTCGTGAACCAGCTTGGCGTACCCGGTCCGAGGAGGCTAGCGGCCTTCGCCTCTCTCGTAATCTCTCGCATATTTCACGCCTTGCTCGTAGTAATGAGCCTCGGAAGAAGCGCAAAGAAATCGTATCGCGTCGGGCGGCATCGCGGAATAAACGCGTCCGCGGAAAGTCCCATGCTCAGCCTCTACGAGAATAGGACCGTTGTCGAATCCTCGACAACGGGCGAAAGTGACGTGTTTCTCGATTTCTCGGCGATCCGACCGACCCGAGGAACGCAACGCGAGGCCGGGCGATGTGTTGGCGTACGCTCGTTACAAAGTGTACTACGTCGTTCCTCGCTGAATGGACGGGCGCGCGCGGGGGTCTTTAACGTAAATGCGTATCGCGCGTGGGTGAAAGTCATCCAGCTGTGATTTACGATCCAGCTATGATCTACGTCGTCGTGTTGTATCGAGCGCGTTTGAGAAATGATGGCGAATCGCCGGTGATTCGCGTCGGGGGGGGAGACTTTTTCTTTCTCATCTTCCTATTTTTCTTTTTTTTTTTTGCAGATTGTTTTTTCATTCTTGCTTCACGTCTGGGTAATACATTGGGTAACGGTGCGACCCCGTTACACGTGCGCGTTCCCTTCGAATAGAGCTGAATAGGATCTAGAAACTCGCACGCGCGCTTTTCCATTATGTGTCTCTAGAAAGTGTGAAACTCCCGCTTATGATGCTGTTGTTCTCTCTGAAGGGAAATACGTATCTGGAAACTCGGATTCTCGGGCGAGGAAAGACGTGGAAAGCCCATCTCGGCGCGAGCAAGAATAAGAAGGAGATCCGTCGCGATCCGTTCCATTCCATTTTAACGGCGGATTTTTGTCACCGCGATTAGTGTCGCCGTTTCATGAGGGCATGGTCCAATCTAACGGGACTCATTCTCCCTCCCCCTCGTCTCCAACGTCCGGCGAAGCAAGAAGCGAGTGACCTCCGCTTCGGACTTTCTCCCTCTCCGCCTTTTCTCCGCTGCCATCCGCTGCCGCGCGACCCGACCCGTCCCGTTCCCCCGCTCGGCCCTTGCCCCCCTCCGTCGCTTTTCCTCCCTTTCGTTCGTTCGCACCTCGAGGTGAAGGTCGCCGAGGGCGTTAGCGTGACGAAGGAAAAGTTTCGGGCCGGGAAATGCGCGGGCAGGACAGGAAGTGTCGAGATTCTGCGGACGATACACGCGCGATACACCGACGTATTCTCGCATATATGTAGGTAATATGTTTGAGCAAATCTCTCTCTCGGCCAAAGATTAAAAATCGATGGGAAAAGTTATGGACGATACATTGTCCCCGAAATCTCAACATCAGAAAAATTTCAGAAAAAAATGTTCCGACTTTTAAAAACTATAATAATATTATTTAATCCTTTCACGTTCTACTTTTTTAAAAAAGAAGGGCACATATCGTGTTTAATTATTTTTAAAATTTTCTACAGTCGCTGAAAACGTAAAAATTCAAGATATAAATCTTGTATTGCAGGTACAATAAATAAAGTATTTTTAAATACCAATGAAAGTTTTCTTTGAGATGTTTTCGAGATTTCATTTATCAAATGGAATAAAAAAATATAATAATATATATATATACATTAATTTAAAAAAAGTTTTCAATCTAATCTATGCTTCGTATCTGCAAGTGTTAGCTATGATAAGAAAATATACATGAGGCTCGAAAGTTTAATTTATACTTTATGTATAGTATAAAATAACATCATTAGAAATTCATATCACAAGAATCGCATTTCGTCACGCGAAAGTAAGCCTGCTTGCTATTTCAAAACTTTTGTGATTAATCCGAGAAAATTTTGACTTTATGCAAATAATGTTTGATATTTCATAACAATACCTACCACATATTTTTTTATTAAAATTTAAAACAATTCCCTCTTAAATATCCCTTGATCTTAGTTATTCAATATTTGCTAGAAATATAATTTTTTAGACATGCTGAAACGTACGTTTCGCAGGACGTGAACGAATAAAAATTATTATGATAATTACAACACATCAAATTTTGATCAACATCGCTTTTGTCAGTGCCTCGTCACAGGCCTTCTTGCGCCGTTGCGTGACGACGACGTACCGTAACTAGCGAAAATGCACGTCTCAGAGTCTCGACGGGGTCTTTGCGTCGCAGCGCGTAACAGGGTAGTTTTGCATGGGGCACGTAATAATAATCGACCGATTCTGAAAATAAATAATGACGGCTTACCGTCCGAGTATATGGGACTTCCTCCGTGCCTGCAGGCGCTGCATCCGGGTATCCCGGACGAGACCAGTGCGACTCGATCTATAATTAGAAGTTTCCACGTTACGATAATCTCGAGGGGGCGGGGGGAGGAATGATTACGCGAATTACGATGCCATTACCATCTACTCTAGAGATCGCTGTCTCAGCCAGTTAATTACGCTCGATTTAAGCTCGTCATCTCTATTCCATGATTTACGATACGAAGGGACATCAGATCTTCCATCAGATTTAAGCGATCCGTTTGCGATTAGACCTCTCAAGTCCCTCACGCGCAATTATCGTAGTCGCAAACGTTTTCGCGTCATCAATCGCGAAAATTGCTGCTCCATTTTTTTTTCTCAAATAAAAACGCGCGTTCCGTTTATTTACTTTCTCGTTTATCCATTTATTCATGTTCCGCGCGCTGCCGATCCCGCCGGTCGTGACCGCATTTCCGTTATTCGGCGCGCGATTACGTTGTCCACACTTTTTAGCTGCTACCGCGCGCGAACCTGAAGATCTACCCTGCGGGTATCGAACAAACGAATCGGAACGTTGCGCACAGCAGCTCCGAGAAGCGTAATCGCGAAACGTGTGTGCGCGCAGCGAGAGAAACTTGGATATTCGGCGAGGTAAAAAGAGAAAGAGAGATCGTCGCGATAATATTGTTGCACATCTTCTGTTCAACGTCACATTATTGCGACGGACTTCACTCGTGTTTACTTAAAGAGGCTCGACGACTTACCAGCACTGTGGTAATGCATCTTCCTCTTGAGGGACGCTTCCGCGGGCTTGAAGTGAAAGAAGGAGGGCGAGTAGCCGCTGCCAGGCAGGGAGCTGAGGGCGTCGTCGCGATCGCGAATGACCGCGGCGGGCCCTTCGCGGCCCAGGGCGGCCAACTGGCGTCCCTTCGGCAGAAACATCGTGAGGAAGACGAAGAGCGACGTGGCGAGCAGGCCGTAGGCCAGCCAGGCCTCACGATCGCCCTCGCTGCTGGCCGCGAGCGTGCCGATCCCGCTGGAGATCCAAATCGGCAGCGAGAGGCCGACCGCCAGGCCGATGAAGGCCGCCTCCCGATTATTGTCCCGGACACCCCGCGCGCGGACCGCCAAACATGCCACTGCCACTAACAGCGCTCCGGGATACCTGGAAAGGACGAGTTTCATTTAGCGAAGATAGTTTACAAAAATTATCGAGTACATAAAGATAATAATTGAACAGTATGATCAAAATACAAAGTTAAAGACAAGAAGAAAGTTGCAGAAAAATAAAAGATTGTTAAATAACAGCGCGTTTTCGTGATTCTGCAGGTGGGGGTGAATGGACACGATCGATTCGACTTGTTCCTTGCAAAGGGAGGGTTTTGGGAAAGGGAGAGTTTTGTATTGGCAAAAGTTTACCCGAGGGAGGCCACTATCTGTCCGAGCGGGGTCCTGCAGGAGGTGATGGACGTTGGCGAGCTTTGGCCCGTCGCTTGTTGCTGCTGCTGCTGCTGCACCTGGATCACCGCAGGTGGTTCGCCGTAAAACCATTGGCCGACAATGGCCACCTGCACCAACACCGCGAACACCAGCACCAGCGCCTGCAGCATCGAGAACCGAGACAAGAAAGGCCCTCGCACGATTACACTTCCCCTCTATAAGATTCACGCGGCCGTCTACCCCTGGTCGATCGCCTTTAATTAAAGGTGAACGGCCTGCGGTGACATCGGCACCGCCGGCGTGCATTCTTTTAACGCGTGACGTCAGACGCGCGTGACATATGAGAAACGGAACGGTCTAAACGCGAGGGATGCGCGTGGAAACGTTCCAACTTTCGACGCTGCGTGCGTTCCTTTCCTCGCTTGGAAATTCAATCTCCGCTCTTGCATATCCTTCCATCTTAGGGACACGAGGAGATTGTAGATACAAGAGTTATAATTACATCGTTAAAATCCTATTAATGTCACTCGCGCGTATCGGCCACAGGCATGGCACCACTTTCCTCTAATAATCAAACATTTCAACGGCAGCCTTCTTAATTACGCCCAATGTAATTGCATTTCACCGGGCGGGCCCATCTCGTCTCAGCGCGAAATGACCGTTCCGATTTCGTTTTTGCAATAGTTCTATCTCTCTTCTTGTAAAAGCGAAATCGAGGCGCCGCGCCACGTCGCGCCGGGGTAGGCGAGAGTGCACGTCGAACGATGAAAAATGGATGTTTATCCTGTGGGGAAGTGGCCTCCGCAGGGCGAGAAGCGCACGTTCTGCCACGCCTGTCATTCAACCTTGCGCACCAACACACCGCCGCGATAATTGCCCCAGTGGTTTTTCGCGCGCGCGCGCGCGCCTATAATTAATCGTCACACGTATATACGGTACGATGACGCAACGCAGGGCAAGTCGAGGGGAAAAGGATGATGGAAGAATCCGGGGCTCGTTCGCGACGTACAAATGACCATGAGAGAGATGAATATCCGGATCGGTGCGCACGCCTGATGGAAAAATCGACGGAGATCGACGGAGATCGTCGGCGCGGCGTCGCTCCGCTGCGCCAAGTTTCTCCGCGGGAGGAGACGAATAAAATGAACGTTACAATTTACATTTATTTATGTGCATCTCTCGTGATGCCTACTTTGATTAGCCGTGCGGCATCTTCGTCTTCCACGCGTTCTAAAATCATTTCGCCACTCCTTTGACCGATATCGATTCCTCGGTATCCTTTTAACTTTCAATTCTCCATGATAGTTATTTCGATAGGCTTCGAGGCGATATACTATCAAGATAATTATTTATACGAGAAATAAATTCAAGATATTATTGAGTCATTGTTTCTTATTCAAGAAATCAACTTTTACATTTAAAAAAATGCAAAAACGAATGTTAAATTAGTCACTCGTGATTCTGCGACGCTATGTATATGATCGCTCACCTGATAAGGCGCCGGCAGGTACACGCCGCTGTTCAACGAGAGCAGGAAAACGCATTTGACCAGCAGAGCGGCAAACACGAGGGCGGCGGGGAGACCCACCAACCGGAAAGCAGCGCAGGACAACGGATTTTGGCTGAGGGAGGCCGCGGCTGAGAGACCCGCCAGGAGAAAGAGACCCAGAAGCAACGCTTGGCCCAGGAACAAGTGTCGTCTGTTTGGTGCCGTTGCTCTAGCCTAAAACAGAGTGATAAATAATTATTTTGTGAGTTTAAAAAATAATTTTATAATTAAAGTTTTTTGTATTTTGAACAAGAGCTCAGATAATATAAATGATATGAGTGATGTAAAAAAAAATCTTGTTGATTGTGCTATGTACAGTCATTATTTTAGTTATTTCAAAGCTAGATTTTTTTGTATACAAAAAGACTTTTGGTTAATTTGATTCTTCTGATTCTAGTCTTAACTAAGAACAATCTTTACAAGAACCATTTAATTTTCCAAAAAAAATGTTAGAAATTTATCAATTTTATAAATATCAAAATGTTATGTTTTTAAAATCTAAAACTTAAAGAGACGGAAAAAGATTTTTTTAAATGTTCTTTAAATGCTTTAAGTTCCAGTATATTTAAATAATACTGAATAATACTGAATACCGAAACGATATGCAGTAGTACTCCAAGTACCGGAACCGACATTTAAATTACCAAGCCATTAACATTTCTCATTTTACTCATCTGGGTACCCTCGCTTGTTACAACTGCAGCGTTATAATATTGAAATGCTGAAATTAACATTCAAATTACGTGATCCTAAATATATGGCCATTGTTCTAAAGTACTATATGTTTGTCGTACAATACGTTTACATTTAAAGTACAAAATGCACTTTCATCGAGTCGTTTGATACGCTCGGGTAGTTTGGCGCATACTACTCTGTAAGATACAAGAGTGGATTCTCAAGAGTCCTGGAAGTACCGATCTCCATATCGCTCTCGCGCTATTAATTCCGTAAAGAGGATCGAGACGCGAAATGTGAATTGCGCGGAGTGGACCGTAACCGTTCGCGCGTCATAATTATGCGCGGATTAAACTTGAAATGAGCTCACGTGGAGCCGATGTTAATTTCTCCAATTAAAATAGCCGATATCTTTCTTCTCGCCCATTCGCTTCTTATTTATAAATTAATCAGTTATTTTCCTTACTTTTCATTACTTTTTACTAAAATTCCATATTCTTTCTCTTATACATAATATATGAATGAAGGAAAAATGAGAACAACCATATATTTTCATAAATAAATCTTTGTAGTTTATATATTATCGAGAGAGAGAGAGAGAGAGAGAGAGAAGAGGAAATTTTTGTAAAATAAAATACTAGACCTATGAATAAAATTTTTTTAAATTTTTCATTCGTTTGATTTTGTGGGTTGTTGTACATCGTATTAATTTTATTTGTTCAATTATTCTCTATTCAATTTACTTTCTCTCAAACTGAAATTCCGAATTTCCGATACCAATTAATCCGACAGCATTTAACTAGCTTGGCGTTTCTCGCCGAGAGTGTTCAATGGAGCGTGTCGGAGGGTGCGACCGGGAGAAAACCGGGGCCGGTCTGACGTGAGCGTAAACTGGGCCTAGGTCTCGGCGAAATTCCCTCAGTGCCGGTTACTGGAGCTTGTCGAAACGAAAACGATTAATAGTGGGTCGGCGAAGAGAGGCCGATAAACGAGTTCCTTTTCGAGCTCTATTAATCCCGCAGTTGCGCGATCGCTGAGTGACAAATCTTGTCGATGTTTACGCGTTCCATTTCATTTGCGAGACCAGTTTTTTTTTTAAACATCACTCGGTCTACATTTTTCGTACGATCGAAAATGTACGAGAAAATGAAATTTCGATATCACGAAAACGACCTAACAGATGACATTATTTGTTACGCTCTAAAATAAAATCTAAAATAAATTTTGATAAAAAAATAAATAATGAGACATACACAGTAGATTGGCAGAATAATTATGTGATAAATGTGTAGATAAACTGAAATGAAATGGAATGGGTTGAAAGAGAGATGGATTTTTGTGCGCGCTGAAAACAGATATAATTTATATTCAAATAAAATAAAAAGATTAATAGAGAGATTCTCAAATAATGTTGAATAAATTGAAAGTACAATTATTTGCAAAATTCAATTTATCAAGATACACGATATGATTATAGATCGCACCATTCTAAAGAATAGAATTTTTATATACTCATAATAGAATTTAATTTCAAGAAATATTCAATATTCATTGAGAGATGAAGAGAGAAAAAATTAATTATTAATTATTCGCTCTGCAAACCTCTTTCCTCCAGGCAAGAAATAAAGCATTCACAACGAACGAACAAAGAGATAATATATGCATTAACTGTTTGATAATTCCGGATCTACCTTGAACAATACGAAGACCTCAAAGCCGGCCATGAGGAACATCGCTGCGGCACTGAGGGCGGCGAGCGGCAGCGCCCAGGGTCGTTGCTTCAGCAAGGACTTTGGAGTCGGTCGCATCTCCACCTCCTGGCTCTTCCTCACGCCTGGCGGCGTCCTGAAGACGGTGATGGTCCGATTCGGCGCTGGCACGCTGATGACGCTCGCCACGCTCGCCAGGCCGTGGCCGATCTCGGACGGCACCAGGAAGAACTCCGTCGAGAGTTCATAGTCCCGAGAACGCGAGGCCCGCGTCGCCATCGCCGTCGCCGTCGCCGTGATTCCGCTCGACGGGCCCAGCCAGCCGGCCGTGGCCGTGGCCCATGACAGGATAATTGGGCCCAGCCTCATTGCGACATCGGCAGCTGTTGTTTTTTTTTTTTTGGGCTCTCTTTCTCTCCTCTCTTTCTTCGTTTCTCTTTCTCTTTTCTCGCGCGTGTACACGTGCGTGCGAGCTGGCGTGCGTGCGTGCTCGTAGTTGTGATCGCCGTCGTCGTCGTCACCGAGACATCACGCACCGTCTCCTGCGTGCGCGCATCCTTGCAGTCACGCACCCGTGCTCGCGATCTCGGTTAGGGTTCACCGGCTGCGCCTGTAAAACCACACTCGTGATTAAATGATACCTCCGATCCACGTCAATCAGGCTCTTCAGTTTTACGTGATTTCTTAATCTGATAACGAATAGACGGAATTGTTGTAGAATCACGAATCTTGTTTTTGCCATAAAGACAGATGTAAGCAGCAACAAATATATTTGTAAAACTACATGATTCGTCTATTGTTCGACATAGTTTCCAAGCATTCGAAAATTATTTGTATTTGGTATTTGATAAATCAGTTAGGTAGAATTGACATGAAACTGATTGAAAGATAGGCCACGATGTAACCGCAAAGCTCAGCTCGCTGCTCCTGATGCTCAACATTCGGGAAAACCAACTCCGGCTTCCTCTCGTAGGAGGGGATCTCATTAACGGAGGAATGCCGGATCGCATTAATGATTTATGATCCCCCTTGCCGTTGTACTCGCGTGTCAAATTCGCTCGCGTGGCTCGGCGTGTTTTACGCTCGAGCCTTTCGAATATTTTCAATCATATCCTCCCAGTGCACATCGAGGCTATCAGAGACGCGTATCAGCTTCTCTCGCATTGCGACCTGATGAGACTTTAAGCCAACCGTGCCGTTCGCTTCGTGAGTGGGATTCCGGGTCTTTACAGAGACCGCCGGGGCTGTATACAATAACGTAATATCCGACCGAGTCACGACCGAAAGCGAAGAAGGGCAGAGAGAGAGAGAGAGAGAGAGAGAGAGAGAGAGAGATCGATCGATGGATTCGCTGGTGTTAATGATCAATTAGACCGCGCCTCGCGTTTAAGCGCCGGACAGGCGTGTAACTTCAACAACGATCTGCATGCGCTAACGCCGTTAATTACAACGTCGTTAATTACGGAGCGTGTTCAATTGCGCGCGGAAATTGTTTAATAACCGGAGGAACGGGCGCGCTATGGCATTACTCGGGTGGACGCGAACGGATACCCGGTCCGTATGTACATACTTCGCACCGATGCCAGGCATGAGTAAACCGCTCTGCCATGCACTCGCCCGGTCTAACGCCATTAATTATTACGAACAGGGTCAGCCCCAGTAAGTAGAGTGAAGCACGGACGGAGTGAAACACTCGACTCGAGGATCGAGTAAAGAGCCGAGCATCGCGATACTCCAGACTCCTCAGCTTCGCGCCAAAACCGAAGAAGAAGACGGAGCGCCGTCCGCGTGCTCCGCTTCATCCTTTTTCGTTAGTCTATTCTATCTCGAATATGCAGTTTTACAAATATATTTGCTTTCGAGCAACGTAGCTTCGATAGTGTAACAAAGTAATAAAATCAATCACGATTAATCACCAATTAGCACTACTTTAAGGATCACAGCATGATCCATTTGTATCGTGGTGAACGCGGTGCCGTGGATTTCATAAAAAAAAAGCACATTGTAACAATCTGTCTGGAGATGTAAAATGTCTGTGTATACGTCATTAAAACTCACACATATTCAATTAATTATTTATAATACTGGAAGAATCGAATTGTTTCGTTTAAGGAAAAATTCCAGAGACGACTCTTACAGGCTCTGTTTGAACATTGAGCTTCCTTCTCGTCGAAACGCCAAATTATTTGGACTCATTCCTTCCAATCCGGCCTTCCAACATGCGGTATCCTGATTTGATTCACTCGTCACAGGATCTTCGTCCTTCGTTCGCGCACGCGCGCGTATCCTCTAGACCTTTTTTTTTCTCTGAGAACGATAGGACCAGGACGACGCGCGGATTAGGCGATCGCCTCTGATCGCTGGAAACTTTATCCGGGGTGACGAGAACGACGATCGCGTGATCGGCAGTTAGCGAAGCGCACGTCGTGAACGCCACGCTCTCACTGAGCTTGGCGCGCTGGCATTCGCGATGGCCAAACCGAAAGCAGACTGGAGTCAGTTCCGTTCCGGAGGTGAGGCCTATCCGTTACAGAGAAGTCGGGGAGATGGTGATGACGATGCAGAGGCGGCGGTGGTGGCGATGGCGAGGAGCAGGAGCGGATACTTAAAAGAAATTCCATCTCGGACGACGCACCGCGTGCGATTAAATAATATCAATCCGGGTATAGGAAGACGATATCGTTGCATGTATGAAACAACATCAGTTACGTTTTTTGCCGAGGATATTTGTACAACAGCGGCGAATGAGTGGCTGATAATTATATATATACTATATATAATTATATATAATGATTAAAATTTTTTTCATCAAATTCAAAAGATTGTAATGTTAAATAACTGAATTTGAACTATAAACAATTTGAATTTTGTACGGTTTGTATATTTAAGCATTTCGAGGAAAGATTTTTTTAAATGTTCAAGAAATGCTCAAGAACTTCAAGACATTTGAAACTTTCGAAATTGCTTAAGACTTTCAAGAATTTCGAATAATTTTTCAAGTAATTAAAATCTTTAAATTGTTTAAAGGTTTAAATTGTTTGAAACGAAGAGAGTCTGCATCCCTATAACTATAATGAGGTTTAACCATGCACGCGATTGCAGAAAATTGTGAATTATCTGCCACGCTATAGTCCGATCCGCCCCTGCTGAGCAAAGCACAGGAACCGGGAGAGAGTGCGAGGAAGAGCCCGAAAGAGCGAGTGGGAACGACCCGGTGTAGCTGGTCCTTCGACGTTGAGGACCGATCCCGACCGGCGACGCATTTACATATCTCACGTGTAATAACCTCGAAAAAGTTTTAACAATGGCCTGAGGTTCGCTGAAGTTCGAGCGAAAGGCGAAGAGGCATAGAGACGAGACTGAGGGAAGCCAAGTTCAGCGGACGAGCCGTCTGAAATCTCAAAGGATGACAGAGGGCACGTCCGAGAGCGGATGCTAGCTAATTAGCTTTCCATGAAAGTCTATCAATCATCGAAATTATTTTTCCATTAAATTTGTTCTTCTTTTTAAACATGCACTTTTAGATGTATGTATGTACATATACATAATGTACTATTTTATCAAATAATAATCTATAAATTTATTGTTGAAGAATCAGTGTAATCTTGCCAAGTTGTAGCTTAATTTAAAGATGCGAGTCTTCAAAAATGATGCATCAGCGCTACCAAGTCTTTTGGTAGGTACATCGCGTAAAAAACGGAAAGTTGAAATTGTTGTTCCTCTGAAAAGGGTTGGGTAACACCCGTAAAAGGCGGGAAACGTATTCGGGGAGTTTAAAACTTTCAAAGACTCGATATTTATGTTTCCTGCTAGCCTGCCGGTGATCTGTAACATTGTTGCGGGATACCGCCGTTTCGGATGTCCACGAGTAAGTGTGTACGTGGAAGAAAAAAAAATAAAACGCGCATAAAAATTCGCCGCGTAATTCCCTCTTGCGTATCGCGCCGTAAATCGGCCCGAGAAAAAGAGGCCCGCGGTTAAGGAGCGAGGACCCGACGACCGCAACGGTGTACTCACCGACTCCGCGTTCGGGTGAAGCGAATAAGAGGCAAGAACAGCATTGAAAAAAACAGCGAATATATACTGTAAGTAAATCTCGTAACAATAAACATGCTTATTTTTACAACCGATCGGTTGTCCTTGGAATTCTCAGTTTCTCCCCAAAACGAGGCAGCGCGGAACTGAATGCAAACTAAGTACTTGCTCTCCATCGATTTAAATTAGCATCAATAGCAAACATATCAAAGAAAAATGTTCACATGTCTAATTAATTTAGATATTTTTATTTTAACCAAATTCCGTTAGTGTAACTGCATCTAAACTTCGAAGCGAAACAGGTCGCGTTTGACTTTTACGAAAGGGAGGATCGCCGGCGACGGCGGTGGTGGCGACGACGTTGTCACGGGAGAGGCAAGAAACGCGAGGTATGTTGGGCGCTATTGCGGTATGGCCAGAGGTGGCCGACGTACGTACGTACGTACGTACGGTTTGTCCGGTTTTCGAGACAAAGAGTTCGTCGAACCCCCGGCCGTTCGATCTGGCGGCAACGACGCGGCTACCGAACGCGCTGCGTACCGACGACGACCGTCCGTGTGACGTGCGACGCGTGCACCCACGTGCGATCTTTGCGCGCGCCGCTCGCACGTGTCGCGCGAGAGAACGCAAAGAAGAGGATAAGAAAGATTCTCTCGATCGGAAGAATCGAGCATTCTACGATGAATCAGCGTGATTATAAAAAAAGTTAATTGTTTCAAGATGGGAAGTAGTTAAAATGTATGTATCCCATGCTTGTCGTCTATTACGAAAGAATTTAGAATTCGGTGGCAATTGAGAAACACGGGGTCTTTCGAAAGAGAGAACGACTTCTTGTACACATACGCGCGTATAAACCCGTCGGAAAGGGAGAGAGAGAGAGAGAGAGAGAGAGAGAGAGAGAGAGAGAGAGAGAGAGAGAGGGAGAGATTGTCTCCTAGTAATGCCCGGCCACACCCGGCCACTTTCTCCGCCGAAGCCAAAGTCACTTCGACACCACAAGTTACTACCCTTAATGACGCAAGCTGCCCACGCGATCTAGCGTGAAGCACGTAGCGTGCTTTCGTTCTGGACAGGTCCGCGAGAGGTAGAAACGAAAATTACAAGGCGCAAGAAAGAGTAATTAAGTCGCCGGTGGCGGGCAGGTAGCAAATTACCCGATCGACCCTGACCGAATTTCGATAGAGAAGCGAGAAATCCTTGTCCCCGTAAGCACTTCCCTGAGCTGAACCCTTCTCAATATGTTACATCTTACGTAATATTTAATATGAGTGATAAATATATCTGTGCATGCAATTTAAGATAATACAAACAGGATCGCTCGTCCTAATGAAGCTCCTGAATTATTTTCAAATTACTTATTGATGCTATAAATATATACATATAATTGCTGATCTTTGAATAGGAGAAGAAAGGAGAATTTACCAGACTAATATAAAACATAATCATAGATTTCTAAATTTTTATCTCATTATTATAAAAAACTTATTTATTGGAATATTTATTTGTGCATACAATGTATACGACAAAAGTTTCTTAAAAAATTTTTTTTAGAATGTACCTAATATTAATGTAATACGTATCAGTATTATATGCACGACGTTGGAAATAAACAAACAGATAATTCTTTATTTAAATGGAATTACTGATACGCTGATACGCGGTGGTAGCTAAACGCGATGTTACCTTAGCGATAATTTCCGGCTGAAAGAAACGGACGACGTCTCACGATGCCGCTTCATTCGGTTGTGCGAAATTCCTTCCTGCGCCTCGAGGGAACCCAAAAAGTTACAGTGCGCTGGACCGCGGGCATTCCTCCCTCCCTCGTTCTCTCTCTCTTTCTTTCCCAAATCAGAGAGTAGAGTGGAGTCGCTTGCAACCGGTTTCGACCAACTACAGCTAAATAAAGGCATGCACACATACAGACGCGTATATACACACGCGCAAGGGTAGGACACGGCCGTGTCGTTAATTGCGCTCTCGAAAAATTTTGCTCACGAATTTTTGTCGTGCTACCGCCGGTCTAAGACGATCCCGAGGGGAGTTGAGCGTGTAACGCTCGCGTTGTTGCGGAAACATTTGCTGCGCCGATGAAAAATGCGGTAATGTCTTGAAGAAAGTCCCGATGACGTACCGTTAATTCAACGTGTGTAATTATAAAACGTGGTGATAGAAAAGAATTCAGGATTCCGAGGAGGAGGCTTGTTACCGTGCAATCTTGGACTTGGTCCGCGAGATCGGTAGCCCTCGAGCGGTAACAGCGTCGAACGAGCGAGGAAAAGATCTGGCTCCTTAGGCACATCTTTCCTCTCTCGTAACTTAACCCTTTGATTTTCCTCCCCCTCCCCCTCCCCCCGACCTGCGCAATCCGCATGTGCGCTACAGGGTTTGATGGGGCATCGATAAATCGAGGCTTCCATCGCGATTCATTTGAATATAAATCCGACTGTCTACGCGCTCTCCCTCGCTTACTGTACAAGATCCTCTCGCAGGATCGGAAGGGAGCGATAACGCTAAGGACGGAAAAGAGCGAGTGGGCGAAGAGAGAATGAAAGAGAGAGAGAGAGAGAGAGAGAGAGAGAGAGAGAGAGAGACAGAGAGAAAGAGACAAAAAGGAAAGTCCCTTTTTTTCTGTTGCGTATCCACGGAGACCACAAATCGACCGCGATGATTGGCCGTGCAGGATTCAGAGCTTTTTGTCGTTCTTATTCGGCGGGTCTTCCCGTCTTGTTTCTCTTTCTCTTTTTTTTTTCTTTCCTCGATCCTCGGCCTCTCTGTTCGGCGACGATTTTTTAATGCCCTTGCGCGATGTCCGTGACTCGGGCGGTCCTCTCGGACCGATCACGTAAGCGAACGCATCCTGACGAAAATTCATTCGGACAATTTCGCACGCGCGACCGCATCCTCATTTGAAATTCCATCGGCCTGCCTTGCCGATGAGGATGATCGCAGCGGACGCAGCGGATGCAGCTGCGCCACGTAACGATCTCGTAAAATTCTGAAACGGTTATTCGCGGCCGGGTCGCCCTTGGGCAAAATTCTTTCGTCGAGGGAGATGTACCTGGCATGCGAGGCATGAATAAGACAAGTAAATAGACAAGTAAATGCATTGCGCGTAATAAATTGAGAAAAATGTTCACCTTGGCTGGAACTCAAGTCAGGACTGTCCAATCTTGTGTTCGCGGCTGTACGGTTGTTAATCGATATTGTCAAGTATGTAAATCGAGGGAGAAAGATGAAGGAATTTTCTAAAAGAGCAATGCATTATGCAAGAGTTTAAGAATGATCATTATAATTTTGCCGTATTAATCTTGTCTGCGATGTATATCTCAACACAAGGCGCAGCTCTCTACGGCTACTGTCCGAGTGTAATTTTCGTCCAAAATAAAACAACGTGGCCGGATGATTTTACATCGTGTATAAGCAAAAAAAAAAAACAAAAATACATCAAAACTAACATTGCAATGTATTGTTGAATAACAAACGCAGATTACATTAAACAAATTCATGTTTAATATATGCAAATGAATCTAGAAATGTGAAATAACAAGCTCCAAAATCTTAAATTTACTCGCACATATACTAAATATTAATTCGTATGTAAATGTACTTTACGCTTTATTCATTGTCAAATATTAATTAGACAGTTGCTATACAATTGCAATATTGATTTTAGCCGCGTTTTATGCGTGGCGTCGATGCACGGAGAGCGGCGGCGCGTATTATTCAAGAAATTTTTATTAGGCCGGCCAAGGCCGAAAGCTCGCCGCGAAGCCGTATCCGAGGAAGTCGACGAGAGGAAGGCGTGTACCGCGTACACGAAGGGCCGTCTTCTTATAACCATAAATATCGCGTATAAATGCATATAGCGTAATGCTCCATAAGTCCGACATCAGTCGAAAAACGAGAGCTACTCGCACACCTACGTGTCTGTGATTAAACGTGCGCTGTCCCAAAAAATTCGCATTATTAGCAACATACTTTTCCAGCGGTTTCACCTGCAATCGTCAGATGAACCGCGTAACTCAAACATGAGAATCAAGAAAATAATCGAGGAAGATTTTTTTTTCACCGAGATTTCAAATTCAACCGAGAGGCTGGATCGGCCCTTCACGAGTCCTCGACGTATCGATTCGATGGTACGTTTGACGCGGTGGTACGGACCCTTCCTTACATACATAATAAAATCTCCGGACTGGCGGAGAAGATAGGAAGAAAGAAGGAGGGGGCCTGTACGGGTGAGCTCGCAGTCCGCGTGTCTACGCGCACTCACGACGCGGGCTAACGATATTTATTATACGTCGGCGATGAATTATGGGCCGTTAAGTCCGGCGTCGTGACGGGACGGGACGGGACGGGATCGGGGCCCTTCGTACCGAGCCCGGCATCGCCACTGCGTCCCGGCCGCCCGGAGGAAAAACGCGGTGCTCGTACGGCCGCGCTGCGCTGCGCCGCGCCGCGCCGCGCCACGCCGCGCGAAATGAAATATTTATTCTATTACAAGACGCGCACGGCCCGTATTGTAATACGCTGGACCGTGCTGCGCTTTCACGGCCCGCCGCCGCGCCGTCCGTCGGGTTATCGCGATGGGTCCCGAGGGAGCCGCGAGAGAGGCCTGCCCGCCCGATTATCAGGCCGATTTCTACGAGCTGCGTCCGCTGAGACGCGCTTTGCTGTTGCTCCATCCTAAAAAATTCCTTTCAAACTCTTTAGAAATCACAGACGCACGACGGAAGAAAAAAACGATTAAGACAAATAAGATTTCTGAAGAAAGAGAACAGGTCGCGCTGTAACTGTAGGATGAGCAAGGATTAACAAGATCTGCTTGATTAAGCGCAATCACCAATTACGTAAATCTATCGTGATGTACGTGAGCTCGCGAGAAACGAGAAGAAGTATAATATATCTTACAATCTTACGGATTATTTTTGAATCGAATCGCTGGAACGATTACCCAGGTAGAACAAGAAGTCACCAAGATGTCAAAATGACATGAAAATGACTCGAAAATGTCATTATTAAGTCATTTTCGCGCTGTTTCAGCGTTATTTTGATGTCATTATAATTTTTATTGTTTTACCTGGGGAACGGCTCGCTAGTGAAGGCCTTCGTGCTCTGGCTTCCTGGCGCGGAGGGAAAACCCTCGGTGTCCTGCCGCTTCCTACCCGTGGGAAAGCGCGCGCGCGTGCGGGCGACAAGACCGTTTAACAGTCCCCCGGTAACGGTAACGGCGGGACTCGCGAGGAATCGCGAAAAATCACGCGCTCCGAGCCTTCACGCGCGCGCGGTTGATGAAGAAACGGGACGCGCGTTGGAGTCCCGTAGTCGATTTTCGAAAAACCGGCTCCGCGAGCCGTTCCCGGTCGCCTCACGCGCGCGGTTACGCCCGTCGAATCGCGCGTTTACTGTTATGACGATCCGCGGGAAATATAGCGATTGGACACCCAGCTGGGGTCTCTCCGCGAGCTGCCTCGAGCTGCGGCGAGCGTGATTTATGAGGGATTCCCGAAATTAACGACGCCCGCAAGCCTCCGCTCGGCTCGCGATTTTTCTACGGCTTAACGAGTCGCGCGAACGTGTCCGACCCGTCCCGGCCTCGAGATAAGTTAATTAAAAGTCAAATGTTAATTTAAATGAATTAATCATGATTAGGCGTCGAAAAAAGGAATTTTTGTCCCTTCGACGACGCGGTCGTTAACCGCCTTGCATCGCGAGTGAGTGTTCCTGAAAACCCTCTGCGCAAGGATTTTATTAACGTTTAACGCCGTCTTCTTGTCGGAATCAGTTGGAATTGATATTATGGATATGCAAAAGTCCCGAAAAGTCAAAGTAATCCCGAAAATTGAAAACTAAAGCGACGGTCCCGAAAAATTACACACAATAATTATAATATAATAAATTTTAGAATTATAATTTTTTAGGACATTTTTACCATTGCCATTTTTCAAATTTCGGCATATTTCTCCAGCGTGCTTGACACTTGTGTAATCAATCAAGTGGCTGAGTAGCGGCCATAGGAAAATCTATAATCTTGCTTTGTGTTCGTGTGTAAAGTAGAACTCCTGCCGCTAGTCTGAACGACACGCCAGTTGTCATTCCGGTTCTATTAATCTGTGACGCAACGCGATTAACTTACGACGGACGATAAACAGAAACGAGTCTCCGATTCGATTGGAAATATCAGGATTTACGGAAGAATTCAGTCGGCATCATGGAGAGCTTGAGTGAGGGTGATAAGGCTGTCTTGAAGACAATCTTCGATCCGTTTCAGTCGCTCGCTTCATCTGATTTTTCAAGCTTCCAGGAAGTTGGTACGTGGCTGGTGACAGTATAATGTAGCAGTTATTAAAATCTGTTATCTATCAGAAAACGTTTAAAATAACAATCTTTCTCTTTACGGTAAGAGTATTATAGACAATAGGATAAATTTAATATTATTTATTCATATATTTATAATTAATCGAAAAATACATTAGAAGAACGTATGAGAATTTCTTGAAAGTTCTTTTAAGTGTAACGAATTAAAGCTAAAGATAATAATATGGGCGGAGATCCTTCGTAATTTTGCGCGTAACTGCGCTGCGCGCGATTTAAAGCTGAGATTGCCATTCAATCTTAATGACGGTGTAGTCGAGACACTTGTTGCACTAGTTGGTCACGATTCAAACCGCAGACTCCTCAGCGCGCTCGAAAAATCCGTGGGCGCTTAAAGCCCGTGGGTAACCGCATTCGTCTGGCACAAAGTACTTATATTCCGGCGCGAGTCACTCTCACGCGAGACAGATTCAGATTCGTCATGAATATGCAAGGAACTGCGCGATGCAATAACAGATAAAGTTTCTTGTTGTTGTATCAATCCTCAAGGTCCTATATATTCCATTCGCCATATTCACCTGGCCTTGCATCTTTGGATCAACATTTACTCCGATCTGCACAAAATTTCTTTGATAAGAACACCGTCTCTTTGGAAAGTTGCAAAATCTCGTCGTAAACATTTCTTTATTCGAAAATTTAGGAAACTGTGGGAAGATGAAATCATAAAATTATCTAAACGATTGTCGAAGGTTATAAAAAATGGACAATAACTGAAATAAAGATCCAATTTTGAATTTTGTTTAAGAAACCGAACGAATACTTGTTACAACTCAATATTTCGTACTTTATGTCAGAATAAAGATAAAATCTTTTTATTTTCTTCTGAAATAGGAAACAATTGAAATATTAAAGATACGTAATTATAAAATGGAACTTTCTGTATATAAAAACTATGTGAATATTTTTAACATTTCAAGAAGATGCGACGGATATCTTTGAAGAGGATCATTTAGAACCGGATGTACTAGATATTGTGAAGAAGGCAATAATCTGCGCGGAAGAGAAGAATTTCGACGAATCTTTCCGACTTTTCCACGAGGCGTTAAAAAAAGCACCTGAATCACCATCGATCTTAAATGACAAAGCGCAAGCGTTACGTTTGGCGAATCGAGACGAAGGTACATTTATCATTGTATCGAAAAAGATTTCGATACAAATTTCACAGACATTGTATTTCGATTATCATGCAAATTTTTGTTTAGACGCGTTGAAGGATTTGCATTTGGCAGTGGAATTGAGCGAGGGAAAAGGAAAGGCGGGCATTCAGGCACTCTGTCAACGCGGTGTCCTTTACCGTTGGATGGAGCAGAACGACAAGGCCAAGGAAGACTTCACTCGTGCGGCCAAGGCTGGTTCGAGCTTCGCTAAATCGCAACTGGTCGCTCTGAATCCTTACGCGGCTATGTGCAACGCGATGCTGCGCAAAATGACATTCACGGCCAATCAACCTTAATCTAACGTATAATTGTGGGTCAAAACAATGACCACTTAAAATAGATATACAACGCTTTTATTTTATTTTTATTTCCATATAGACAAATCCACGAGCGGATCCACAATACCTACAGATCCTGATATAATGACAGTCGTAAAAGTAATAATATAATAATAATAATAGTAATAACAATAATTATCATTGAAAATTTCGCATAAAAATATAAATTATCTGTATTAAACCCGGAATATATATTCATTTAGTAAAATCGGATCTAATTTCTGCTAAAAAGGAACTCGCGCTAAATCGCCGAACAACGAAGAAAACGTCAAGTTCTGTACCCGTAAAGATTCCTTCTCTTCCAGCTAACGTGGTTCTCCCTAGAGTCGAAGATTTACATCTAACGGAGAGAACTCGGTGCGTATTAATTAACTACATTGTCGGTAGACATTGATCGCATTGAGAGAGATTGAAGACTTGGAACAGTACCCACAATTTATTCAACGGAAACTGATAACGTAATTACGTCTAACGATTTTCTCATATTACACATATATATTCGTATAGATTCGTATAGATCTATATATGTATAGAATAAAATATGCCTTATATCACGCTTACGCTTTTTAGAGACAATACTTTACATTCACGCCAGTTACGGAAAATTCTCTCCATGCAAAAGTCACAAGCGATTTTTCCACTTGTTCATGAACGTATCCTTAAATGCAATAAATGTGGAGAATCTGCTACAGTCGGTTCGTTAGATTCGTGTGTCAAATCTGATACACTCGGATTAACGCACCGCAAGCATGTATCGGTTTCAGTGATGATTACGGCGACAATTAATATAGCTGTTTGTCCCAGCAAACATGAAGCTAACTACTGCCCGGCTCTCACATTCTAAACCATAACAAAATCTCGACTCGTATTAGATTTCTCGCTCTCCGAACCTTCCTCACTGCCGTCCTCTCCTTCGGCCGAATCAGACGAAGTTTTCCTCTCATCGCTAGGCAAAGGTAACTCCTCGTTAGACATTTCCGTTGCCACAGCTTTCTCTTCTCTGAAGATGTAAAAGTACAAATATGATCAGATATTTTCATATTATATTTAATAAAATATAACGCGCAAAACTTACTGAACTAATGGCGCATCCTCAGAGTCGGAATCTTTCTCTTTCCTTCTTTTCTTTTTGCTGCTTTTCTTGTCGCCGTCTGACGTGGGACCATAATAGTCATACTGTAAGGATATTTTTGCATCATGAATGTTCATCACTGTGACCAATAATTGAATGAAATCAACTACTAACCTGATATAACGGCCAGAAGGACGCAAAGAAGCCAACATCTGCTGTCAGATTAGGTAACAGCCACAGATGACATCTACCCAACGTGGGTACCCACAGAAGACAAAACACGATCATTCTAATAATGGCCAGTGCTAATATAAATACGAGGAATCCCGCAGCTGCGACACTCAGATAGTAAACTCCATGACGAATAGTTAAGGGCCACAGCGGGAAGAGACAGACTCCTATCGCGCCTAAGACTACGAGCGTACCGAAGAACCAATAATATACAGGAATTGGCTCGTATATCCATACATATGCGTCGTTACAATCCACAAAGTACTGTTCCATGTGCATTTCAAGTCTTACCTAGAAACACACGTATCTCTCGTTAAGGAGACGAAGGAAGAGAATCTTAGTGACACAAATGAACTTTTACACTTACTTTTGGCTTTTTCTTGTGCTCCTTTCGTTCGTCGAGCTTCTCCTCGCCCTTCTCATCCTTCACCACAGCTGGCGCATCTTTGCTTTCCTTGGAGTCCTCCTTCTCTGTAGCTTTCTTGTCCTCCTTTTTGTCATCCTTAGTCTTCTTCTTAATGCCCCGCATTTTGTTGAGCTCCTCTTCCGAAATCACCACCTTCTTGGCCCTGTGAAAGAACTTGTGCCTGAGCATCAGGTCCAAGAACTGGGAGACCTGCTCGCGGTTCTCAAACACTGTGCTCCAGGGTGAGTTTTCCAGTAAAGCGTCAATCGCGCGCGACCCAGTGAAATATTCGACATTGTGGGCCCTATCGAACTTGGTCTTCTTCGACGGTACGTTCGTGCGGATCCACTTGGCTACCGAGTACTCCTGCTTGGACGGTTTGTCCTGAGCGATCTTGGTATCCAAACTGGCTACTTCCTGTTACGAAAAAAAAAAACAACAACAATGACTGTTAAATATCTTCAGCCGAGAAAAAGGACGACGTGGAGTGACACGAGAGGAAACGCTGTAAGTGACGAGAAGTGACGGAACAAAATCGTAGGAAATGACTCGAGACCTGTCTACGTCACTCGCGGCGCTTATCGGCGGTGACACGTTTCGCGAAAATGACAAGGGTTCGCGGCACGACGACGTGCGTGTGCGGGCGATCTCGTGGCGTGCACGCGCTCGCTCGCGCGGGGCGACACGCCGCGATCCTGGCGCGATGGCCATATGCGACGCTTACATCTTTGCGCTTCCTGTTTTTCCTGCGCTCCGCCATGCTGTAAATCCCGTGTCACGCTTGCGCGCACAGATCCGCTGCTCACGCTGCCGGCCGCTGAAGCTGCTGCGAACTGGCATATGCGAACCACCGCGGTGACGCGCACCCTGAGCCCTGAGCAAGCACGCACTCCGTGAGCTGGCACGCGGAAACGACCCCCTCGACGCCGTCCGCTCGCGTTTACTTGTCCTCCTCCTTCTCCTTCACCCTCGCCTTCGCTTCCTTCACCTTCTCCTACCCAGAGATTCCTTCGCCTTTCGGGACACGGGACACCACCTGGTGTTTACTCCGATTCACAAACTGGGAATGGGATGGGAGTGTAGCAGTAGCGCCGATCAGCGAGAGAAGCTCCGTGGCGCATCTGGGAAGCTTCTAGAAAGGTCATGGAACCGATGACGTGAGCAGCAATGGAACTTGAATGGACCATCGGGAAGGATGGCGAACTAGACGAACTAGATAACGCGAATATGGACATACTGTCGCCCCGATCGAAAGGCGTTTGTCTCACCTAACGAGTCAAAAGTCTTTTAGTGCCTCATACTTGGCACGATTGTATTATCGCCATTTTCGCGTGATTTATAGATCCATATAACTGAAATAAAAATTGCAAGAAGTCATAGCTGTAAAATGACATACTTATATATGCACACTACACGGGTATTCGAAAATTCCTTAAGATGGCATTACAATGTTGTTTTGCTTCCTCGTTCCCATGTGCTCTGGTTTGCATGCGTAATAATCGAGAGACAGAACTAAAAAAAGTGAGCAGCAAAAGCGGGATAGAATCGAAAAGATTTTATGACGTGAACCCTGGTCATTTTGACACAAATGTCGAAGTTATCTTTAGATTAGAAAAAAAGGTCATTTCGTCATCATTGATGTACATACGTGTGATAATCGTAAAATAATACTTTTTGAAGAATTTGAGAAAGATCCCATACAGCACAAAACTTGCAGTTATATTGCAGCAATGTTGCAACAAGATTACTACAATCTTGCTGCAATATAATTATGTATGGGGTCTATCTAATACTGTATATTTTTTCAAGATATATCACAGAAATTATCTTTAAGAAAAGAACAAGAGAAGAGAAGCGAGAGAAAGATAAAAAGTAAGTAAAACCAAGATTAAAGTTGATCTACATTGATTGAATTGAATCTGCTCCAAACAGGGATCCAGCTGCACCGCACTGCACCGCGAGCTGCGCCAGCTGTTTAGTATCTTTTAATGTCTGTAGGGTGTGCTGCGTGCGCATTCAATCTTCGAGGCCCCATTCGCCTGCGGGGATCTCTCGTCTACGTTACTACAAGCGTCAGAGACGATCGCGCTTTTGTTTGTCAGTGCTGTTACCGCTGGTGCGTTCCGAGCGTGTGTGTCTCGTTGCGAGTAAACAAAGGCGCGTATATTCGGCGTGCGCCACCGGGGTTTTATGTACGGCGCGACGATGCGCGAGCGCGAGGAGTTCTCGAGGTATTTCCTGCCGGGGCAGCCGGCCCAGATCCCGCTGCCGCTGCCACCGCCGCCGCCACCGCCGTCCCCACGGGCTCCAGGCTTGGACGCCCTGCACAGCCTCTGCAAGCAGATCTACCCGGACCAGAGCAACCCGCTGACAGTCACAGCGGTCGTCAAATATTGGTGAGGATTCGACGACGGCGACGAGGCCGCGTGTTCTCGCCGAGGACGATCGGGAGACCGTGCAGTTTTCAAGGGTCACAGGTGGCTCGGATACTTGGCTTGGTTCCATTGGACATTCGACTAATTTATTTTATGTATACGCCTTTCGAAGCTCTAGCGAGATTATCCTATTAATTGTATTAATCTCGTTTTATTTAATTAATATATCAGTTCGTGCTTTCTGATTATCACGTGGAAGGACGTGCAAATTTTTTACGACCTACAATATTCTTGTCAAGCCACGGCATTGAAGTCGTGTACCGTTATACGAAAGGTTCTCTGAAGCATCGGCGGGAACTCGGTTTTCCCATTCCTCCCGCGCGAGAAAAGACGATTAAATGACTATATTTAGCTTCCCCTTTTACATACGCCAAACCGGATATCCTGTCAGCTGACTTGAATTTTCCCTTTAGGTTAGGAGGACCTGATCCTCTGGACTACATCAGCATGTACGCCAATTCGGGATATCCCGAGCTCGGAGTACCTGCCCATTGGCATTACGTCAGGTAAAAAAATATTTGCACTATAAGTGTGTCAAGTAAAAGCTCTATGCAAGGGATCGCTGCTTACTTTAAACTATGGGACTCATCTTGAATCTAAAGAGCTGGAGCAAGCACGTTCGTGCTTTAATTTGATTTAAACCTCAAGAAACGAGCAACTAAATAGTCAGAAAATTTTTATATATTTTCCATTTCCTCACATGTTGATTTAGAAAAATAGATATCGCCATTTCGCTGAACACTCTGGGACAACGCTCTCTCAAGCACTGAAACTAAAATATACTGATTATAGCAAAATTTGTTACGAAAATAGAAACTAAATTAATACAAAAATGAAAGAAACTAAATTAATACAAAAAAGAAAAATAATATAAAGAGAAGGAATACAAATAATACAACTAAAAATATCTAAATTAATGAAAATATTGCATCAGTTACACGAGTCACTAGAATGTTGTAATATAATCACTGAGGAATAGAAATATAAGAAGTAAACATTTTGACTCAACTTTAAGTCTTTAGCGTAAAAAATTAATATAGAAATATCTACATGCATGACGGAATGGATATGTGAATAGTATGCGAAGTATGAGCATATGTGTCGGCGTGAGCTTGAAACAGTGCGTGTATATAAGTGTGTAGGTAAGCAAGTGGATTTAAATGTGTTATTTGAGACGTGCTTGTATTAAATATGGGATATAATTTAAGACTCGCACGTTCGCTGAGTTCAAGTGGAATACGAACTATGGCAGATGCGCGCGATGTTGGCGCTACCGTTTCATTACGACGTTTCATTGGAATCTGTGTGCGGAATGACGAATGATCTTCCGCCAAAGGGTGCGGTTTCTTTCCCCTTTTTTTTTCTTCGCGCCGGCGACCCTCGCTTCTTCAATTTCAGACAGCTGTCCTAATACTACACCGCGCTTCTCTATATATAGAGAGCGTGTGGGGTGCAGGAGGAACAAAGTCGTTTAAAGCGCGGGGAGTCGGAAATAGAAGCGCCGGACTTCCCCTTTTTCGTCTGCGCCAACTAATTATACTTTGCCATTGACGGAAAGTCTACGTACTTTTTTGTGGGATATCGCTGAAGCTCTCCTTTCTCTCTTGCATACAACATCTTTTTAATATTTCCTTAAACCACAGCTATTTAATGTAACGCACTTTTTCCCTTCCTGTATTATAGAAATTATATTTTTAAAGACAGACACAAGCAGAACAATAAAGTACAAGAAGACTACAATAAGAAAAACAGAGATTTATTTTATATCAGCCTGTGTTTAAATGCAGTTTAGGATTGTCCGATTTACACGGCGACGGCAGATTACATCCCAAACCTGGTCCAGGCCGTCCCAGCGGGTTTGGATTCGAGTTGACCTTCCGTCTCGCTCGTGAGAGGGGCGAGACGACGCCGCCCACGTGGCCGGCAAACGTGATGCAGCAATTGGCCAAATATGTTTTCAATTCTGGGAACACGCTGATGCCGGGCGACCATGTCTCTTGGCACGCTCCACTGGACGGCGGAAACGGTTGTATCACTCAGATTTTAATGGGACAGGACCCGCAGCTTCCGACGTCGATCTCGACGCCCCATGGCGACGTATGTACAAAGAGCCCGCATTCATAATATTACAATTTTATTTTCAGATTTCTTAAGATTTCTTACATCAAATAAATAAAATTTCTAATTTGACGATTGCATTTAAATCACAAATTAAGTATGAAGAAATGAATATGTACTTTAAATGGGTCATTGTTATGTTAATTTTTTGTTAGGTCTCGTTCGTTCAAATCGTTGGCGTTACTTCTGAAGAATTGCAGGCAGCTCAACATTGGAATGGTCTGGGTGTGGTTAATTTGCTGAGAAGCGCCAGAGGCTGCGGTCCATGGTTGGTCACAGATATGAGAAGGATGCATTCCGCTATGGAAGATGATCCCACCATAGCGGAAAAGATACAATGTGGCATCGAAAGGGACGGGTCGAACACGAGTGGCGTATCCGCCAAATGTTGGTAAGTGATGACAACAGATCGATAGAAACAGATTGAATGTCAATGGAATTTGAATTTAAAACTAGTCTTATGTGTACAGGTGGGTGCAAATAACAAACAACAGAAGCGCGGAAAGATACAGGGAAAAAAGGGACGATTCTGACGATGACGAAGATGTGAAGCCGATTGTGAAAACGGAGAGATTATCACCGTGTGAGCAACAGGATGCCAACGTTTCTGACGAAAATAGTATTAGAGTTCTGTCTGGATTACACCTAACGTTCAACCTCGAGGCTGGCTCGTTATTGCCGCTAGCGATAAAGTTAGTCATGATAGAAACAAAGTTTGCCGGCGGCAATGCTGCAGAAACGACGTCCAATGAATAATAAAATATTGATATTGCAGGGGCCGTGTAATGCACGGAAGGCATTTCACGTTCAAATCTATACTGTCTCATTCAGCTGTTACAATAGTCGCACCATCGGTTACAGGCACTTTTGTGTCTAAAGAGAAGCCATATGTCGTTCAAGGGCCATGGTTGCAGGTGCTTCTCTCGGAAGAGCTGTCTGAGAAGATGGCTGAAGAGTTCCAAGTTCTGAACGCACCAGACAAGGTAACAATATGCGAGATTGCTTCGAAATTAGTAAAACGATAGCGTATAGCGTATATTTAATTACGTCCAGTTATTTCGAGGCATGAATCCAAAAATATCTTCCTATTAATGTTGTGAGACTATATGTTATGTCTTAATATATCTTGTTACAGATCCAATTGCCAAAGACATTTTCTTGGCCGGAACATAATTTAGTCATCACCATCATCAATGATTAAAACGATGCAATCTACGAAAAGATCATTCTTCACATCTTCGATTCATATATATAAGATAAAGATAGGACAATGAAAGTATTACCGAGCCTCGTTACAGCGAATCTTTTTATTTATAACTACGATGTTTTCCATGACTCTCTAGTATAAGTTTTTATAATTTATAAATGTTATCCTACGTTTAAGAGATTTGAACCGTCGATCAATGTACGAAAGTAGAAATTCGTGCACGTTCCCAGATTTTGAAAGAAAAAAAACGATATATTTTTTTACATACAAATATTTCAATATCTCTTTTACAAATTGATGTCTGCTTATATATGAACGAAAAATTTTTACAATATTTGTCAAATTGTTTAAATTGACAATATTGTTGTCTCTATGCAAAGATGGTATGTAAAAAAATGTTGCAATTTTTTAATGTGTACTTTACTATAGGACTGTATATAGGACGACATAAATTATATGCTATTTTACGACGAAATTTGATATGCGCCTTACACATTGTTACAGATAATAAACGTTTATGTAAATAATCTGTATTTTACAAAGGAAATCTCACGTGACTATATCCATTATTTTTTTGTGACGCTGATCGATATCGCCTATTATTTCGTTGCTTTGCTCTTCTGCCTGTCTTTCTCTCTGGAGGGCACATATCCTGGCCGTGACCCTTTGCCGTCGGATTGTTGTTATTGCTCTGCGTCACTCGTTGCCCAAACACGTTGAGCAGCTCCGTGTGAGGATTCTAAAGTATCGATATGACATTGAATTTAATCGCACATGTCAACGCGTTGAATGCGAACAGTCATTTTGATATAAGAGAGTATAAAGTTCGCGGTACAAATCTTGACATTTGAAATTACGGTGAAAGTGCTACTTTTCATGTACGATGATTACAGCAATACATCTACCTTCCCTGCATTTCGATGACTCTCATGATGGAACAATCTCGCCGTTGGGTGAGTTTTTACATTTACGGGTAAACAATTTTAACATAAACAATTAACGGAGCCGTTAAAGGGACGTTTAACGCGACGCTTTGTCGGATCAAAAACCAGATAATGCATCATGCGACCACGCACGGATTTCTAAGTCGCGATCGCAATGTCGCAAGAGTAGTCTATGAAGTAGTTTACCTGGTTTTTGCACCGTAGCCTTCCATGTCACACGGCAGCGATATTCCTTGCGAGACACGCGCACGAACGATTTAAAGTACCTGCACTTGGCCTTGTTCGACAGTTCTAAAAAGCAGGGTACCACATTTGCAGGCGGTCGCTCAATAGTGATAGCAATGAAAAACAGTTTGGCCAGAACGGGACATATTCCATGTTATAAAAATTTTTTTAAATTGACAATAAAATTTTAGAATCATAAACAAGATAACTTGAAAAAGATCTCTTTTTTTTTTGTATTTTTTAAATGCAAGGAGTCCCGTTTTGGTCGCGATTGAAAGGTAAAACGGGATGTAAGATTATTCTTCGAAACTTAGAGCTAAAAATTTGAATACTTGAGATATAAAGCTAACAATTTTTTTATACATTCTCTGTAGAGTTCAAAGCTGATAAGCGCGGTTGTTGACTAATTCGCGAGCGACTCTTAAACCTTCGGATTATCGGGTGCGAATCGCCGTCCATGTTGACAATAATAATTATCGCGAGATATTTTTCATGTACCCTCTTGAGAAGATCCATGAACATCTTAACGGCCCCGGTACACAAAACAACGACGAGGCAGGCGGAGGCAAAGTCTTCGACATCGTCGCAGCTGATATTGCTAATAATATTAACGATCCCTCGAAAAACATTGGCGAATGTTTGCATCGCGTCGATACATAAATCCCTGACGAAGCAGATCACCTAAAAATCCAGTCAGTTCCTGTTCGCATGAAATTTTCCTCCGTTTTTTTCCAAGAAGAAAATATATCCATTAAATATGTATTTTTTTATTGCATATTTTTAATCACTTGAAACGAATAAAGAGACGCATTTTGAATTTTAATTAAGACTCTTTTGATTTTCGAAGCAGAAAACGAGTCTCTAATTTTAGTTTGAAAAGAATTCTTCTTTAATCTTTGTTTCAAATCGACAGTCTAGACTAATCTTATTCGCAATATATTTAATTATATGAGCGGATCGTCACCTGAAATATTAATTTCATTATCACGAGTATCAGTTCAATTAGCCTCGCTAAGAAGTCGAATATGACAATCAGGACGAGCTCGATGGTCTCCCAGAGCCAACAGGCGACTCGCCACAAAAGCTTTACGAATTGATCGGAGACGTTGGACATTTGACTTTTCATGATCGGTCATTGCTGTTAAAATTTACACTTTGCGATAGAAATTTCACAAATTGAAGTAGTTACGTCGATCGTCCGAAATAACAAAAAAAAAATAGATTCATTAATTTGAGCGAAACAAAAAGCAACGGGGCTTATCGCGCTACCTGAAATTGCCCGCATACTTTTTACACGGTTAAATATCCAGTTTAAATCGATTCCTTAAGTCAAGTAAAATAAATATTTTGTTATTTTCAATTATCAGGTGTGTCGAAATTATTATTTTAACACAAAACTTGTTATTCTATCGTTTTAATTTGTTAACGACATTACGAATTTAACAGAAGTATAAAAGATAAAGAAGCGGATCTGTTTAACCATTTAACAATTTCAATATATACTTTATTGATATCAAGCTGTAATTGTAATCAACGTATCGTACAGTGATAGCCAGTGATAACTAGAGTAAATGACGCGTGACGTGCTTGACGATAATGAGGCTATAACTTATAAAATAATCTGGCAGTATATTCACACTATGTGGTCAGCTTGATGCACATTGTAAGCTTTAATAACAAAGATCGTCGTTAATATCCACTACAGGCTTGTTGTTGTAATCTCTCAATACCGCCGTCCAGCTTCTCCTGATTGCCCTCGTATTGCGAAACGGTGATCACGCGAGCCCCGCGAGTATCGGCATCACGAGGACAATCAGCGACGCGAGATTCCTCGACGACGCGTTGCACGCGTCCGCATCGCTGCAGGACTGCACACATCCGCGCACATATCTATGAGGTAAATGTAGGAAAATTATAAATTTTTCTGCGGTTCCTGTCGGTATGAGTTTGGCTTACTTGTCATCGAAGTAGAAACCACCGCAGTGGGACATTCTGATAATCTCAGAGTCCGTTGTTAGGGTTCCGCTGTCCAACGCGCAGCCCCTCACCATCAGGCTCACACCGGACTCATCTAAACCGTCGATTAAGATACGGTTTCATACACTTAATGTTAAATTCTCATGGTCGATTTCGACATAATGAAGGATATGGAAGAATGAGTGAAAATAATATAAAATTTACCATATATGCCGGCAATCTTGAGGCAAGCGGTCGCTGGGAAAAGGCCATCCCGGCCTTTCCGACCCCCGTAGCAGGGCGATTCCAAGAGAGTGAGGCTCCCATTGTTGTGAAAGGGATCATCGCAGGGTTTGTTGTCGCCATCGATCGAGACACACTTGTAACAATCGATGGCCCATCCTGCGAAATATAAGTACAACTTGTACTCGTGATTGATCGTGAGGCGACGCGATAAATAAAATTTGGCAGCCCCTAACATCTCTCGCATTTGGAGCATCGATCGTTTACGCGGATATTTTGTTCTAGATGCGAAATTTTAGGGATGAAAAATAAGTTTTATATCGAGGAAAGATCTTGGCGATCGGCAGGGCGATCTCGAAGGTCAAGTGACATCAAAGCGAGCTATTGTTATTGGGTCATCTTATAAATAATGTGATATAAAAAGAAGCTCGATTTATTCTTTAGCTTAAAAGATGATCCTTGAAAGGTTTTTATCATCAGAGAACTGAAAATTTTCAATTAGGATAGAATAAAGTTGTAAATAGTAGTGGAAAATATAGTTTGGATTAAATCGTCAAACTTTTTTGTCTTATCTCTAAAATATCTCTAAAAACCACATTATTTATGAGATGACCCAGTAATAAAACAGCACCAACTATACACCGTGCGAGTTAACGACTTATCCTCAAGAATAAGGTGTGCAATCCGGTTTATCGATCTTGCTCGCGTGAAATTCGCCTCTTGCGTCTGATCTCGATATCGAGAAGGATCGCGATTACTTCCGCACCCAATCATCTACCTCTTTGGAAGATGGCGAGGACGGTGAGGGTGAGGCAAACGATTCGGGGATTCTCTACGTTCATGCTTCGGTGACCCGGAGGTGTTTGTTCCTGGATGGAATCGCACTCTCGCGTCGACGTCAGCTTCTACATTCCGAACGATCCAGCCGGGCGAGCGGATCCCGCGCCGGCGACCATCTCAATCGCGAACCCAATCGTTCCGCGCCGATCGTTCAGCATCGTCGTCGCGGTCGTCGTCGTAGGGTAGAACGATCCACGGAACACCGAGGGACTGGTTCTCCCGATCACGCCCCGTCGATGCTATAAACGCAGTGTTTTGACGGCCGGTTGCCAAGGCGATCCACGACTCGCCGTTGAATATAGACCTTGATCTCGCCAAAGATTTAAGGACAATCGATGGACTCCAGTCACCGACGGCGAGGTTCAATAGGTCTTTATCTGTCGTCATCCAGCGACTGTGCGAGAATATGCCGCCAAGTCGGGCTCGACCCGGTCTTTTATTATTATATACGCCATCCTGAACGCTCCTCGCATAGTCCCACCCTGGGACATGTACATACGTGTGACACGCGAATAGTGGGTGCAGTTAGGATTTACGATGGATATGATAGTGTGAAAAAATATATACCAACGTAGATTTGTGATTCCTTGCTCATTTATTCTGTTATACTTTCACGGTTTGTCATGCTAGACCAACCGATGACTCCAAGATGCCAAGAGGAATTAGGAATTGGCATTTCAAGTTTCCATCCCTTTCAGTAAGGTTAGGTTTATCAGGTAATTTATTTTGTAGTTTATTGTAGTAAAGCTAATTTATTGTAGTTTATTGTAACAAGGCCACAATTGTAGTTTCCAATATATATATTAATTTTTCTTAATTTTTTGGATAAAATATTTATTATAAATACAACATCCAATACGATCCAGTAACATAATAGAATTTAACGGTATCATATATCGATATTAATTGTTTCAAAATTATATGTATTTATATTACAAAAATGTCAATTAAATATTCGACGATCAGTACGGACATGATTAAAAGTTTTTACACATTGGTTTTGTTAACATAGGGAGATGCACGCGATAAAAATCGATAACATCGGCAGCGAGAAATCCAGAGGATCCTCTCGCATCGGGATGCGGCGCCGCGGAAAAACGCGGCCAGCATCCGGCGTGGCGCACACACCTGCACCGTATCGGGGGAAGGAATCAATTTCGGCCCTGCGGCACCGCCGCACGCGCGCCGCGCGCCGCGCACCGGCCGTCGTCTCGCCGCCGCGTGCGGCGTGTGGCGCGGCGCATTCAAAGCGGCGCGCCACCGTCGCCGGGCCAATCACCTCGCGCCGTGGCCGACAGCGAGACTGCCGACAGCGCAACGGTGCGAGTGCGGTCGTCCGCCTCGTCGCCTCGCCGCCGTGTAGCGACACCGCGGATGCACCATGTACCGTGACTGACAGCGATCCTCCGCCGTCGCCGCCGTCGCCGCCGCCACCGCTGTCGTCGTCGTCGTCGTCGTCGTCCTCGCCGCGAAAGATGTGTTCGTTTCACGCGCGCCCATGCGATCGCTTTTTCACGTGAACCCGCGTCCGCCCCCGAGCACCGCCGCCCTACGACCCGACGCAATTGTCTGCCGCCACCGCCGCCGCCGCCGTCGCCGCTGGGTTGACAACGACGACGATGGGCCAATCGTCGAGCAACACCGGGCACAGCGGTGAGTCCCCGAATCACAACACTCTTTCCTTAACAGCGATCGCGTGCTGCTCGCCGGCCTCTAAGTATCTCGTGCACGCGCTCGCTTGTCATGTGCCAGGCGTAACGATGATCGACCGTAGATGATCCGTAGCCGACGACGACGACGGGGTACCCGGTCCCCTTCGTCGCGCGCAATTTTTTTTTCAAGGAGGTTATGTTGCAGGTTCTATTGCAACGTAGTCTGCAACTCCTTTCGTCAGCGCGTTGCTGAGCGTTAACGAGTTCCCTTTTGAGAAAGTTTTCTCTTGATAACTTGAATATTCAATTTCGTATGATAGTGATGACGATTATGAACGAATGAATCCGCGAGAATCGCGAATCGAATTATTGCCATTGCATTTTTAAATTCTTATCGAGGAGAAACGATCGTATGCGCGTATTGTTTTCTTTCGTAATTGCGTAATTTGCACAAAGTTAAATCCTTAAATCATTGCCGTTAGAGCCTCCGCACAAGAATGTCCGTAACACGTTAACTTAAGAATAAACTTATGTTTTACTTAAAAATAAACTTATTGTGCGTTTATATAAGTTTATTTTTAAGTTAACGTAACGTGTTATGGATTTATTATTCTTGTGCGGAGGCTCTTACACGGCACCGTTAATCGGGTTTTATAAATTTATCGATAGTTCTTAGGCCGGTCAATCATACCTACTCCATTCTTCTCAGGAATGTTTACGATTGGTCTTCTTAACAACTACGGATGTTATTAAATCCGATTAACGGTGTTGTGTAAATGTAGTCAACGTTAACCGATGTCATCAGTTAGCAATTATGATAGCGTACAAAGATATGTACGCTACTAATTATAAAATATTTTAAAAGTAAACTCTTATTTATTAAATCATAAAATGAAAAATTTGTTTAGAAAATGTTTTAAAAATCCAGGAATTTTCTTCTTGAATGGAAATGATTAAAACATAAATTAATGCCTAAAAAATAAGTGGAATTTTGACGAGAAATGTAAACAAATATTTGGTAAAGAGAGTGCTAGCATATTCGAGTTACAATCTTGAATGACTTTTTTTCAATTAATTATTTTTCAACTATTTTCTTGGATATTTTATTCATGTAAAATGACAGCCAATATTTGTTGCAAAATGCATGATTAAAAATATATCCTTTATCTATTTTATATTATAAACAAATAGTTCATCCTCAGGTATTAGAATTCCTCAAATAAAAGTTTGGACACCATCCACCATTTTCAGATTAAATACTACACTTTTCAAAAACGTCAAGTTAATTTTATGTCTATAGTTTATGAATTAAAAAATAAATTTAATTTAATAGTTTATATGTATAAATATTATTGCTGTTAAATAAGTAAATTTGTACAATCGATAAATCTAAATTTTCTTTGTTAACGTAAAATAAATGAATCAATTAAAAATTGTCGGTATCCAAACTTTTATACTTCTATCAGAAGAATTCTACCAGATGCTGTCTAGGGGCGACATCTGTTTCAAGATGCATTTTGCTCCGTTGATAATAAGACGTGAACACAATTCCTCTTTCAAGCTTCTCTCATTTTCTTTTCTTTTAGAATTATAATTAACTGAATTAACGTCGTTGCTATGAAAATTTCATTTGCGAGATACACAAGCGCTTTCAGTCGAAATAAAAAAAAAATCGCACCACTTTTTACATAATTAATCCGACATAAAATTGTAGGAATGCTCGTTACAGACAATCGAATGATTGTGCATTTTTTTTTTAATTAATATATCCCCTTCTCCCCTTATGAGGAACACGGCTTAATGTCTTGCACATTTTATTGCACTCCGCGGCAATAATAATCCACCTCCGGATCGTCCGTCACGCGCGCAAAGCTCGGCGTTACGTCGCGTTTCGGCGATTACGCGATATTTTGCCAGCTGCATCTTTTCTGGCCCGGGCACACCTTTCGATTCCGTCTCTATAAGGCCGGGGCTCCGTAAGGCTTGCAAGATGCTCCCGCACCCCCGTCGTGGCCCGGCCACCTATCCCGCAGGATCACCGGCGTGCCCTGGTCGCCCGGCATGGGCCGCAGATGGTATTGTCATATGGCAGACACAGGGGCCGGTCTCCGAAGAGGCCTGCCAGTAAAACCGCGATTGCACATCCGCACAAATCCACGAAAGACCCCGGCGCGCAGGTTTCCCTCCCCGTCGAATTATCTAATCGACGTCACGCGAGCGCGGTCAGCCGAATGACGTTCTTTTCTTTTTTCTTTTTCTTCACTTGCTTCACCTCGATCAGAAGCCTCGATATTTTAAGAGCGATTCCGCGACGAGTGGATGGCAATCATGAAATTCTCGCGCCACTTGAGATTAGGACTGCGGAAACAGGAAATTCAAAGTACATGTTGAAGAGACTGAATTAAAATGTTAATAAGATATCACATTTTATTTTACATTGTTAGAGAAAGAAACTGTTGAGAAATTAAATATTGGATTTATACATTTAACTCTTAGTCGCATCAATTTTAATTACATATTTCGTAGCGTGGTCTATATACAGTATCGCTTATACAGATGTACGTTTTCATTTTTATATGTTCCTAAATCAAATTCAATATTTCGTAAATCAAACTAATTGGGTGGTAAAGTATATTGACAGCTGTTCAAAAGCGCACAAGCGCAAACTGATTTAACATAGGGTTAAAACGAAACGATAAAAATTTAACGAAATATCGGAATCGTCATTAAGCCTTCTCGAAAGAAAAACGCGGTAAAACACGCGCGTTTGGGATTTATAGACGATACTTCCGGGGAGGGAGATTAACGAGGAAGAAGGATCGTAGACGGTGCGTGATGACCGGGGTTCAGGGCAGCGACCCAGTTCTCATATGTATTTATACCAAGAAGACGCTACGCTGGCTGCGTGTGGCCATTTTGGAGATCCAAAGTGAGAAAGAGGGATTACACGGCGACGGGGAAAAACGAAAGGAAAAAGAGAGAGAAAGGAGGAGAGACCTCTCCGTGCGTCACGGGACGGCGCTCTAATGACTCTGGAAATCCAATTCCGGTTGCGCCGCAACCTCGAGATCCCGTCGCGGCTGCACTTCGAGAGATAATTTCGTTACCGCGGAGATGCATCAGCGTCACAATGTCTGCGAGGCACGTGTCTGCAAAATCGGAAATGCCTCGAGTTTCACTCGGTTAAAAAACGGAATTTTCACCGAGCAGATTCACGCGCGATCGCAAATCACGCTTCGGCAGTGGTCGCCAAGAAAACGTAAGGGAAGAGACCCATAAATTTCAATCAGAAGATTCTCCCACGTGGCCGCCGCGCAGCTGATCTTGGCTCCAGGCAACGTCATACATTGATTCGCTGTAAAGACTCCAGGTCGCCTTTGTGCGGCACGGTGCGGCAAAAAATTCGGAAAAGCTGGCGCTTGAACCGTGCAGAAAGATCGTATATTGTGCAAGCCTCGACTGCGCAATTGTGCTCGCCAACCTGACTGAGAGGTAGCAGGTCTATTGTATGGCATTGATGACTCGGTCAGGTAGCGTCTGTAACGTTGGAGAAAACTCGAAAACTACCCACGAAGCTAAACTTCTACCGAGTAAAAAAGACCGCGGTAAAAGGAAAGGAGCCTTTCAAGTTTCCCTCTTCCCTCGAAGAGTCTTTTAGACTCATGTCGAAGAAAACTCGCTAAGAAAACGTTCACGGCACGATCGGTCCGAAAAATACGCGCCGATACGAAAATTTATTTGCAAACGATCGCGCTGAAATTTGTCCTCAAATCGTACTGACGCGATAGCGTCGAGAGAGCGAAATAGAGAGAAATATAAAATTGACGGCTACGCGACGTTGATAGCACACAGGCGTAAGCAGACCTTATTTTTGGGTTTCGCGAAAGTGAATCCCCTCACGTTTCGTTCGCTGCACACGCTGCATTAAATCGGAGATCCATTTTCGTACGATGATCTGTCAATAAACTCTCAACGTTCCAAGCGTCGTGGAATATGGGTCATTACGTATGCTGTTCGGGAAGGGAAAAATCCCTTGCGTTTACTATTTTTATCCGCTGGTCTATCGCAATCTTGATAAACTGGAACAATGCCTCGAACGTTCGTTACCTCGTTTCCGATCTAGTCCTGTAATTCAATAATAAACAACTTTTATAATTTTTTTTAAATTGAAATTGACAGAGTCAATGTTGGAAACTGGCGAGGAGAGGGAATTCTCAAACGCGGAAATAAATGGACGGTACATACGCATTTCGGCGACATGTGCGGCTCACGTATGTGCATCTTGCCCATGTATGAATGCGTAATGGAGCGTGCACTGGTCGTATCTCAAAGACAGCAGTTATTTTTGACATCAGACACACACGAGTTGCGGTTACTGCATCCGCCTCTTCATTTTTCCATCCCGGGCTTCTTTTCAGACAATGATAGCATGTAGGGGAATTGCTTGTATCTGTAACCTCTCGAAAATATAAATCTCATTGCAAGAGGAAGTGACTTGCAGTACTCTAATGATTTTGATTTCGTCGTTAAACAATATTTAATTAAAGATGCTTCGATTAAAGTCAGTCGATCTTTCCTTTGCATAAATTTCGAGGAGAATATATTATACTATAATATTTTGTATTATATTGTTAGCTTTCTCATTTTCTGTAGCTAAATTAAAAATTAGTTGAAATAACTTAAAATTAATTGAAACTAATTAAACTAATTAAAATTAATTGAAGAATACGATTTTGTGATTCTAAGTTCGATCTTCCTCTTTTTTCCCACTTTTATATACGTATATATTCTAACTAAAAAAATCATGTTACTCGATGCTTTCGCTTAGAAAAAAAATGGACAAATTCACATCGAAGAATTCGTCGTGAAAATTATATGATCGCGATTTGTGGGATATTCCGTATATACTCGGGTCGAGTGGCAATACGGCCGACAAAGTCGATTCAGCGGCGGTGGCCGGTAGTCGGCCACCGTCTATTCCCAGTGCGTTGCAACACATAGCGCGCGAGCGATCCCGCCGCGTTGTTATTCTTAACCCGTCGGCGGGGCGAGGGGCGGGGTGAAAAAAAGGGCAAAAGAGCATGTCTATGACGTCAATTGGAAAAGGTTCCTGTCGTGCCACGGGGCGCGAACCGCGCGATACTCGCTCTCCCATTCGTTCCCCGTGTTCCCGTCCGTCGCCTCGTCCAACGCGAAAGCCAAAGAGCCAAAAGCCTTTTCTTCCGCGCTCTCGTCCCCTTTCGTTCGCCCCCGTCATCCCCCTCGCACGGTAGGCGCGCGTCAGCAGTGTCCACCGTTAGCACTAGCGAAAGTGCATCCGCGACGGCATCCGCGAGATTCGCGCGTGAGGCAATTGGCCGCACGTCAAGCCCACCAGCTATTTGCAACCCTCGTGGATTAATTTTAAGAGGGAATGACAATTTGGGAACTATCCGCCGTCTCTCTCTCTCTCTCTCTCTCTTTCTCTCTCTCTCTTCCTTTCGCTTTCAACGTCGCCGACCGTCGTGGATATCCGTCCGCGATTTAGCACTCGAATTCTTCTCGGGACATTCGGTTGAATGAAACATCTCGTTTTAAGGTAGCAACGCTACACCTTTTAAATGAGATTAAACGTTGCAAGACGCCTCGTCGAATACAATTAATTTAAAAGAATTCGTACTTCGCGTTTTTTTTTATTCCACCGTAAGATGAAAGTAACGAAGCAATTACTTTCGCCATTTGTACAAATGGAATGCTCGCTCGCATCGAGACGCGGATCGATATGGTGTGAAGAGTCGAGCCCGAACAGAGCGCGAGCGGCTCTTTCATCTTGCCTGTCTCGCGATTAATTATGCGGGCTTATTCGCTCTCGCTGCAATTAAAAGCGCGCGCGCGCGCGCACGTTTCCGCGTGTGTGGGTGAATGTCAGGGTCGGTGTACACGGGCGATTGAGGAGAGACGGAGGGAAGAAAGAGAGAGAAAGAGAGCCAAAGAGCTTTTATCCTTCGTTTATAGCATGATGTTTGAAACCCTCGCAATTACAGAAATCACCCTTGTACGTACTTGATAGGGTCGCGGGAGAAATCTTCCGCTTGGCTGAGGAAAAGAAACAAATTCTCACTCGAAGGTAGGGAGCTCTTTTTTGCGCAAGCATGAACTTTTTTTGCGGCATTGCAATCCGGAGAACACATTTAAATTCTCTGCACGAGTTCTGTTGCATTTGCGCCAATATTATTAATGGCTTTTTTATTTAATTTAATTTTTTTAATACTAATACAATACTTTATATTTATTTTATTTACGATATAAAAAGTGCGTTTTATAGTGAACGGTATACAATTTTTTGTATACTTTTATTAAATATTTTAGAAATAAAATTAATTTAAAATTAGCATTCGGAAATAATGACATATAATATGTCATATAAAAAGAATGTCAATTAATAACGATCAAATACATAAAGTTTTTGTTAGTCCATATATACATATAACTCGTGTCTCTCAAATATTACTTTTTAAGATTCATGTCGAGCCACACAATAAGTTCGTGGATTCACGTTTTTTTTTGCGATTTTTTTTACGAACATCTGAAGGGGTGAAACATGCGTGCCCAGATTCGAAACGTCATAACTCATTAGGGTCGCGGGAACAAACAGTGGGAACAGCAACAATTGTCCATGTTGCAAGCGAGTACTAATGACTAGAATTAACCCCTTCGTCATTCGAGTACACGACCATCCTCCCCTTTGGAAATTTACGGTATGTTAGGTTCACTGTTCTGAGATCAGTCCAGTGTGTTCTGTTTGGACGCCCTTCTCAGCTTAACCCTTTGCGACGAGCTTTATATTGCAGCGCTGATGTTTTATTAATACGAAGTAAACTTATATTTTATGATCTTTCTCGTTGAACTTTTGTAAAATTGAGTTCAATCATTTGGTATTTCTTCGAAAATCATGAAACTCTTTAGCAGCGGAGATCGGTGAATGAATTTCCGGGATACTCGTGTGAGCAATAATCGACATGAACGGGACTAAATTTAGAACGCGACGTGGTCGTCTAAATTTAAGACAACTTAAAAACTCCGCTATCTCCTACTCGCTTCACGTGTCGTAATTGCACGACAGCCACTTGGCAGCTATTCGCTGACATAATTTCTTCCATCGACGGATATATGCAACGACAAATACTTTGATAAACCCTGTTATCTTTTATAATTGCGATCTTTAAATATTAATTCTGAATTATTTTCTGTAACTTTCTATTTGACCGACTTGTGTGATGTAGGTAGCTCGAAGGTAATGACGCTAATAACTTATTCGAGACAAATACCTTATTTCATCGTATGTACATTATTGTTCAACGTTAAATTAATTACCAGCTGGCTGATTGTATGAGACACATTGCGCATGTTCTTTCTCTCTCTTTCTCCAAGTGCCGCAGTCGTGCTCCGAGTGACTCGAAGAGAAATGTTTTTTTTTTTATCAACCACCTGTTTGTGGCGAGCCTGTCACATTGTGCGCACGCATATGTAGATATCGCTCGTCTGTAAATTGAGTAACGAAGAGCGCCCGATGCTCGCTTCTTTTCTCAAAGAGACAACGGCTCCTTTCTTCGATTGTTAACATTGTAATTTAACTTATAAAATCAAGCAGGGATTTTTGAGAATTCAAGGAGATATGTATATCAAAATATGCATAGCATCCCGCACGAGTCGCAATCTTAATTTAGATCATAGATTTCCCGATTTGAAGTCCAGCTTTCCTTTCTTTTCTTCTTCCTTTTCCTCGTTTCTTTTTACGTAACGAGAAACTAGCGATAAAAGATCGCAGAAATTGACGGTAATAAGAATTTGTGTCACGCTCGTAATTATGAGCCGCACGGGCACAGCCTCCCTTAAGGTGGCGTGCGCCATTTTTCCCCCGCCATGGTGGCGATTCCGACACGCGCCTGCCGTGCCGTTGTCGCGTGGCACGTCGTTCACCGAAAAGAAATACACACGGAACGGGCGAGAGCGACGGAGAGGAGAGATCACGCGACGAGGATGCGACGAGGACGAAGCGAGTGCGGGAGCGTGTTTGCGAGAGGCGGATCGAGCGAGGAGAGAAGAGGATATGTTGCCACCTGCCACGACGAACAGGCAGATGTTGCCGGGTCCGGCTTGACCGACGTCCTCGAATCGCCTTCTGATCACGGGAATTTGTTGAATTAGTCGGGAAATAAACTTGCCGGTCGCTTGAACGACATCGGTGTACCCGCGTTGTCGTGGGCGATGCAAAAACCAGCCTAGATTTTCTTTTTACTTGCACATGTTGCGCAACAAGAGCATGATGGTACAGTTGGTCCTTGGTTCGAATGACGAGACCAACACAAACTTTTCTGACGACTTCAAAGTAAATCAATGGAAAGACCTTAAGAACTGTAACGGATTCTGCGAGTCTCGCGAGTAGTCCCGGTAACTGAGTTGGCGCTTCGAAATTGCAATAAGTTGGAGAGAACTTTGGACAAATCCTTTCTTACGCCGAGCGCCTCAGTCCGTGACATCAGTTCGCATCTTCTGCGAACTGGAATTCGTGCATAACTAAATAACTCTCCGGAAAGTTGAGCCGATCTCCGCACAGACGAGAAACAAGCCCGGGAGTTCCCCGTTCCGACTTCCATCCGAGAGAACTTCGGGGATTACAGGAAGCGGGTGAGAGGGTCGTTGGGATGTTGCTGCTGTTACCAAGTGAACGTATTAACGGCGGCGGCGGCGGCGGCGGCGACGGTGGTAGGAGATACGACAGATGTTGAGAATTTCGACCTCGAGAGCTGGAGGAGGGCGGGAGGGGGATGAGAGCGGCGGCTGCTGAGAGAGAGATGTGATGTTGGCGAGAAGACAACGGAGCATGGTGGCGCGTGGCAGCATGGGTACCATGGTGGGGATAAATATAGGGTGTAGGAGACACTTAAGACGTCGATGATGGTGTAGGGGGAACGGAGATGCTGGAAGAAAGAAAAGGAGGGTGAGACGATGGGCTCCGAAAGCTCGTAGGGCGTTGAACCTTTTCTCTAGGTTTGCGATTGCATCGCACCCTTTGAGGTGTTCGGAAATTGATCTTCTTTGAGTATCGTTTGTTTCTTCCACGTTCTTTCCAATCGAGATAGCGATTATTTGAAAATGTGCTCGGCGAGGAAAAAAAAGTTTTTGCTGAACGACGAATTGACCGATGAAACTGATCATCGTTTATTTCGTCATGTCGGTAGCGAGTTCCCCGGGAACGGGAAGATCCTGTGCGGAGATAAAAACCTGCTGCATCGAATCGAGGACGTATGGGTACCGATCGGCATTCTTCACCAGCTGACACCCCGCCCTGGTGGCGCGTGCCGTCGACTCTTTTATGAGAAACGACTTTCGTCTTTACATTAACGAGGCTACCACGTGTTCCTCGTGATCCATGTAGGCAGATATCCTTAGAAAGAGCGATTTTTTGCATCCGCGATTCGCAAGATCGACAGGTATCGATATCGTTGCGTTGCACGTAGGAGGCACAATAAGATACACATTTGAGATACGGGCATTATCAATCGACTGACCACTGTCTCTCTGTTAGGGACGAACAATGCGTCAATTTGCCCCAAACTCCACCTAAACGATCGAACAATCAGACAGGATAATCAAACTATTTCGACAATTGCCCCAACAATTTATTCCAAATTTATGCAAAGTATTTATAATTTATCGGAATTAATACAAATTATGTAACATAGTAATTCTTTGTTATATCTTTTATAATGAATTGGATACAAGCTAAAGAATAAACTCGCAAATTAGAGATAAAAAATTAATAAATTACATTGACTGGAGAGATGTCGAAACTCTCCCTTTATGGAAAGGGTTCCGATTTGGGAAGAGTGACAGCTTCTTCCGCGGACCAAATGGACGTTAGTTCTGTTCCGGTTCTCCTTTTCCGCTGGTTGCGCGGGTGAAGAAGGCGCACGAGGGCGATATAAAGTGGGTAGATGATGTGAATAGGATATGTTATGAGCGATTCGGTTGAGTATTGTTGATCGAACAATGGCGTCTGGCTTGTACTCTGCTAAAGGTACCCCAGGAGGCAGCTGACATTGCCTGACTGCGACAGACAAGCGGCATCGCTTGGCAAGGAATAAATTTTTATCAATATAATATCAGAATAATTTATATGATTCAGCGAAGATCTCGTGCAAGTTTGGAAAGTAGAATTCGAGGAGCGTGACGCAAAAAGAGAAATGAATTTTTGCATTCAAAGAAAGGAAAATTATACTACGGGAAATGAGATGATCACGTGATGAAATGTTTTAAAATTTTATATAATTATTTTAAAATATTTGAAATTTGATATAAGTATTTCACACACACACACACAAAAAAACGCATATATGTACAATCATCGAAAGAACTTTTATTAATTTTATTTCTTATTAATATTTGAAAGTTTAGAAAGTACAACTGAATTTCGAATTCAGACAATGAATTATTCTATATTCTATTTATTCTTCTATTTATGTTCTAAGCTGCTGTTTTGTAATCAACACGCTAATTTATTTATAATTAGCAAGACTTTTTATAAAATCATTTACTTAATTATATATTCAAACCACACACGCAAAGTTATCAGACTTAAAGACAAATAAATCTCTTTGATTTATAACGTTGTATGTCTAACAATCTGATTTAAAATTTTTTTTATTTTTCTATAATAATTAAAAATATAAAAATATAAAAAATTTAGATGCTAAACTTTTAATAAACTCGCATCTATCTTGAAATCATTTTACAAGTAGATTTTTTGAATGAATGGAGTTTCGTTTATTTCACGACTTGTGTCATAAAATCGCTTTTATCTTTTGCCAATTCGTCGTCTGGTACGCAGCTGTGTCGCTGCTTCTGCATGATCAGCATCGCTGCAATGAAATGTGCATCGGAATCCATTGAAAGCACACACCTTTGGCCAAGTATCGGCGGACAATTTAGGCACCCGGGGCTCTCTCGTACTCTCCTACATAAAATTGACACCTGGTAAACACATGCCGAATCCTGTTTTTCATCTTTGGATACCCTCAACAACACGATTTTCTTTTACTTTTAATTTTTATCTTTAACGTTTTATAGCATTCGCGACGTGTAATAAATGTTATCTTTCTCGCAATTATTATTTTTATGCATGAAACTCTTTATCGATGTTATTCTTTGTCCATAATCAAGAAGATGTAAATAATTATCTTGCGTTATAAGTCAGTTATATTACCTTTTGTTTATAGAAACGAACACATATTACAAAATTGTGATATAATTATTATATAAATTCTGAAACTTTTACATATAATTTTGTGAACATTATTATATTTAGCTAAATAGTTACGATATTAGTACAAGTTTATTTTTAATGCTAAGTAATTATTTGTAAATTATTCTGTTGCATATGTCTTCTCGACAAATTTTATTATCAAAATAGTGATGCCATAAATTAAAATAATTTCTTCCATAGTAGTGTGTGTTCTGCTAAATAATTTCTCGATGGATACGCGAGAATAAAGAAAATTTCTCTATGCGCAACAGGCAAAATCAGGCAAGTCAGAGGGCTGAAAAGCGGGGGAACATCTGGCGCCAGGACGGCTCCCCGTTTGGTGAACTGTATCGGAATCTATTCTAAAGAGGGTTGGGGAGGGGGGGGGGTATGAATATATTTGAATAAAACCAAAGGTGATACGTGCTATACAGCATTCTTTTTTTCAATCCGATCAACCCCGCATCATTATAACAGTTTCTGGTTTTCAATTCGAGCTGTGAATTTCCATGGATGCTGGTTAACGCTTTTGATTATGTAACAAGAATACGTTTCAAGAGAATCGAGATAGAGAATGCACAGGGCGCGAAAAGGCATTTGCATCGAAATTCATCCTCGTTAATCTAAAAATTGCTAGCATATATGCACGGTGTGTGCTTGTTGTAATACATTTATAATTAAAAAAGGTGTTAAATTAGTTTCTTCATTTTTCTTTTTTTCGAGACACGTTATAACATTTGGATCGCGCTCAAGTTTAATTTAAGTTTTACTGCAGGTTTGTTTACACGTCGTTTCGTTCCGCCGGGATTTAACGTCTTCTCGCGCTTGACGCGACGTGTCTGCCTCGTGAATACGTAAGAAGGAACGTTCTTTCTTACGAAGACTTCGAAAAGATAAGCGAACACTCGACGTGACTGAACCGTATCCTTTGTGCGAACGGCGATCATGAGGTAATGAACTTTGTTTAAACGATCGCTTGGTAAACTCTGCACGGACAGAACGCGTAGCACGTGCCGGCTCTTCTCCCGCTTCTTCACGTTTTTCCTCGGCTTTCTCCTCACAGTGTACACTGTGTGACCGAGTGAGTGGACCAACATCCATAGGTGTTTTCAGTTTAACATTCATATTATAATCTTAGGACATTGGCAGTCTTTGTAACAGAAAAAAGACTCGGTTATTAATTAAACGAAAATGTAAAAATGTTATTTTTTTTAACTCTGCCGAGACAATAATTTATTGGATCCGTCGACAAGTATGCGCAAACGAGCGTTTTATTGCGGCATAAAAATGGTCGAAATCGAGTCGGAATCCAGCTGTTAATTTTTCCAAACGTTATTCCCGTGTAAATTTCGAATTTTTATCGATCGATCTGCACGATGTAAACAGGTGCGATGATGATACTGAAAGTGATCGGACGATATGTACATGCTTCAAGAATGAAGTAATTATTCTTGAGAGTCGCCAGTTGCAAGCCGGCGACAGGAATAAATGTCGCTTTTAAAAACGAACGAAAACGAAAATATTCTCGACTTTTATTTCGATGCAAAAACAAAGTTGCAAAAGGATTGCTAGTACAATCCTTCACTTTTTAAAATTCCTCAGTAGCTCGTCGAAACGTTGTTTGTTTTTGATGGCTTGGATAACATAGCTTTTGTCTCTGGCACAAGTTTATATAGCACAATCGTCTTTCTACTTGCATAAATTCTATCATTATACGATGTCCGTCTGCAGCTTGGCAGCTTGTAAACAGAGCCTGCAACGCGATCGCCACCCGTATCAGGTGGACGATAACTGGACAGCATAAACGTTCCCGTTTCAACGTTAATCGCGTTCTTACTCACCTGTCGTCCGCGGGCGAACTCGATTCCAATTAAGGCATGGGCGATCGGTTGGACATCGGCACGAATCCTCGAATCGCAAGATAAAAAGCCGACGGGCCAGTTTCGTTATACCTCACATCCAAATATTACATGCATAATGTCCTGTTCATTAAATTCTGAATCTAATCATCTGAATGATTATCTGAGACTAATCATGTACAACAAATGTTTTGAGTTTTTTAAATAGAACGATCTAAATGTGCGTTTGAGGAACAGTTACGTTACATGCAGAAGAAACTGAAGAAGTACATTTTTTTCTCTAAAGACATTGGCACGCTGGGTAGGCAAAAACGGTCCTCGACATGCAAAAAATAGGAAGGCGAATTTCTGCACCTCGGTATCTTTAACATGGGTGGTGTCGCGTCGCTCGACGATCCTAATCGCGCGTGCAATTAATTCGTGAAGGTTTCCTTTTTTTTCGCCAAGCACGATTACATACGTGGGGACACGCAGCGGGGGAATTCTGTCAATGGGATCGAGGCCGATGCAAGGTGCATCGCGGTTCTCCTTGCCTTCTTCTCCCCTTGTCGTCTCATGCGTGCTCCTTGGTACCTGGTAAATCGTACATACATGCACACCGGTACAGCGGCCAAACACCATTGGACGACGGGCACGCGCACGCACCTGCCACGCATCTTTTTCGAACGGCCTTTGTCGAGCCGCCTCGGAAGGAACACAGCAGCGGGAAGAAAGTTCCGTCATGCAAAATAGCCGAGAGGGATTAAAGAACGGCGGAAACGCGATCCAGTGCGAGTACTGGCTTATTTATAATTGAGGAAGTGATGAGCGTTTGACAAAATGCGTCGCAGCCGAGAAAGGAGATGTTTTAATTAGAGAATTTATGTAAAGGAAGCTCACGCTTCATTAGTATTAGTCGCCAACGTCAACACATACGAATAAAATATATTAAAATTGTAATAAGCACATACACATTTATTATATATATAATGACTATAATGTAAATTCATGATATTCATAATTAGCGGGTTATGAGCGGAAATTAAGATTGATAATTATGAAGAATATATCCGCTTACGTAAATAAAAAATGACAACACGCCTTTGATACTTTAGATAAATATGGTGTAGTTAAATGTCTCAAACAGTTACGTTTTAAATGGAAAAATATTAAAAGGGACAGTCTCCGGAAACTCAGTTGGAGCAGCGGTCTCGTAGGCGTGACCTTAGGTGAGGTCTTTTTACCTGCTCTGCTGATTTAAAGTCGAGGATGTTGCGTTGCTCCGAAAAATATTACGCCAGCCTTGTCAGGTATAAAGGCCGCCGTTTAAAAGGAATCGTTCCATGTTGTATCGCGTCTTACGAAACCTAATACCGAGAGTTCACTTAACATTATAAGTTCCGTATTGACATTCCACATAATTTGGCACATCCGCATAATTTTAATATTACCTAATCGCAGATACTGACTCTCCGAGAGAGGCTTAACTGTTTTTTTTTTTTTAGGTAATTTGACGGTGTGTATTTTAGACAATATTTTTAATCACGATAGATGGAGCAAAGAAGTCTCGATGAGATATTCTGTTTTTTCTCGAACCGTTTTACAGCATACAATTTTTCTACTTGTGTTGAGATTTCTAAAGATTTTTTAATAGTAGCTTAGTGGGTGTAGTTACCTGCATCCTTGCATCTTCCAAAGACGCCAATTTTGTCATCTCGAATCACGCTCTATTTTCGACGAACATGAAGGTCCTATAAAAGATTTTCGATTATACAAAACGATTTAGGAAGCTATTATCAAATATGTTAATTCACCGTTGGCTACCATATGTTTATTATGGCAGTGACAAAACCCACGTCAAGCAATCGGCTGTAAAAAAGAAAATCAGCGCAATCTAGCATCAGAAAGTCGCATTCTCTTTTCTAGATTTAAATAAAATATATCTATTTTATAATTTTTAAATAACTGTCGATTAAAACCGCAGATTATAAAAGTCAATATTTTCCGGCACAAAGATCGGTTCCGAGAGGAGATTTTTTTACAAGCACCTGTTCTTCGTCCTGGCATTTTTTCAGGGTGGGAAGTCAGTCTTCATCTTTTAAGATCGAACATCTGCTTTGCGTAACTGCCGGAACGCGAATGCGATAGTGAATGAACTACACCTTCTGGCCATATAAAAAAATTATTTTCGTCGAAGCATTTGGAATTCTAATTTGCCTGTTTCATGCTACAAACTAAAGAGGTTCGCTCGACACATCGAAACGAAAATCGAAATGGACAAAAAGAAATTTGTTTAAAAATGTTTTTTTGCTGTTAGCATGAACGTTCTAAAATAATGATTTATATATTTATACTCTAATTGTATATTTTATTGATTGCAATCGAAATAATTAAATTTCCCTCACCGTTCACGGGGCAGGCCAGGTGCAGTGGATCACTCACTCACTCGCTCAACAACGAAGCTACATATGCCGTTCACTTCTGGCGTAACTATTGCGAGGCACGCACGTGCTTGCTTTTCCGTGCAGTTATTGGAATGTTATACTTTGTTAGCAAACGCTACCGATGATCGCGTGCACGACCATGCGATCTGCACTCGGACTTCCTGGCGTAAAGGCGTATTGACCATGTTACTCTTTTCGTCGACGTTTCCTGGATGTCGCGTGGTCATTGAATTGGTTCAAATATCGTCGTCTGAATCAGCTGCTATTCACAAAAAGGCGAGACAAAGCTCAAGCTTTTTTCGAATTCTGCTGCCTTGAAAATATTTTTTAAAATACATTTATCTCTTTCAACAAATATCTGTAATATTATTGAAATAATCTTTATAAAGTATATTTATATATGTAAACAAATTAACAGTAAATAGGCGACAATATTCGATAAATATCAATTCAAAAATTTCTAATTTACATTGCTCGAAAAAAGAATTATACACAATAATAGAAGTAACTTACGTATTTGCACATGGAGCTATATTTTTTCCGCATAAATTGATTTCTTATACTGTTCTTATACATACAATTATTAAATTTTAATAAAATCGATTTACAGGAGAAAAACAAATGATGTTTTATCTCTCATAGTTTTATCTCAAATTTTTTGTCCATGTTGATTAGATAATTTTTATTTGGCAAGTATTATTTATTCCCAAAATTTCTTTTTCCTGAAATATGCGTAAACGATGACGGATTATGAAAAGTTGCGTTGTATGTCGCGAAGACTACTTTTGGCATGACCTATCCAGGCTGCAGCGGGCGGCGATAAGCGGTCTATTTGAGCAATGAGATAATGGTCTCCTTTGTCGCTACCAAAAAGCCGATTACGTCGTGATTGTCCCTTAACAGTCGTCCGTATCTCGCGCGCTTTTCTCCCGGCTTACTCGCTCTAATCTGTATATAACGCCTTTTATAAATTCGTTCAACAAACCGCTCTCTCCGTACGCACTTTGAGCATTCGCAGTTCATACTCTCGATGTTTCTCGCGTCGCGGATCTCAAACGTCTCATCTGCGTGTTTATTTAACATTATCGTGAATTTATAACGCGTTTTTAAGCGCGCCGCAATCTTTAGATCTTTAATCTCGGCATGATATTAAGAAAGAGTGTTCTTATCAGCTTTGCATGATGCCGTCATCTTCATTTTAGGAACTTTGTATTCGCGGCGTTTTTTTATTAAATCGAGTTTTAGATTCCCTGAATATTAGTTGAGACGTACAGACTTGCAAAGTAATCTCATTGTTACGTATTACTATTAGCTATTCCATTCATATGTTACGATCATGTGAATGGAATTTTTACGCAACATTATTACAAGTCTGTACTCATCATTATTTATCATAGATTTATCCGTTTGAATTTATCAGACTGGCCGATAAAAGGGAGAAGGTAGCGACCCGCATAAGCGGGAGTAAAGAAAGAAGGGGATATTTCCTTAGGCATCAGCGCTATTACGTGGCATCGGGAGTTTCCTGACATCGTCAGGACAGGTGCACTTAGGTATTGTCCGCGGCAACGAGAGACCGGGCATTTCGTTGTCTCGTCTCGAATGATATGGTGACAGCTGAAGAATCATTACGCGACAGAGGATAACGCCCGTATGCAGCTGCCGGTGTACGTTTAATTGTACCGCAAATAAAGTGTTTGCGATTGTTCGCATCGCGCCAGTTTATCGGTTTCCAGAGTTCATTGCCGTTTTGTAGATCTCGCACGAATATCGGAAAAATCGAGCATTGATCTGAAATCGTTAATTCGTGGTGATTAATATTAACATTGCCGTTATTCTGCATAGAAAAAAAACTGAAATTGATTATCAATTTAATTATATAAATTGATGTGTACTATTCCAATTTGAGCGTTTCAAAACCAGTATTACTCGGCGCATATTTCTATTATAAGGCTTCCTATCATTATTTGATTTCTATTACTATTATTCATACAATAGTCAAGTTCACTTGTTACAAAATATTTAAATTACAAATATACATATATGTGTATACATAGACATGTATGTATGTATGTACGCGTACATGACATAAATGAAATTAATTGGCTGAACCTGCTTTCCTAGTAACGTTCAATGACATTAAGTAACGTACTTTCTTTACAACGTCACGTACATGTGCACGACATCGTGCATCGGTACAAATTGAGTGATAATAGAATGATTGTGGTACAATGAGGTCAACTTAGTCCAGAGACTCGTGTGTCTTCAGTGTCGTGCCTCTAAAAGCACGCAGTACGTCAAAGCATATTGTGCCTTAATATCCGTAATATCGTCGCATGTGCGTCACAAAAGCGAACAAATTTTCACTCTGAAAATATATAAATATCTCGCCCATAAAATTTCTCCTTCCCACGCATCCAATTTTGACGTTGAGTAACACTCGCTCCTCTCATTTTATCGATTACGATGTTAAATTGCGAAATATAATCTTTTGCTTCAAAGCGATTTAGAATGGATGATAAGGGGAGGAAAATCGCGTCGATCTTCTCTCTCATTGTCCTAAATCTTGAATAAGCTGCCTCGTTGCTCCTCCGGAAACGTTACTTTCAAACGCGGCACGCAAATGCCGAGTTGTGAATGGGACTGAAACGGCCGCGCGCCGAGGAAAAGCGTTGCATGCATTCTTTTTTTTTTTTTTACGAGAGATCGTGCGTAATATCCCAATTTATCGTACCTGAACGGACTGCTTTTAGACGCATTGCCCGTTCGACGCGAGAGTCAATTCCGCCTAGGGGTTGCCAAGCGTATCTCCGCTTCCTTGCAAGCGGAGACTCCAAGTCCACCTTGTTGGCCGTTGTGTTTCATTATTTGACACTCTCGTCAAGAAAGAAAGTTATAAATCTCGGGTATCATAATCTTGTTACGTCAAACACAACATAATATCAGCATTACTGTATATTTCACTTGCTATTTTTCATAGTCGGTACAATAACATCAGAAGAAACTTTCGAATAACGATTATATAACGGACGATGAATCGTGATAGTCAATGAAGTTGACCGTTGCGAGATACGTTCTACGTTTGCGTAGGAAATTTGAGATTAGACGAAATCAGCTGCGTGGAGAGAAAATCGAGAGTCAATGTGGGAGATTAACGACCGTTGGAGGATTCATCGTCTATCTGTTTCCTCTACTTTGGGGGGGTCGCGTACAGTAATCCGAGCCGGTAATACACCTCTAGAATACCCGCCGTCCTCCCCCCCCCTTCCTCCACCTTCTATATTTTCACGAGGGGACGAGGAGCGGTTCGCGCACGCGTCGGTTTCTCCGACTTCCTGCCATCCTGCCTTGCTTCCGCTATTTCACAATATGTTATATGCATACGGGCCACGCCGCTGACATCCTCGCCACCGGGAATCCCTATTAAGGAGACGCATCTGCGCGCGATCCGAGCGATTCTGCCGCCGTCGCTTGCTCACGAGGGGCACCGCGCGGCGCCGAGACGACATGGGCAGACAGATGCTGGACCGAGCAACCCCTTATTTGACACTGCGGAATGAAGGAAATTCACAATGCGGCCCTTCGCAGCGAGCATGCTATCATTCTTGAAAATGCAATTGGAAACTCGAAATCCGGCGCAATTGGAAAGAGGGGTCCAAGGTCCAAAATGATCGATCCTTTCTCGGAAAACACAAAAAAATGTGCTTTCGTGAAGCATTTTACATTTATAAATATTAAATACGGTTTTTATTAATTGAATTCAAACCTCTTGACGGAGAAAGACATCGAGTAAATTGCTCGCTGTGTATTTCTCCGAGTGTTCTCCAAAACGTATCGCCGCTCGGATTTTAAGTTCCGTGAACGCGGCGAGTGAGCCACCGAGGCGTGTCTCCGTTTCCTCGAGGCTATGGCCGGATTTGCGAGGCTTCGCGTTCACCTCCGCGAGATCGCGGAGGGCAACGGTGAGCCACGTCGATTCACTGGCGTTGAAAATCTCTAGCGTGAACAAGAAAAATAACGTAGCGCATTTGCACGAAAGTGTCTCGCCTCGGTAGAGATCAGATTAAACGTCCAGCGAATACATTTTGTATTTTCGTCCGATTATTTGATTTGCACAAGTCACTCGTGCGTTCACGCGAGATTCAGATTTTACTTGCGATGAAAATGAATTTTTCCTACGAAACGGCGGGGAAGTCGAGAGTAGTAGGTTGGATTTAGTTCTTTCTGAGAGCGCCGTTTTCGGCGAGAAACTTTTCTTTACACCCGCGGCCTGAAATTCACGCGTCTATGCGTTTGCGGTAAACGAGGTGTATTATCATCATCAGTACAGCGACGTGATGAAGAAAAGACGTGCTCGCTGCACGGGCGCGCGAACGCGCACGCACGCACGCACGCACGCACGCGGCCACGACGCGTGCATATAAATAGCTGCATATGGGCCGCGTGCGCGCGTGTGCAAGTAACAATGTGCGCGGTTTTCACGTGCGCGCGCCCGCGTACAAGCGGGGATATAATGAGAGGACGAGCGGGGAATTAATTGAGGTGGCGATGTAAGAAGCATACTTTCAGACGTGTCTGGCGTCTCGTAATTATTCTCTCTTACGGAACTGCTGCGTTGTAATTAAATCGTTAAATCGCCCACGGGAATGGAAGGTTCGAGTTACATGTCGCCTTCGTTATAACAGAATTGTTTATCGTAGTAGGAGAAATATAGGCTGTCTATATTTTATTATCTTCGGCGTATAATTACGTGAAATTATTGCAACATCGAGTGATTGTTTCGATTTTAAATGGACGCTTCCGTATCTCGAGAAGCTTTCCGGCACCGATCTATTGTATATTATTGAATTTCAATGAACAGAGGGGCGGACACGCGGCGGACTCCCGCGCGCGTAACCGCATTTATGCAAGAGAGAGACGTCGGCTACCCGACGAAAAGGATGTGCGAAAGGAAGCCGCGGCCACGGTGCCGTGGGCATATTTCCCATCCGTACGAGAGAGAGAATGCGGAGCCTCGTTTCCTACTCCCCCCCCCTCCCCCTCGCCGCGAATGAAATGTCCGCGACACGCACACGCGAGCGGGAGGAGGAAAATCGCGCGGCGTGACAAACCCCTTTTCGTCTCAAGAGCGCAGGTCCGTCCGTTTTGATTCAACTTTCGCGCATTCCCCGCTTATTTACCGAGCGTATTCCCGCTTTTGCAGAAAACAATGTCGCGCCCAGTGGCGTCTGACTGCATTCCCGTTAACTGCTGGGACAATGGCTGACAAAGTGACATCGCGACGCTGTTGTCGAGGGTCATTGTTTCGAACCAACAGTTTTATTTCTCTCTCCTTTTTCTCTCCGCGGTTACGTAATTCTTTCGCAAGTGCAAAATCGATAGGGCAGATAACGGCGAAGGAATAAAGTGGCAGGCAGCTTTTATTCAAACTGCTGTAACGGCATCGCATCTGTACTTGGCGCAAGGGTGCATAATATTGCACATCGCATGCACCTTGCGCACGAATGCCGCCGCAACCTGTCGGCGAAATTTGAGTTATCGACGATGGGGTCGCAGAGAGTACGAGTTATTTAATGCCGTCATCGGCACACAAAGCCAAACGGGGAGGGAGGTCATCGTCGACATGAAGGGGTTTGCCAACATGTATTTAGCAGCAAGTACTTTCATTGTAGTTGTCCTTCTCCCTCTTCCGAATGCTAATCGATATTTTTACAAATTCATGTTCTTTATGGTACATTAGTTCTCCTTGTGCCATTAAAGTTTTCGTTTGCATACGAAGGAGTTAGAAATGAAAAGCGTCGAGTTCTCGCGAGTGTCGCGTTGTATCGATCGCGTGAGATTTTGATTTCATCTCGTCAACTCGATACAGATCCAATTTTCTTCGTCCCCCCCCCCCTCTCCTTCTTTCAAGCCATAATGACGTTTCTTTTTGCACGTAAATTGATTCGGTGTCCTCTTCGCACCAATTAAATTTCACTCGGCTGAAAAAGATAGTTCATCTCTCCCCGAGGATCGCGCTCTTCTCTTTCGATGTATTTTCTTTTGCAGCGCAATCGCCATTAACTCGATTGTTATTAAAAAAAACCTCTTACGTCATTAATAAATCATTTCTGTATCGTGTCTGAAAGTGCCCGCATGGAAATTAAACGAAACGTCTTAAAGGATTGAACGAATTTCGTCGTCTTCGCGCGTGACGGTTTAAAGGTATATGGGTACCTGTATAAAATTTCTCGGTGCGTGACGCTCGTGACGGTCGTGCCACGAATATCATTTTTCTTCCCTTTTTATTTGTCATTACGTAGTTTGTAGCTCGCGCGGCGATCTTGATCCGCGCGTCGTCATGGGATGAGAGACGCATCTCGAGTCCCATGGAAACACGATCTTCTCGATACGCTTCGAGCTGCGCGCGGTTCCAAGTCGGGGTTCCAAAACGGTGCAATGCGCTCGTGGATTTATTACTATTCCATAAAAGTAATTCACCGGGTCGTTGGAAAATTAAAAAGCCACAAACAATTTCATTTCAGCTATTCAAGTTTCGAGCCGAGCGCGAATGTGCCCTTAAAAGGTTTCCTTGATTAAATTGTTACACGATCGGAGATCCTTTCCCTAATCGTTCCATATTCATCGTGAACGACAGTCTCAACCGATAGAATGGAATTGTGTTCTTAGAATTTCATGGGAAGAGAGAGAATCGTGCGAACCAACGTTAACGATCCCAGTCTAGAGGTCGAAATTAATGGAGAGAAGTCGTAAGTCCTCGCTTCCAGTCGGCGATCGTCTCGCGTACCCCAGCTCCGGGCCGGTGATGTATCCCCGGTCTCGCGCGTTGGGGTGGCCGGGTGCCGCGCGGCCAGGTAAGGGGCAGCTGTCCACCAGGTGCCAAGTCCACCCCTCCACGCACCGCCACCTTCGGGACGGTGGGGATCCGCCCGGCTCTCATTGGACGCCGGCTCGCGCGCGTTGCGGCAATACTCTCGCGCTCCGCGACAGAAAACAGTCAGTCGTCCCAGGACGCTCGACGGGGCACGCAGACGATCTGCGATCTACGTGCTAGATCGCCCCACTCGTCGCCGTGACACGCGGTCTTGTCCGCACTCCTCTTTCTCTCTCTTTCTCTGTCTTGGGTTTAGGGTTCGTACAGTGATCGCGCGCGACGTCCATCCGTCAGGGACGTCGTTGAACGAACGATAGTCGCGTCTGAACGGGAGAGGATTACGGAGTCACGTTTTAATTCACAACTCCGCAAAGATCGTTTGGACCTCATCGCGCTGAGGTCTTTGTTTAGGGTAGTTTCACAGCTTGGACGATCAAACGTAGTGGTGGTGGAAGGAGAAGCGAAGGGAGTAAAATCCCTTCGCGATCAGTGTCCGGAAGTGCGAATCGTCAGTGAGTCATCAGAGGTTAGGTCCCGTCATATCTTCGCGACCGTTTGTTTCTCCCCCAATCTCCCATCTTCAGCTTGTACACCTGTAGTCGCGAGACTTCTCGCGCCTGACTCTCGCCGGGGAGCATCACGGCCACATTTATGGGGGTGTCAGGAGAGTGCGCGGTCAAGGGCAGCAAAAGCAGCCACCCCTGTCACTGCTGCAGCCACGCCGGCAGTGCCGGCGCGAGCGTGCAACAACAGTCGCAGCAAAATCAACCCTACGAGCCGTATCATCATCACCATCACCAGCATCATCATCATCACCATCATCACCACCACCACGGCAAGCACGCACCGCCGAGCGCGTCGCCGCAGCACAACAACAGCGGCGACAATAACATCCTGGCACCGTTGCGTAGCAAGATGAAAGTGCTCAAGAAGCTCAAGCGCAAGATGGGTCTAGGTGAGCCACACCTCCGTCACTTCCTCATTGTCTTCGATGCCTTTCCGGTCGCTGCTCAGTCGATCATGCGACTAATCGATCAATCACGAACGCATTCCGCGAGGCTTGTCTGCTTCTGTCGGTCAACGACATTCGGACAAGCTTCCTTCATGTGAACGAAAACTGTGTGCAAAGTACAAGTTCAATTCGTAAATAAACCAACGGTGGTTGGATTCACACCGACTTTTGTCTGATTTTATATCTGTCTACTCTCTTAAAGTCAATCGGTGAAATCAGCGATTATACGCTGATAATCAGTGAGTTTCACTGATTCACTTTTAGAGAGTATTTATAGACCTTAAATTTTAGGCTTTTATTGCGAGAAAGATCGATTTGCCCTACACACATTCTTTCATTGATGTTTCATTGTAGAATATGAACTAGTGTACCATGAATCATTGCCTAAGCTCTTGCCAAAGCGATCTGCATTCAAATCGCCGTTGTAAAATTGAATTCATCGAGCGATTCGATGAATATTGCTGATGGAGCCGAGCGGCGAACTCTCATCATTGAGAAGCGAATTTCTAAACTCTAAAACGATCGGCGAAACTATTTTGGCTTTTATTCCCTGTGGTCCGTCGGCGGTTTATCGCACCGCGAATCCAATAATTGTTGACGACGCATCTGCTACCTCCAACTTTTCGTTATACTTCGGGAGAAGTTTAACCATCATTTTTCCGACATTATTTAGGAAGGTATTTATAGCGGGTGGCGGTTTAAAGCTCCAATAAAAAATTAATACACTGAATTATTTAACTTGTGGATATAATTTCGAGAAAAAAATGGGCTCACAATTCAAAATATGTTATTGTTGACATATATGTATGCCAGATTCGCAGAGCAATCAATTTATGTTTGATACTAAACTGCGCGATGTAGTAGAAACTGATTGAAAAAACTGGCCGCGAGAGTCTTTGTTTTTTATCACTGTTTTTATTTCAGAGTGTATCGTCGTCGCGCTCGTTTCCATCGCGCATTCAGTAAAAGCTCATTTCGCGGCGAGCTTATGGCCGGAGCTATGTTTCGTTGACCGACTTTTCTTTCAATGGATCCGCTGGATTCCACGAGGGAATCGCGGCACGAAGGGGCCATACTGCTTGGCTTGCTCCTTCGCCTCGCTTCCAACATCTCACAGTATTCTCATCAGATATCTTTCCTTCGCGAGCCAGTCTTTCGCGGATGTGGCATTGTCGACGACAGTTTCTCACAAAGTAACTAGAAACTATTCCTTAACCCATTTGCTCGTGCAACTTTTGTCTTCGATACTCTTATTCCTCTTCTTTATCTTTCGTATGTCCATCCTTTTGTCACAGAATTTCGAGCGCGATGATGTTCAAGACAAAAGCAACGTCGTAGATGTTTCTGATTGCTATTTTTAGCTGCTTTTGTGACTAATTTTTCAGAAAGAGATAAATTGGAAGTCTATTTATGTAATAATAAAATGCATTGAAAAATGAATCAATACTCTTAATTAAAATGACTCATGATTATATACATATGTTTAAAATTATTTATACACATTTGTACGTCTAATTAATGATGTGATAAATAATGTTTGAAAGATATCCGTAATATGATACTTTTTATATGCATTATGATTCCAAGAAAACGTTTTTGTTCGTGGCTACATTTTCATTGATCTCTACATTCCGACGTAATCTGATGGCCGAGATCTTTGAATGCTTTTTCCCGACAGGATTTGTAATACACAGTTCTTTACTATGAGACAAAGCGTCACTTGTTGTCGATTAAAATCGAGGTTAAAGGTTACAAGTGGAGTTTACGAGTGGTGTAAAGTAAGGGAAAAGAGTAGTTTTCCTTACGTAATAAATTGTACGTGTCAACGACTTTCTTCCACCGAAAGGTTTTAAGGGACCAACGCAATGCGAGCCCTTTGTGGGAGAGCTTTGAACCGTTGAAGATTAGTGAAAGGGACATGGATACGTGAGCTCCTAAGATACTTTATATCAAGGAATTGTTTTTAACTAATTCTTGCTTAACTTGAATTATCTATTATTATTGACAATTGACAAATAACAATATATTTCGCGAAGACAATTTTATAATAATATAGTAGTAGTTTAAGATGGTCGGCTAAGTATAATAATTCTTAATGTTACCTAGACTTAAAAAAGTTCTTCTGTGACTCCACTGAAAATGAAATGTATTCGGGATGAGGATGATCATTGGGATTTGAACCCAGGACCCTTCCGTTACTAATCTCTCCGTTACTTTAGCACAAAGCCACGCGTCATCCCGTTATAGTAGTAATATAAAATTGCCTATTATATATATGTCATATTACTGTAAAATTGTCTTATAATCTTCAAGTTTATAATTTTTTCAATCTGATTGCATAAAATTTTGCCAAATTTGAGAGAATGCGATTACACTTTTCGCTAAATATAGCATGAATTAAATGAATAAAAAATAATGCAACATGTCGCAATATCTCAATCTCATCATTTCGATCGCCAAAACCTTAAAATATTCTTTTTTTCAAGAATGATAATGTTTTTTTCCGGAATCGCGATTATTTGATCAATCCTTTTCCGATTTTTCGTGTATGAAAGAAGTAACTTTTCTCTATCTCTTTTTTCTCTTTCCCTCTTTCGGTCGAAGTAAACTAGAGTAACACACAGCTGATGCAGCCACCTTGAAATTTCAGAGTTGTTTTGTTGGTTGCTTTGCATGAAATGTTTAGTCCAATTGATAAGCGTATTTAAATATATCCAGTATTTCACTTGTTATTTATCTCATCATATACCTTATCACAATCTTTTGCTTTGTGAAAGAGAGAGGAGATAGAAGGAAGAAGAAAAAGAAAAAATGAAAAAAGACATTTTCAGCGGGATAGAACACCTTATTTTTTGCTACGATCATCTTCGCGGAATAAGCGAAATGAAGAAAGTAAGTCATCGTATTGCTTCTGGGAGACTACTCTTTGCTCTTCCTCCTTTGCCTCTCCTTTTTCCCGTTTTTTTGCGGCTCGGTGAATCACTCGTTTCTCGGTTGCAGAGATTCCCAGCCTCTTTACTTTCTCATCCTCATCGCGACTTCTTTTTTTCCTCGGTCTCTTAACGGCCGCTGAGATGCCTCTTTCTTTCTTCGTCTTTTGTAACCAGTTTGTCTTACTATTTCATCTTGTACTCTTCCCTTTCGCCTGTAACCGGGATATATCGTGTTGTTCGATCGTCGACAAGACGAAGAGGAAAAAGATTCTTAACCTCAGAGGATTTTTTTCGTATGATCGACAAGTGCCGATCATGACTGGGTTTAAAGTAGATTTACCTCTTCGAGGAAAGGGTCCTTTCCCCCTTTCGATAACCGATCTGAGTCACTGAAAGCAATTGATGACGCATTAAGTTACTGACCGTGACGAAACGTTATTGCAATGTACATTGCATAATGTTGCGCCCGCGCGTGCATGCAAACAATGTACCACCTGCGTCGGATGTGATTCAAGGATTCCGGAGTTTCCCATAAGTTTCACTTTGTCACATCCATTGAGATGTTGATCTTCAGCTATTAACATACTTTTGAATTCACAATAAATGTTCAAACCTTGATTTATCGCTTTATTAACGTTCAACGAGAAAGTTGGTCGAAGTATCACTTATATCCTCGGAATCTAGTGTCTTGATGAGTTTTCTTTAATTAATTTTTCTACAGTGTAACTCGATGAATAAATAATTCATTAAACACACGCGCACACGTACACGCGCATACACTTCTGTTAAAGCAATTACTATCATCTAGTCGCGGATTTCTCTCCTGGTGTCTCCTCAGTTACGTAGAGATGAAATTTCTTACGGTTTCCGCGTGTCTCCCGAGTCCTCCTTCCGGTGCGGACGAGTCTCACGAGTCGTTCGAGACGTCTCGTAGAAGAAGATTCAACAAGAGGTGATCACTGACCGTCCTCACTGACTCGACCTCACACACCCACCCACCCACTTTCCGCTTCGCCGTGTGACGTCAGAGAGAGTGAGCTGCGGACAGAACCCGTCTTTGTTCCCACAAGCGTTTCGCGAACCGGTTTTGCGGTTCATGATGCCGCGTAGTATTCCTGTCAGCTGGCCGGACCGTTTAATCGGGGAATTCTCCGCTTATTTTAAGGGTTCGCCGGCCGTGTCCTCCGGGAGTCAGTTTTTTCCAAGAAGCGTCCATTCATCCTTTCTTCCTGAATAACGCCTGTAAGCTAGTGATAGCGCCGGCATGTGTGCGATAACCGTATCAAAATTCATAACTGTATTTATCGCGTTCTTATCTCAACGGGATATTTATATAAATAATATAGGTATACATACACAGATCGTAGAATAAATTTGTCGAAACTTCAAATAGATTAATAGAAAACGAAATTTGTTTTCTAAATACTGCACATGTATGAATTCATAAATATTAGGCGAGATTCTTAGCAAAATAAATTTCTGTTGCTAATTAATTTAGATTTTTTTTTTTTTTTACATAAGAATCGATATTTTGCTTGGAGTATGACGTTCTTGTCTCTGCAATTACACCTTCTCCGTTCATGCCGATCGATCCGGAAAGATAATTTCGACAGGGTATCGTCCGCAACATCCGGCTAGCGGCACGTCGTGAGCGGAAGCGGATGGATTCGAGAACGGAAGTCGACACTGATAGCACAATGGGAGCTGAGAGTTCCGTTTTCCTCAATCGCGGTTCTCCTGGGATGGCTTTTTGTTCGAGACGAAAGCTTGTATTAATTCTTCCAACATTTCATCCAAGTCCTCGATAACGATTGCGGACTCGGGCGCGTCGGCGGAACGAGATCCCGCCGAGTCCGCGTCGCGCTCCTCCCTCGTCGCTCTGCGAAGGAGATCGTAATCTCGCGACGCGGACGTGGAAAGTGGACCTTCGCGGAAGCAAGGTGCGTGAACACCCCACGTGGGTACGCAGCGCGTGCACCGGAAGCAGCCTCATAAGCAGACTCGTGCGCCTATCGCGAGCCACTCGAGCTCGGCTGCGCGGAAATTCGTAAGGTCACCCTGCCGTGACGTGCCGCGATTCGTTCTGAAACCACGTTTGTCTCGATTTACGTGGCTGCGTAACGTGACGTTCGTGCTAAAGATTTTCTGAATATTTAATTCCACGAGCTCCAACTCTGACGACGAAATTTGCGTTCGCACAGTCCGTTTTCGCCTTAGAATTAATCGACGATTTAAAAATATATTTTTACTTGTTTTGTCTACTGCCCGCACGAGATGATCCCTTTTAGTTCTGGTGGGCAATCTGTTTACGAATAGACGCGCCGTTGCGAACTCCTACTGATTTCCCTCCACGAGTCGAGTCGAAAAAGCAGAGTAACTGCCAAACATCTGTCGTCAGTTAAAGTGTTTCCAGAAGACGCATTCCAGAGAGGAGTTTTCACGAGTGCTTTTGAGGAGGTCATTTGCTAAGCCAAGGCTAATGGCGTCTCGAGTGATAAGCCAGCTCGTAGACTTTTATTAAAAAAGACTACCTAGAAAATATCTTGTTTGGAAGTAGAAACACGCCGAGATTCAAATCCACTTGAATCGCGAGATAACGAGTTAATTACTCCAGCAAATGTACAGCCTTGTCTCGGGTTTTACAAGTAATCTTGTTTGTTAATTAATTTGTATTACGGCGAATTTTTTTCTCAGCGAGGCAGAATTAAATGTTCTGCTGAAATCGCGTAATACTTGAAATTAATTTGACGCAAATTATCCGAGGTAGAGGAGCACAACGATGAGAGAAAGAGAGAGAGAGAGAGAGAGAGAGTTGTCGGTGCGATCTTCACGCATATTCTACGCATAAATCTCCTAACTACGCAGCGAGACGTCCTAACGATGCGTTCTCCTTCGCGTGATCCTGAATATGCCAGGAGCTAATACGACGAGTCCCCTTCGTCGAGATTTATCGGGGCTGTCTTTTTAAAGCTTTCTTTTCCTCCATGGAAATGCTTTACTGCGCCCAAGTGCATTCGCCGTGCTTTTAATGGTGCTCTAACAGTGAGACAACGCCGCCGCGCCGCGGAGCCATTTCTCAATTTGTCTGGCAGCTTCTGGGGTTCTTCTTGTCGCAATTCGCACAGTTTCTTGTTCAGAGAGCTTTCAAACCGTTCTCCCGCAATCGGCACGTACTCAATATTCTTTAATCGCCGTAGAAATGTAACTGCAGTCTGGAGTTGTTTGAAAGTGTCGCGGCACGGCTGCTCGAAGGGTGCTAAAAATAGAATCGTAACGAGCTCTAGGGACTTTGACTTCGGGAAGATAAGAACGAACGTTGCTTAAAACGAAGGACACAGAAATAAACGTTGTCGGGTAAAGGCGCGCTACGGATGTTTGCGCTTATTTGTTTTACTTTAACGTTACGTTATCTTTCCTTATTTTTGAACATACACCGATCGCAAGACACCGATGATTCATTTCTCCCCGATCGAAATTGCGGGTTCGATTACATGCGGCGCGATGATTCTCTCGGCCCTCGCTCCGAGACTGACTTTTTCGAGAGGCGAGAGAGAAAGAGAAGCCCCTAGAGTCCTTCACTTGCAATACACATATTACTCCTGGGAGTCGAGAACCGCCTCTAGACTTTAATGGAACAAATGTTGCGAAACCACATCGTCGCCCTTCGGTACCCTCGAGCCATCTCGAGGTTTTCAATGCCGATGCAATTTCGACGTTGATAATACCGCAGAATTGAGTGCGTTTTAATCAAGTTTACTTTATAATGATTCGATCCACGATAATATCTGAAATATGCAAATAAGAACGTCTTTTAAATGTTGTTATTGAAAATTTTCGGTTTTATTATCTTCAAACTCCTAGACAGTTTTTGCGATAACGAGCTCTCCTAATTGAGAGCAAAGTTCTATCCTTGAAGAATTCTGAATAATCGCCAAATAATCGACCGTGGGATTATTAGCATATGAATAATAACTCATGAATGCGCGGATAATAGAGCAAAAAGTCCTCATCATTGTCAAACTTTTGTCGCTCTTTTACACTTGTCGTCGGCTGTAATCACCGGAAGTCGCCGGTTGATACTCGCAATTTCTCGTTGATTGCGTTAGAGGCAACCTTCGCGCCCACGAACAAAACGCACGGGGGATCGTCGAATGAAGGAAAGAGGGAAGGGTCGCGTCCCGCGGTGAAAAATCCGACGTGGTCAGCCTACGCGCAATTCGCGCGGCGTGGCGCTTCAACGAGCGAGTCTGAATGTCTGAATGAACGACGAGATGATTTAATTGCCGAGTGTCAGAGTTCATCTCGACGACGTGACTGTCGTCCCGATCAGCGCCTCTCATTCTTTACGCCACCCACCCCCGCCCACGTCGGGGCCACACGAAATCGGCCTAATCGCAGGAAGTTCGCGGCTGACCCCCGCAATTGAATTCAATTAGCTGCGACGCGAGAATTTCTCTCACGTTTAATTGCACGGCCGAATGTACTCGCGAGAACGTACTGTACTTCGGCAGCGGTTCCTCCGCACGCTCTGCGACCGTAACTGTGGATTAGCGGAATATTTTCGCAGCCGTAATTGAGTTAACGGATAACTTTGAGCAACGGATAATCAATGCTTCGGTTAAATGCAATTCGCCTCGCCGAGTGACGGGCGGGTAAAGTTAATTTATCCGTCTGCTTCCTCGGCTTCCTCGAAACCACCCATATGCGCCGGCGATCCCGCGAAAGTACCGGTTTTACGCGATAAACGAAACCGCTGACATGTAAACTGCGGCGGCCTGCCGCGACGATCGAAACGACCGGCGTTTATCGGCACCGCGGTACCGTAAACTTCCACGACTTTTACTCGCTTTTCCCGCTGTGATTTACGACGCGATCCGCGAAATTCCGCCGTCGAAAATTTCACAACGCGCTCGCGGCTCATCGAGCGATAAACTTGACAACGATGCGCTGTTATCGCATCGTTCCACCATCAAATCCGCTTTTCAGGATGCGATCGCCGATGATTCCAAGTAACTGATCCTCAGCCTGGCATTGGAATTTTAATGCATCAGTAACGAGAGAGACTTTAATTATAATTATATGTGTCGAAAAGTGAATTAAATTAGAAATTAATATCATACATATTTTAATGACGATATTCGCGATCCGCGATGTTATTTCTTTATAAATTTCACGCTGCTTAAGACGGCGTCTTTCACGCGTATTTGCGAAAACAATCATGGAGGCTATAAAACAGTAATTATCGCGGGGAAACGACGCCTCTCCATCGAGATGTTCTCTTGTCGCGAATCGCCGTGCACGCAAATTCGCATCTAATTTAACATAAACGGAGTCCCGGAGGCGACGCTGATAATCGACGCTCTAACGAGCTTCTCCCACGCGCCGTTCCTGCCTTCCAGGCATTGTCTCGATTCCACGGAGAAAAGCGTCTGCATGATTTTCTCCTACGTACAAACTTACGCGTAGCCGGGATTTCACCGTAATGATCCGTCGATATTCCGCGCCGGGTAATAATCGGTACGGCCAGCGAAACGGCGCCGTAAATATTTAGAATCAAGGCCGGGTGCAGATACCTCGCGCTCGTCTAATCGAGATCCAGAGCGTAGTATCGCCGTTCGCGATGCACAATAAAAAAGAATCATCTCACTGGAAGGAGAACGGAGGTGGTGGTGGTGGTGCGCCGGACTTTCCGCTTCATCCGTCACGGTTGAGAGCCACGGTGAACCGTCGACCTCTCGGTGTAAACCGAGAAAGTCCGCGGACGGCTCGCCAACGAGAGCAGCCGGGTCGGATGAATTAAAAACATTAAGGTCGTTGCCTTTAATTCTTTTGTCGATCAGTTACGTCTTTTCCTGCGCAATTTGGAAATTGGCGTAACTCACCGTCGCGTCGCCATGGAACGTCCAAGAGACGCTGAAGACGACGAACCATATCGGTTTTCTTTTTCCTTAACGCTGGAATTTGCACGTGAATTCCCACGAACTTCCCGTGGGTTTCATATAGATATTTTTTGCGGAAGGGGAGGAAGGATCGAGCCGCAGAGGAAGGAAACAGGAAGGAAAGGCATGCGGGGATCGCACGAGGGGAAGCCGGCGACGATCCAGTGGCTTCCCTTCAGGATATTAAGAGCAGATGGACCGTGAAACTTCGCGCCGTAAGAGTATTATGCGATTAAGGGCTCGGTTTTCTATCGAGTTCTATTCTCACCAGAGTGTAATGCAATATTCCTCGCACATTTCTTTATTATTCTCTTTTACCGTGAGCGTCTCTTCAGGTAAATTCGGCGAATCGTATATTCAGGGATTCGGGCTTGTCGCTGGCGTTTTCAGTCGGCGAGCCCGCTCAAAATCACTCGGAGCTTTTATACGGAGCCGCGTATATAGCGCGTGTCGAGCTTTGCATATCGCTATCAACCCCCTGACAACGGCCAGTCTGGCTGTGTCGGGGGCCGGGATCGATAGAGCTTCTATTGCGATATCACGCGCAAACCCCATGGGCGAGTATGGTGGCGACAGCGGTCGGGATGGTGGGGGTACTCCGCGTCGCGGAGCCACCCCCACATACCTATGGAAATCCTATATAAAAAAAAAAGGAGACATGCAGTGTAGTAGCCCGTTCAACCCCATTGATTCACGCAGTCAGACTTCGTAGCTTCGTACTCCTCGGCGCTTTTATTAATTCTCTGAATTGAATTTGCATTTTTCATCATCTCGCCAATCTTCGTTTGCTCGCTTGCTGAATTATTGACCTGACGCCGATAAACGCGATTACAGTTCTAAATAGTGATTAATGTTTCGGGCGCGCATGTATAATCCCGGAACGTTTGACACGCTGTTCGAGTCACCCCTAATCGAGTAGCAACTCCCTACATAACCGATCAAGTATGCTAATGTCCCGTGAAACTCGCCGAGCCATGAAGCTCCATACGCGCGGATCCTTCATTCATCCGTTTCCTTCCATCTCACGCAAGTTCGCTCTTAGACCATTTTCCTATAAAAATATATAGGTCGCTGCAGCTCCTCGCTCGCGCGGTTAACGAGCGACATGCACGTGTGTGTGTGTGTGTGCATGAGACCAAATACGGCTTCTCTCTGGATCATCGATCGGTTTTCAGGACAACCCGGAGGGTGCCGGAATGCCCAAAAGCTTAGGGTCCTTTTGTATTTTCCCCTCTCGCCGATCTTTTTTTAGATCTCGTCTTTTGGCTGACGAAGGAGAGAGGGAGAGCTACGCCAATGCCGGTGCTGGCTGGCTGGCTGGCTGGCTTTCGTCGGGCCAGGTGGTGCGCAACCGTTGCTACGGCATGCATCGCCATCCCCAAAGCCGTGTGTTCCGCTCTTGCGAGCAGCTGCAGCTGCGACATATACAGCGACGCCTGTGCGCGCGCGTTGCGTGTCGCTCCTCAGCCATCTGAGGGTTGAACTCGCGTATATTAACACTTGAAAAACGTATATTCACCATTTGTACCAACGGAGATGTGCGTCTCCGCGATGTTCCTTCTGTCGGGAGTTTAATGATGACGAACCTATTTTTAAATGGTCAGTGTTATTCTTTAATAATTGGTTATTCGCAATTGTGTAAGAGAATGAGATGTAAATGAAAAATATGGGAAAAGGAGAGAGAGAGAGAGAGAGAGAAAAAAATTGAATTTCTGTTTTAATTTTGAAAATAATTTTAAAATAGATTACTGTGGTGTTTCGTCAAGTTGATCATCAAAATACATCGATTGCTAATGTTTATATCAGTAATCATTATCAGTTTTTCGTTATTTCTCACGTCGATCTGACATATAGCTTTTTATCACTGTATATTACGCCTTTCGCCAATATCGGCAGATAAGGCCGCGCCTTATCGCCGGCATCCGCAAGGTGAGATCCTCCAGATATGTCCGCCTTTCCGTTCGAATGCCCGGCTGCCACGCACAGCTTGCCGAAGTGAATGTGTACGTGTACGTGCCTGTGTATTGACGGACCACACAGACACACGTAATGACAGCGGGGAGTTGGTTAGGGCAGCAACCAACGCAGCAGATGGGGAGTTTGCTCCTGCAAGCCAGTCGTTGTAGCGGCGTGGCTCAGGCTGCCCGCCTTTTCCCGGCAACTCCCGGCTTGTAAATCCACTCGTGTTTTCCTCTCGCCATTCTTCCTTCCTCTCTCTCTCACGGTGCATCGTTTTTCTTCCGATCCGGAAAATCGAGAGGGTGAGATCCGGAAGACAATGTGAGAGCGCGCGCGCGCGCGTGCCACCTTCCCACCCTTCGTCGTCTTCTCTTCTCGAATCCCCTCTTTCCCCCCTCACCTCTCGGTCACCCTTCGCCGGATCTGGAACGGCGTTGATGAAGATCCCACGTTGAGAATCGATCGATCGTCTCTAGCTGTTCTCAATCTGAGTGAGTACTCACCGATCCTCTTTGTCTCAAGCTCGCGGCAAGTAAATTCTAATGTTTTTGTTGCGCTTCTCCCATTAAAATCGCAAACAAAGAAAAACGTTGTTCTACATACTGTATTTCATTTCTTTATTTTCTTATTTTGTATTTGGTTTTTTTGTATAATTTAGTCTTTTTATAATTTTATATGATTGTTGCTCGAAATCGCTTCAATAATTAATTCGTCTGCTCCAGATCCTTTCCTGTGCGCTCAATCTTGGAAAATTTCCTTCGAAAAGAAATCCATATTTTCCTATGTAAACTTCCAAGTGAAAAACACTCGTCATCGTTTTTGAAAATCGCCATTGTTTTGCGTCTTAAGATTCAGGATGTCTTTGTCCTGCTCTAAGATCGAGATGTCTTTGTCTTGTCAACGACCGAGGCGACCATTGACAGTCAATAGAGCCACCAGAGTGGCACGATTGCGCCTTTCGGCACACGTTCTCGGTGAGTACAAAAACGCATTCGTTCTGCTTTACGTTCGCTTTTTCCGAGTCTGTCCCTCTAAACTCCCCTGCTAAGAATCAGCTGCTTCCACATGACTGGAGCACCTCACACAATGTGCCGGATCCAAAACATCTCTATTGTTGTTTACAATAAATATTTTATCACTGTCAATAAAATCGACAACTTTGAAAACACAAATATACCTTAACATTTTTCAAGGAAATTAAATGCAATCAAAATAAATTATTTTTCATCAGGAAACGACAATATACATATAATACTGAAACTTGAGAAATTAATTTGCAATTAAAGAAATATTAATTATTATTTAATTTGCAAAATTGTAATCATTTATTCCTATAATTAACCAAGTATTAATTCAAACATGACCACACATGGCGATGAGTCATTTTCACTGCTTAGTCGTCCGTAACTCTTCGAAAGGCTTACGTCAACACCGGCGTATCTGACCGTTGCGTTTCTCCAGTCTATTCGCTCGGACGGGCGCTTCCCTAGCCGGTTTGTGCTCGAAATTAGCGCGCAGGGCACGACTCCGGTTAACGACGAGTGCGAGAGACACGCGTTTCTTTGTCGTACGAGGAAGCGGAATTTCATTAACGCGACCCAGCGCCTTCGTGAGTCATCGCGCGCGACGATGCTGCGGACCGTTTGCGACCCGATGATACAATCGGCGGTTCGCCTTTCTCTCTCTCTCTCTCTTTCGTCGTCGTATATTAACGACATGGCGCAAGAAACCTAATTTCAACTTCGCTTAGGATCGTAACTGGGTCGACGATACCATCGACAGCGGCAACGACCGCGTCTTCGACTTGTTCTTTCACCGCGCGTTATTTCGCGCGCGCGAGTACGCCCAAAACCGTTAAACACAATTACACCGCGCGATACCATGTATTCCCGTGGACTTTCTATCTAATTAAAACCGAGCACTCCACGTGGGCAATGGCCGCGCGGCTCTAACACAACCCTAGAATTATCCAATGCACTTGTTTCTCTACTTTCGTTGCTCATCGCGTTCATCCCGACGTTTCCCAGATCGCTTGACCGCCTTGCCTCACTTATAAATCCTTCATTTGCCGTGCTATGCTGGATTCGCGCGCATCTAAATTGGATCTTGTTAATTCCTGCATTAAATATCAGATTGGACGTTAAAGATTTTGCTAGATTCAATTTTCTGTTTCATTTAAGATTAAGATTGCAATTTAAACTAATATTACCAAAGTCACGTACTTCTTCTTGTCCTTTATTTAAATTGTGTGACAATTCCAGAAGTTGCGTCATTGCTTGTCGATCGTAAGATTAGAGATTGCAGTTCGAACCTCACGAACGCCCATGTGAAACAACTCAAGTGTAGCTAAAGCCGTTAATCTCGTGTTCACGGGGACGCGAGAACCGGTCCAGTTTCCGCCGTTCTCCCTTTCTTTACACCCCCGCGAGTAAGTCGCTCGCGGCGATCCCGCACGTGCGAAGTGCGACAGATGCGGCGCAACAAACTCCCCCCGGTTCCGACGGATAAACGAAGGGTACGGTATCTTGTGGCCACCCTCTCGTTTAACTTCGTTAATCCGATTGTTCGGTAGATGGGCCGTGGTGGCCGCGTTAAAAGCGTCGCGATGGGAATATACACTTGTCGTCGTGGGGTTTCGTTACACCCCCGAGTCTGTTAAGAAGCTTAAAATATTCCGGTCGCGTTTGCACCAAAACGGCTTTGCCCGGCTTCAAGATCGCTTCCACAAAATTCGTTCATAACGCCGCAAATCAAAGGGTATGAGTCACGCCGTTATTAGGGATTAAGGAACATCAAGGATTAATAGTATCAGGAAGGTTCGAGGAAGGTTTATCGTGGATGTTCGCAGGTCGCCGAAAAGCGGGTCACCGAGACTCCGCCGAGGGAGACGGAGAGCTCTCTCGGATAAAGATCTCGGGCGTTCGTCCATCGAGCGTGTACCCGACTACGTCGCATACCAGCGTGCGCGCTCCTTTCTCGGAGGCTTTATTCTGTCTTTATTTATTCCGTTCGTGGCGCGAGCCCAATTCCAGATAGCTCGCTTACGAGAAGCATACATTCTTCCACTGTTTTATTACGAAAGCAGGTAGGCAGGCAGGCAAATGGCAGTGGGCAAGACTCGGCGCGTAATTATGAAGGAATCCCGTACAATCATCGATCCGATGACGCTGACCGCGCGATAGGACGCTATTGTGCTATGTACATCAAGCTAATCGCGCGAACATACAGCGTAACGTCATCGCGTAATCCTTATCGCGATCTACATGATAGACCCTTATCTTTTATCTCGTCCCGCAGCGCAAATCACGAGCTGCGATCGCGGCAATTAGGGGGACGACTCGGGTTCGACGACCCTCGGCCGCCCCGTTACCTATCCGCTCCTAATCGCGATTCCGAATCGCGTGTAGATGGTAGCTTAATGTACCGATTGTTTACCGCGTGCTGGCATCACGCGCACGCGAAGTGCTCTCCGTAATTACGTTAACCATCCGCGCCATCCGAGTGCTACCTTCGCTCCGCGTGGACGGCTACTTTTCCATCTTGCTCGCCTTCTCTTTCTTTTTCCTTCTCCCCCTTGATCGTAGCCGTGTCTCGTTCGCGCCTCGGGCTGTATGTACGCGTTATTATTATTTCAGCATGACGAGAAATTCGCACATTGCCATCTTACGTAACGCACGTGTGATGGTGGAGAGCAAAACAGAAAAAAATGACGGAGAAAGAGAGAAGGAGAAAGAGAATGGGAGAGAGCGAGAAAGAGGGGAATCGAACTTGGGTAGGGAGAAAGGACGACGTGGTGCTTCTCCGTGGGGAAAGAGAGAGGGAGATCGCCTCCTAGGACTAGGTAGCTCGGCAAAGATCACGGCACCGGGCGTGGGAACAAGGCCCCTCCTGCTACGAGGCCTAGCAAGAGCGCGCGCGGAGAAAATTACCACCGGCTTCGCCGGCGTGCTGCTTAACAGTACCTCGAGTGCCTTATCGGAGCGGTCCGTAACCCCTGGCTTCAAGTCGTCCTTAAGATAGGTAACAGGCGCACGCAACCGCAGCCTGTTGCGCGTCTCACTTTCCTTCCTTCCTTCCTTCCTTCCTTCCTTCCTTCCTTCCTTCCTTCCATCCCTTTTTCTTCTTCTTCTTCTACATCGATTCGGAAACATCCTTAACGTGGCCTCCGACGTCAGTTGGAATGACAAAGCGGATAATTCCTCAATGAACTTATTAATTATATGTGACAAGAGACTCAAATCTAGGTTCAAAAATCAATAGGATAAAAACTGTTCATGTCAATTAATTTGTTTATTAATTATACTTCACTAATTACTTATTAATTATATTTTATTAATAATTATCTATGTCGATTGCATTTTACTGTGTAAGAATTTAGCGAACATTATTTCGCGAATCAACGATGTAGGTCTGCGAAACATGAAGAATACGGTGTTAAAGGACTGTTGCGCGCTCCGTCGATCTTCTCGTTCTTGTTTATTCGATCAAAACCCGCGGACTCGTCGTTTTGCTCCACGGTTCGTCGAACCTGAGCGAAGCCGAGGTACGCCGAGTTGCATCGTTTTTTACGGCGGCTTATCAGGTAGTACGGCCGCGTCCGCGTTCTTCCCTACGAGCGGCTGATAGTAAGCGATGCAGAAATAGATTTGATTGTGGTGAATGAGCTGAGGCGAGGAGGGAAGACGAAGCTCGGTCAAGGCTTCGTTTATTTATATTATACAAAGTGCATCGCGTTCACATCGGCTCGCGCGTGTTCGCGAAGGCGCGTGTTCTCCGTTCGGCCGCGCCGATTACTTTCACCTCGATACGATAACGCGGTCAATTGGAATCATTTCGATAACGCCGACGAGCGCATCGTGAAATGTCCTAAATGTCACAGTCTTCGCTCCGACAAAGTGTTAACGTGCGAGGGAAATAAATTTAAAATAGAAATGACGCAAGTCGCCGGCCGCGCGTGGAACAAAGTAAAGGGAGTCGATCAAGCGGAAATAATCGAAACTGGACTAATTTAATCCTTCACTACCAATTCCGGAGACTTTGTCTTCTAGTCGAGAAAAGATCGCGAGGTTTTCGCCGGCACAAGGTCACGATTAATCAATATGTAGCATTCCCAGACACACGACCTTTCCTAAAACGTGACCGGGGCCCATCAATTGTTTTATTTGCAATTTTCTCGCGCAATCTACCTTCGCAACATCTGTTATTTCGCTGCCGGCGACGTCGGGCTAGAAACGAGATTTTAATTAAGCGCAGAGATGCAGCATCGCGGCGACTCATCGCGACGCGGCGACGCGCCGAGATTCACCGAGAGTCTTGCAGTCTACCGAGGGGCACTTCCGCGCAAATGTGTGCCACGGGTTTCCCACGAGATGCGCCGGCGAATGGCGGCATAGGCGCGGGCATAGACCAATTACTACCGGGGGGAGAGAGAGAGAGAGAGAGAGAGAGAGAGAATTTCTAGCTGACTCGCGCGCGATTTGCGCGTGGAGAGCGACGATCGATCGGTCGCCCCGGCGCTTGGTCGCCCCCGGAGGAAAAAAGGAAGACGCGCGCGCGTCGCGCCTAATGATGGTCACGACGGTTGAATCGCCGATTACTCAGCGAATGTTCGCATAACTGTTCACAGGCGATACGCTGCGTTTCGCGGTCGCGATTGAGCCTCGCCACTGAAAGCGGTCCGCGCCGAGTCGAGTCGAGTCGAGACGCCTCGGACGCCGTTGACCTCTCAATGGGGATTCGCGGAAAGTCGAGTACCACGGAAAACCCGATCTCTAAATTTACGACCAACGACAGTCTCCCCAGGTTTCTCTAGAAATCTTGCAAACGACTAAAATAATTTCCTGTCCCGCGACGATGCGCCGCGCAAATTCGACTGTCCCCGCAAAACGTTCCTGCGGCCAAGTCGCGGTGGTGGCGAATAAGCGAGGGGGTAAATGGAGTCACGGTTTGGTACGCCGAGGCCAACAAGAACGCCGGCGAGATGCAACGGTATACGTCATAATATTCCCACGGTGAATCGGCCGGGCGTTTCTAACCGACTGACGGAGGTGCGTCGACGATTCACGGTCTTGCCGTGGCTAATCGCGACTCAACAACGACGCTTCTCCAATCCGCGTAAATTGGACTTTTCGTCGTGAGATGTGCCCGCTTCACCTGCTTTCTCGCGCAGATGAAAATCACGCTCGCGCGATTTTCCCCTTATTATTCTTTGCTCAGTCTTGATCGGCAGTTACAATCCTGCGAATATTACCATTTTCATAAACCTTGAACTTAAACCACAACATCGAAAGAAAGATTAGTCAGAAACTTTAGAACTTGTGTAAAATAATGAATGAATATCTGTCTCTGCTTCCTCATTGCGCAATCGAGTTAAAATCGGAAACCGATTTAAAGGATAAGGTCGACGCTTGACCAATGGGAAGCGCCATCGCGTGTGTCCCTAATAACGTTTCATTATCACTCGACTTATGTATTCTGATCCTTTTTTTTTTTATTAGTCTACGCGACGGTGTAATAAAGCGTGCTTGTGGCCGCACCGATCAACAGAATGATAACGAGTTCCAGGAACGAACTCTATCCGGGAGATCCCGGATTTCGCAATGTTGCCTCACGGCGGGCAACTCCTTTCGGGTGACCGGTCGAAAATTACGCGTGAAAACGAGCGGAACGGGAAGGACGGAGGGACACAAGTCGGAGTTGCGACGCGGCACGCAATCATCCTGTTCGCGCGGTCGTCGTGACCTCGGCTCCCGTAAAATCCTGGAAAGTCCGCACAATTTACTTTTTACATAATTGCACCACGTAGTAACGGTTACGCCGAACGAGAGAGGGGAGAAAAAGCGCGACGGTTCCGCCTGCCCCTTTCGACGGCGAGGGGAGGGAGGAAATTAGAAATTACAATTAGCGCAAACGCGTTTCCTAATACGACTTATGTACGCGCCTTCACCGGGAGCGTGAGAAACCGAACGGTTCGCGAATTTTTTACCGGTACTAGTCTTTTATGTGCAGATCGCGTTTATTCAGTCGATAGCGACGATTGCCGCTCGATTTCGATTAGCAGATTAATCGCCGTCTGGCAACTTCTTATATCACGCACCTCGATATAGATTTTCTCGCGACAGTTTTCTAACGATGCTTTCATCAATAGATCGAGTGTTTATGCAGATATTTTTGTCGTTAGGAAAGTATGTAGGCAAAAGAAAGTAGGTAAAAAAAATAAAACTGTAAGGTAAACGATAAACGGATAAAGATTTTAACGATAATATTCTCTAATTTAGCCTCTTTACGATTTTGTGTGATGGACATGCAAGTCCCGATAAAAAGATGTGCCGAAATTTGAAAAATGATATAATGTCCCGAAAAGTCATAATCTCAAAATTCAAGGATGTGCGAAATATTTCGAAGAATTATAGTTTTCAATTTTCGGGATTATGACTTTTTGAGATTTTGCACCACCATAATTTAGAATTTAATTTGTTCTAAAGTAGAACGTTTCTTCTGTAGTTTATTAACACTCTTGTCGATCGATATTTCGGACTGTTTCTCTTCCGTATTTTTATTTCTTTCACTGGAGGAAGCACTGCAAGTTTGCGACAAAGTCGCCAAAGTGTAAAAGTCAACTCCCTCCCTCGTATATTATAACGGTGGTTTCCGCGCCGCATCCGTTTTGCGGAGAAAGTGGATCGCCCGGTGTAGCTCAATACTTGACGTCCGCTCTTGGAGGCCGCTTCCGGTACGAAACGTGCGGTTTCCGGCGCACGTACAATATTGGCTACGCGCCTCGGCATATCGATAGTCAGTAAGAACGGGGCTCTCGCGAGCGCCGGTCGCCTCGGCGCGGTACTCTCGGTTTACTTTCAAATCGCGAACAAAGACTATCAACGCGGTCTCAAGATTTCTTTCAAATTTTTTAAATTTATTATTAAATACTTATCAATCGTGTCGAATGTTCGCTGTACATACGAGTGATCATTCAAAGTGTTTGTAAAACATTGCAATAGTGATATTAAAACAGCCGTGACATCCGACGCCTTTTCTTCACGTTCAAAAAGCTTTGCGTGAATTATATGGAATGACTGATTACTTTGAAAACGAGGCTCTGGATCCTTCGAGGGCCGTTCGAGCCCTTCACGATATCGGGCTGACGCGATTTCATCTTCGCGTGAAACTTGGTGGTAACCCCGCATTCCGGATTGGCGAGCATTGCATTATTATGAAATACCGGAGTGGAAACGCTCGACGAGCTCCGATGAGAGGTGCTTTTGCATTCGAGTTCACCGATCGAATTTCTCTCTCCTATTCTTTGCGCTGCGCTCAAGCACTTCTTTGTTCCCCGTCTAAAGTGGCTACCTTACCTCGAGTGAATTTCCCGGTCGCGCTAGAAATGTCGACCGCCTATTTTTTTCCGGCAAGCGCCACTTTGGATTCTTCCATCGCATCCCGATCGAGAAAAAGAGAAACCCAGCGACTTTGCAGCCGACGCCTACGCGCCTATGAAACAATCGGTCGAAAGGTCGAGGCGATCCTTGGCCGACGCAATGTTCATAAGCTAAGCTCTTTTATCGAAAAGAAAGAAGATAATCGTCCTCGTATAAATATAAATTAAACGTCGCTTGTCTCATTTCTATGTAAATTCTAGAGTATGTAAATGTATCCCAAAAAAAGTTTAATGCATCGAAATTGAGATTATCTTTGTAAGAGATTATATATCAGGTAACCCAAGTGTATCCTGGAAAAATTGAAATATATCGAAGCACCGACCTTGAAGCAGATCTTTTTCTCAATTTCTCGTAATCGCCGTAGTCTTGCGAGATATTATTTATGGCTATTTATGCGTGTTACGTACACAAATATTATTAACATTTTACGTTTCTTATTTATTGAAATATAATTTAAGAAATAGGTATAAATAATACCTTTTTATTCATGCGTAAATAAATATTTATGTAACACGCGCATAAATGAGCATAGACAATTTTTGCGCATATTCTTCCTTCCATACTCCAACGGTATTAATATCGATTACGAAACAAGGCACCTGCGAATAACACAAATAAATTAAATGATTTAAAATCCTCTGAGATATCGTACAGATGGTCGCAATTGAAAGATCGTTTATCAATGATGATCGTTTTCTGTTTCAGCACCCAGGTCCTCGAACGCGGGCACCAACAACCTGCCGCCGTTGACGTTTCACCACGTGCACGGTGACAACATCAGGCTGTGCAACGGCGGTACGATCGCGCGGAGGCACGAGAGTTTTTGCAAGGGTGTCACCTTTAGCGCCAGGCCCGTGCGAGTGGGCGAGAAGGTGAGATTCCACCTCGATCGATTCCACCCGACGGCTTTTAAATCCACCGGTCGATTGTGGGAAACCGGCGACTTTCGTCACGCTCGAGAAACCGCCATTCGCATTCCTCGGAATATTAAAAACGGATCGCCGCGATCATGAGAGCCCGGGCTCTCTGCGTAGGTCGTTGTTTTGCATATCGCCCAGGCTGGAGTTACGAACCCCTCACGGCGATGCTCGCCGATCCAGCGGGCTTATCTCGCGTGTCCGTCCGTAGTTAGGTAACGCGAGTAGATCGTACGGCCGCGCTGAATGACTCAAACAATTTTCAACGGAAACACCCGTTCTTCCGAGATCTGCCACAAAGAGATCTCTACTAGTCGCTACAAAACACAAGTGGGCGTCGCGCTAGGTATTTAAGCGTGTTTTCGATTTCTATGACGTATTTAGAAGCAGTCGTAAAATTATAATGACGCAACACGTACCCAATTAATTCCCGAGGATGCCTCGAATGAAGCTCCATTTTAGGATTGCTCGAGCGGCGCCTTTGCCGCCGTTTCGCAAGGTGGATAGTTTTCTTTTCTCTACCTCGTCCGAATGTAACGAGTCAACGTTGTCTTCATGGTCGCCTTTTCTTCTGTGCAGGTTTGCGTCAAGTTCCTGGAGATCTCCGACAACTGGAGCGGCGTGATCCGTTTCGGTTTCACCAGCAACGACCCGATCAATCTCCGCAGCGGTTTGCCGAGGTACGCGTGTCCGGATCTGACGAACAAGCCGGGCTACTGGGCTAAAGCGCTCGCCGAGAGGTTCGCGGAGAGGGACACGGTGCTCTTCTACTACGTCACGTCGGCCGGCGACGTGCACTTCGGCGTGAATGGCGAGGAGAAGGGCCTCTTCTTCAGCGGCGTCGAGACCCGTGGCCCGCTCTGGGCGATCATCGACGTCTACGGCAACAGCACCGCGATCGAGTTCGTCGATCCGAACCGCCAGCACTTCAACAACATACGCCGGGGCGCCGAGCACAGCAACGAGGACAATGCGCAGCACAGCAGGCACTCGGCCATGGACGATGCCAGCAACGCCGGCCGGGACGTCGAAAGGATCATCGTTCCGTCTATGCAGAACATGTCGATTCATCACGAGCCTGACGTGGAGCTGCCCGGACTCAGGTTTCAGCCTCCCGGCGTCATTTTCACGCCTCTGTCTTTTCACTCGTGAGTATCGAGCGTGCTCAGAGCGTCCGCTCGCGATCCCGAGTTCTGGTTAATGCGCGCCGCGGAGAAGATTCTCGCATTCTTGCTGCTTCGAATCGCGATTGAATTATCCGGAGAGAATTGTCCGGGATCGACTTGTCCGACTTTGAAACGCCATTTTGCGCAACTACGCCGTCCGATTAGAGTCGTTCGATCAAGTTAGCAGAGTTTCGCATTACGCGACACGCGAGTTTCCTCAGAGAGAACAACGCAAAAGTTGAAAGTCATCGATTTACAATGGAGTCACTCCAACCGGTGTATAGCGATTCGCCGCGCGGTTCAGCCGCACAGAACTAATTTACCATCCGCTTTTCACGGTTTCCCAAGACGCCTGTCATTAAGTGAGTGAGCGCCGCTGAGGCTAATCGCTTCCTCGTTTTCTTTCTTCGCAGTACTCGGGGCAGGAACATCCGCTTCAGCAACCAGCAATGCGTGGCGACGCGCACGGACACGGAGTTCTGTCACGGCTACGCGTTCACGAGTCGGCCGTTGCTGTTGGGCGAGCGACTAGTCGTGCAGATCCTCTCGACGGAACCGATGTACGTCGGCGCCCTCGCTCTAGGCTTGACCTCGTGCGACCCGGCGCGACTCACGGCGGAGGACCTGCCGGACGACAGCGACCTGCTGCTAGACCGTCCGGAGTACTGGGTGGTCTCCAAGGACGTAGCGTCGAGCCCGCAGCCCGGTGACGAGATCGCCTTCACGGTCACGCATTACGGCGAGGTTCAGATGAGCAAGAATGGCGGCCAGCCCAATGTTGTCATGCACGTCGATCAGAGCCTCCAGCTGTGGGCGTTCGTAGATGCTTACGGGAGCACTCAACGTGTTAGAATGTTGGCCAGTAGACCGACCTCGCCGCCCCGGCAACGTCAGAGCAATCCCTCGCCTGCGAATGCTCAGCAGCAGCAACAGCAGCAAAATCAACAGCAGCAACAACAACAGCAGCAGCAGCAGCAACAGCAGCACTCGAATCACAGCAACGCCGCCACGGAATTGTCCAGATTCTCCGAGCTGGTGCAATTTAAGCCGGCGGTGGGTGGCGGAACGGTGCTCGTCGTAAATCTACCACCCCAGGCCGGTTATCCGACACCACCGCCGCCCACGCCGCAGCCGATTTACGCTTCCGCGACGCACAGGAATCCGCCGGCGCAGCCGGTGCACTGCCTTTCCACGGCCTCGCCCGCGCCGGTACCACATCCCGGTTCCTCCAGACAATCCTCGCCGCCGTTGACCGGGACGATGGCCAGCACTGGCTCGTCGACGTACGTCGACCCGGTGACCTATCAGAGCTTGGACGGTACCCTGACGTCGTCGCGCGCGGCGACCTCATCCCATCTGCAGCAATGGAGCGAGGGGCTGCAGCCAACGCTGGCCGGCCAGCCGAGCGAGTGCTCCATCTGCTACGAGCGCAGCATCGACAGCGTGCTCTACATGTGCGGCCACATGTGTATGTGCTATATCTGCGCGATCCAACAGTGGCGCGGCAAGGGCGGCGGTCACTGCCCACTCTGCCGGGCGCCGATCCGCGACGTCATTCGTATCTACCGGTCCTGAACGCTTCGGGAGCAGGAGGGACAGAGAGAAAACGCGCGGACATCTTTCCGGTTCCCAGCACCGTCGTCACCACTGCCACCGCGTTCATCACCGTGCTTCCGTCGTCTTGATTTCCTTCCGCGTCGAATCCGCCGCTCTTCATCGCCGTCGCGCTTCTCGCCCGTCTCCACGATTACCAGAACGAACGAACAAACAAACGCGAAATCGAAGCGGAATTCGCCGCCTTCACACTTTCGTATCTCTTTTTCTATTAAAACGCGAGACATGTTCCGGCGAGTTAAATAAGTAAATGTCTCGGGGGACGAGACATTTCCCGTGGGATCTTCTCAGCAACTGCGAAGCGCTGAATTGTGCTGAATAGAATATTTAATGCTATTAATATTTAAGGCAGTTCGCGACGCGTTAGCGTCATTGCGTCGCTGTCAATTAACATGTTAATGGGTGGACCATGCACAAAGAAAGCAGTTTTCGAAAGCAGTGCTTTCGAAATCGCGATCACTGCCACCAATTGTCAATCGAGCGAGAACGCGGAGATGAATTGCCGCGGATACGAACAAGAGAAAGGAGAGTGTGAGAGAGAGAGAGAGAGAGAAAGAGGGGGGAGAGAGAGAGAGAATGAAAGAGAGACGAAAAGTTGTAATTGATCAAGTTTGCTACATCGATATTCTGTCTGCCAATCTATATTGTAAGTGAGCGAAACATGAATGACTGCGAACTGTACGATTGCGTCATTAACAAAAGGAATCGATCCTAGATATTTTCACAAGCGACGTAATCGTCATTATACCATTACCAATTATTACTACCGCTCTGAACTATTACTATTCTCTACTACTATTACTACTACTACTTACTACCGTATTACTCTTCCAATTTTTAATTATTATTTTATTATTACTATTATTATTATTATTATTAATATTCTACCGCTACTATTAATTATATTATTAGTTGTTCGTTCATTACTGTCCTTAATTACTTGCGAGTAGCTTCGTTTACCACGACCGCTATTATTTTTTCGATTTGTCGATTATAATAATAATGGTTGGTGAATTAACATAGTCACTATTTCGTAGCGTGATTATTATTTAATGGACCGTGTGATTACATAGCGCAAACTTTCCGATCAGACGCTTAGGATATCTGGATAGCATTCGCGTCTATGGCCCTAATTCTAGAGCGATCGAAAGAACTTCGTCGTCTCATATCCTTGTCACGACGAGAACGTGATGGACTCGAGAAGTCCAGCATTGTTCATCTTTCAGCTTGAACAATAATATTTGCGCGTCCGTGATTATCGCCGATCGTGCCAGGCGGGGTTTTACCAAAGATCCTAAACGTTTCCCACCTGTTTTATCCGGCCTTCGCGACACTCGAATGGACATTCGCGTGCAGGCAAATCCTGACTGTGACAATCGTTTCAATCTAGCTATCAATATTCGTTTCGCTAATGTCACTACGCTCAAATCTTCAGCGTGTGACACGAATATCATTTATACGCGGATTGATTATACCCCTAGACGATGATCAGTAAAAGATTTTTGGCCTTCGCGCAGCGATTGTGCACAATTCCACAAGACGCTGTGAAGCACTGTAAAATCGATTTGGAATCGATTGCGAATTCACACAGCGAAGCCTTTTTTCAAATACTTTTCTAATTCGACGGAGCTTGGAACTGTTAAGAATTTACATTTGTTCTGAACTCTGCCGCGTGATTTTACCTTTGACGATTCGCGTTAATCCTTTGGATGTGATGAGATAAAGAGATGAAAACATGATATGGCGTTTCATCGATCTTCGGACGACTCGGAACTCGTCCTGTTAATCTTCGAAACGATGTTTCATCGTGCATTTGTAAAGTTTTTCATCTCGAAAGGAAATTGTTCTAGGCAAAGTTTATCTCTGAATATCTTTGTAAATCCATGTCCTTTAACTAGTTAAGTATGAGAACAACGTTGTCCTCGTCAAATGATACTGATAGAGAATTCTCGATGTTTTAATTTGCGATTTGCCTCTCTAAGAGAGAAAGATAAGTCCAGAAAAAAAATTTGATACGACGAAACGATTTTCGAGCCAAAGGGGACAACATGTTTGACCCTGTAAGGAGTTAATTTTTAACGAATGCTAGAGAAGCGAGGAGAAGGAAGACCTCTCCCCTTCAAATATATGATAACGGATGCGCAATAAAGCGGTAGTGAAAATCTCTAGTCCAGCGAATGGCGGACTTACAATTAGTCTGCCAATCCAAAAAATATGATGAAAAGAACGAGGTAAAAAGCTTTTTCCTTTTTTTTGCTAAGTAAACGGAAGAGGAAGAATGGATAGATAGGGAGAGAGAGAAGGAGAGTCCGAGAAGTTTATAAATACGAAGATATGCAAATTATTACGCGTGTCTGTCAGCGAACGGCGTGTCCAAGATTCTATTAAAAGAATATAACAATAGATTATTATTATTCTATTGATATAATAGAACGACGATATAAAGAACTGTTCCAAAATGTCGCCGACGAAGCGACGATAGAGCGAAAGATGGAGAGAGAGAGAGAGAGCGAGAGAGAGAGAGAGAGAGATATAGGATAAAAGACATGCTTGATAGTGATTACGACAAATGTTTGTCATTATTGTCATCGTTATCGTTGTAATCAGCGTAATTAGTTGTCGTGTTATTCTGTCGTCAGCTTGACAGCATCTCGATTATCGCTCTATGTTTCTACTTTGATTTACTATAGTCCTTATTATTATTGTACGATTGTACTAACGGCTATTTAATTCGGCATTACTTGCAGAGCTTAGTATGTCTGCAAGAAAGAATACATTATTTTCCTTTTCTTTGTAATATCATTTAAATTTCTCATCTATCAGCGTACGCACAAGAAAGGAACGTTCACGATTTTTACACACTTTATACCATACTCGAAATAGAGGGGAAAGAAAATTAAAAGTTTTACGCGCTATGCGAGTTTCTCCGACCATAATGTAAAGATGCCGACGGAAATTTATACATATGTAATATAATTCGTGCAGCAACGTGCTGTTCCACACAATAAAAAGCCTATAATATCTATGATCGGCGTTCTATCTTTCATTCCCTTTTCCTTTTCATTCAATTTTTTCCGAGAATCTCCTTCGAGTTTTCGATCTGAATCCGAAAAGAATTCGATATTACAAAAGAATTACTCTAGTTTTTTTTATTATATCAAAGACGCGCATAAACTCACATGTCTAAAACAAAAATAACACGTATAAAATATGTACAAGAGGACAAAAACAATGTAAAAGTTCTAGAAAAATGGTGCGACCGAATAAACAAAACAAAAAAAAGATTCATTTATCCCACCAAAGTGCATGCGTTCTTGATGCATGCAATTATATACTGCGAGTCTTTTGAAAGTGATTAAATTTCTTCTTCGCCACCCATGTCCAAATCCGCAGCGACTTCACGATAATCTTTCTCTAAAGCGGCCATATCTTCCCTGGCTTCGTTAAATTCGTTCTCATCCATGGTCTCGCCAACGTACCTAATAGCGCATTACAATTCGCGAATGAGGACAGGCCATGATCGAATCTAATTTCGCAAAATGGAAATCGACGTTTACCAATGAACGAAGGCCCGTTTGCTGAACATAAGATCGAATTTTCGGTTCAGTCGGCGCCACGCCTCCGCGATCGCCGTGGTGTTCGCCAACATAGCTATGGCTCTCTGCACCTTTGCCAAATCACCGCCCGGTACTACGGTTGGTGGTTGGTAATTGATTCCTACCTGTTGTAATTCAAATCAAACCGACAAAATGTTAAAACTGATGCTCGATTATTACGTGCGAAATATTCTAAAGCGGGATAGACATGTGTATTGTCGAACCGACACATTAAAATTTGTTTTCAAATTCTTTTTACATTGATAGTGCACAGAAGAGAATTGTTTTCAACCCACAATTCACAAATTATTACAAAACTTTTATTATTATCACGAAGAAATGCTATTATTTTCAGAAAAAGAACCTTAAAACCCGTCGGACACCAATCGACAAACTGTATTGTTCTCTTGGTCTTGATGGTCGCGATGGAGGCGTTGACGTCCTTTGGCACCACGTCGCCTCTATATAGTAAGCAGCAAGCCATGTATTTGCCCCTTCGTGGGTCGCACTTGACCATTTGCATGGCCGGTTCGAAACAGGCCGAGGTGAGTTCCATCACAGTGAGCTGCTCGTGATAGGCCTTCTCAATGGATACGATGGGTGCGTAAGTCACCAAAGGAAAGTGTATCCTAGGATAGGGCACAAGATTTGTCTGGAATTCAGTGAGATCAATATTGAGAGCACCGTCGAATCTCAGGGAGGCCGTGATCGACGAGACAATCTGACCAATCAGCCGGTTCAGATTCGTATAAGTCGGTCGTTCAATGTCCAAATTACGGCGGCAAATTTCGTAGATAGCCTCATTATCTACGAGAAAAGTGCAGTCGCAGTTCTCCAGCGTGGTATGTGTCGCTAAAATCGCGTTATAAGGTTCAACGACTGCTGTGGAGATCTGCGGTGATGGGTATATGGCAAACTCCAGTTTCGCCTTCTTGCCGTAGTCCATAGACAGCCGATCCATCAGCAGACTAGCGAAGCCAGATCCGGTACCACCGCCGAACGCGTGAAAGATGAGGAAACCCTGGAGACAACCACACATGTCGGCTATCTTGCGGATCCTGTCCAGCACGAGGTCGATGATCTCCTTGCCCAGAGTATAGTGGCCGCGCGCATAATTGTTCGCGGCATCTTCCTTACCAGAGATCAGTTGCTCTGGATGGAATAACTGATGGTACGTTCCCGTGCGCACTTCGTCTAAAGGACGACGATGATGGAGCGAATGTTGGCGTGGACGGTGTTGTCATTTCATTACTGATTGCCATCACAAAACGAGCTTACCTATCACCGTCGGTTCAAGATCGAGAAAAACAGCTCTAGGTACATATTTTCCACCGCTTGTCTCGCTGAAGAAGGTCTGGAAGCCGTCGTCGCTCGTACAGGTCTGCGGTGGCAGCATACCGTCAGGTTGTATACCGTGCTCCAGACAATAAAGCTCCCAGCAAGCGTTGCCCATCTGCACGCCGCCTTGGCCGATGTGGATCGAAAGCACTTCACGCTATCGTTTCGATTAATCAATATATCTTATCGCAAATTTACATCATTTACCATTAAAATATCACAATAAATTATATATACGTCTCCACTGTTTATACATTTGTATATTTTTAACTTTAAATTTATGATTTCCAATATCGAGTTGTATCAAGATATTATAATAACGCATGTCGATCCTAAATGATATATTTTATTATGCGAAAAATATGATTAATGATTTTCGAACTGCTAAATTCCCAAATGCGGTATTTTTCAATATTTACCATTTTGAAGACTCGTTAGCTTGCAATAGGTGGGATAAACGAGCGCTATTGGCACCGGAAATGTTTGACGCGGATTGATGACTGTGACGAGATGATTTGTTTCGCGATTTTCTTTTTCGTTGTCTGGGAAACGATCGAAATAAATAAAAGAAAAAATTAAATTAAAGTTCTCAATTCCCTAGATATATAGAATCCATCTATTTCTAAAAAATGTTTTCTAAAATTATTGAAGGATATATTTTTGGCAATAAGGGTCTGCTTAAAATCGCTAATTAACAAGTTTTGAAAGTACAACACAGAAAGTACTTTCAATAAAAAATACAAAAAAGCTTGATGTAAAATCATTTTTATATTTTTTTGGATTAAAAAATTATATATATATATATGTATATATATTAAATTAATAGACAATTAAAAATGTATAACAATATTATTACGTCTCTTGTCATTATTAATTCTAATATCTAAAAGGCACCATTTAATTCTTGAATTCGTTAATTAGCATAAATAAATAAACGATTATTGGCAGTATATGGCTTATAAAAAGTCTTCGTAAAAGATTAGACAGAAATAACATTATTTGGTCAAGATTATGAGAAAAGTGCACGTCAACGAGCACGTGAGATCTTTTTACTTTTATCGTTCTCGATGGCAGGTGGCGGACCTTTGGCGCTTTGATGTCGGTTGTAAACGCTGAAAAAAATGGCAAAATATCTATTGTCAAGACTCTGATTAATTACAAAATGTTAGTCCAAATTAGCTGAAGTGTTAGAAGCTTCGAGGATCATGAGGAAATCTTATAAAATGGTTAATTTAAAAATTTTCAATCTTCGAAACGTTCGATTTAAAAAAAAAAGATTGCTATATAGCAGTTTCTAATAAAATGATAGAAACACATACTATCGATATGTTTCCGAGCGAATGTAATCCATGACGTGAGATATGCCCACTTGCAACTGATCGCCGATCGGAGTAACCCACGGATTGAACTCCATTCGGAATACAGCCTTGTTACTCACCAGATCTAGGTTTCCTGTAATACGAATTATGTAGTATACGTTTTGCCTAGGTATCCTACTATGATTATATGCACACGTCATCGTATTCTATCTACCTATCTCGGGAGGCAACACCGTCAACCGATTTCCTTGAATATGCAATTCTCTAAGACGTGTCAGCTCACCGATTTCTTTCGGTAATTCAATCAGATCATTCTCCCTCAGTACGAGCTGAAATGTTACAATAGAAAGAGTTTTTCTTCGAGAGAAATGGAATATTTTTTTCATAAAACTGTTACGAAAATTCTAAAATTCTCTTACAATCTGGAGATTTTTCAACTGGCCGATCTCAGGCGGCAGATATTCGAAGTCGTTGTCGGCGAGGTAGAGCGCTCTTAAAGTCTCTAAAGAAAGAGCAAATTAATGCGTGGATTTTCGTGGAGAAGCGCATTAGACGATTTAACAACCGTGACTGACCCATCATGAAGAAATTTCCGGGCAGGTTCTTTTCGCTGAGATTGTTGTATGTCAAGTCCAACACCTCGAGGACCGGAAACGCGCCAAAGCCGCGAGGAAGAACGTCTAACCGATTCATTCTGTCGGAAGTGGAACACTTTGATAAATTTCCGTCGCGAAATCCAGCAAAGGACACGCTCTATAAAATCTACTGACCCTACGTTCAAGATCCTCAATTTTGGCATTTGCGACAGAGATATGGGCAACTCGGTGATGTGATTGTTGAAAAGATTCAGGATCTCTAGGTTGACTAGATTGGCGAGACCCGGTGGCACCGCTTTAAAACCACAATTGTTGTGATATATCGATAAAATTAGAGGACGATATAATTGCGTTAAGCTCGAAGATACCCTCACCTTGAATCTTATTGTGACTTAGCGTCAACCTCGTTACGTTAATCATGTTCACTGAAACACGCAAAGATTTATGTAAGTTTATAGCTTTAATTTCGAGTAGCATAGGACAGGAGCTGTTCCAACATTTTGAAATCATAATAAATTATATTATTCTATTGAACGAAAAGTTTTACAATTTCAAAATGGAAAAAAGGATCCTCTTTAAATATTAACATTTCAATACATTAAGGCTCGATTGCACCAACGTTATTTCAGCTTTAAGTGAGATGTGTGTCTTTATTTACTTAGAAAGAAAGATGAAGATAGACACATGTTTAAGTCTCGCTTAAAGCTAAGATAACGTTGGTGGATAACCGGGCCTAAGCCTCAAAATTCGCGAGCGCGAAACGAAGCTTAATATATCGCCTATTTTTGTTAATCGAGTACAGTAAAAGTGTCAAATTTAAAAGGCCAACGAGCGTGCGCGCGCGCGTGCGCCGACTCGCCCACGTGATCCGGTTCCGCGCAGACGGCTATGGTGCTGCGGATCGCGAGCGAGAGGCCAGCCGAGAGGATGACAAGTTGCCTAATTTGGCGATCCGCGATGACGCGCGCGAGATGGACGCGCGGATGAGACTCACGCAATCCCGGCATCTCCTCGAACGTCGCGATACCCTTGTCCGCGAGGTCCAGCTCGGGATTCTGGATCTCCCGGGCCTCGTCGAGCACCTTCTTCGCCTTCGACATCTTCCCCGCAGGAATACACGATACTGGCGCGGTCTGATTCATTGCGCGCGCAATCACCGTGGCGCATGGGTGCGTCGGAGGTCGGATGGTCGGAGTCGGAGAGAGCGCGCGCGGAGCACTCGTTCGTGGTGGTGGGGGGAGTGACGCTTTCTCGCGCATGCGCGATGTGGCTAGAACAGCACATATTATTTTTAATTTGCGGAATTTACTGATATTAATTCTTTTATCGAAAAAACTAACTTAATTGATAAAATATATATTAACAAGTAACATTTTGTAAATTATGCAGGTTTTTTATCATATTTCCTACAATAATATTATAACAATACCGGCGCATGCGCGAGAAAGCGTCATCGGGACAACACTAGTGGGATCGCGCCGCCGCCGGCGCGAGCGACGAATGCCGGCTGTCACCCTAGGGTTCACTAGAATCTCTTGAAATAAGAGTCTGGACAGATTGGTTCTTATTTTTCATTGGACGTGCAACATTATGGTGGAATGATCTGTAATGAAAATTCCACTTCACAAACTACTAGGTTCAGATACATACATTACAAATATACGAGGTGTTCGATAAAAACTCGCACGTATAAAATTGACGAATCAAATTCGATTATCCAAACGATTATCATTTTTTTTATGATTTATCAAAGCCGTCTAGTAATTTTATTTTGTCGTGGAATAATAGTATACACCTGGGTAACGTGGCGACGAGAAATAGCGGGGAATTCCGGGAAAGGAGGCTAGCTTTATATCGATTGTGTTGTCAGTCTTTGCCGGTCATCTGCGTCTTCGAAATATTTGTCGCTTTGTACTCACATTTCGAATTGAAAATACGCGTAATTACGATGGAAGAGATTCGATCTATGGTATAGTATTGCTGATATTTTTATGTGCTAGCAGGATTTCTTCTGTGGATCTTCTGTGTTCTTGCGCTTATGTCTTTATACGTTATCAGTGGATTTTATTTTTAGCGGATTACTAATCATTTTTATTACGATTTTATTACGTTATTTAATCACTAATTGCAGTAAATATATTGAAAGTAATGAAAGTGTATCTATATAAAAGTATGGAAAAGTAAATATAAAAAAAATATTCAGAAGATTGTGGAAATGATAAATATATATACATATACATATATGTGTTTGTTTGTGTATATATATATATATATATATATATGTATATATACATATATATATATATATATACACATACACACATTTAATAGATTTGTATTTTTATATCAATCTTGAATTTTGAAACATTGGCTGTATATTTAATTATATATATGATCATTATATATATAGAATATTTCTACAATTCTGATTGTTTTAGTGGTGTGAGATGTTAGAGGAGTTGCTCCAATGTCCCGTATGCTTAGAAGTATCACAAGGTACAAAAGTTCAATGCATAAACGGTCATCACATATGTAATGCGTGCAAGATACACCTGCAGATGTGTCCTATATGTAAGTCTTCCTTTCTGAGAACAAGAAATTTGGCAGTGGAACAAATTTCAGCCAAATTAGAGGACATAAAGGTATGATCTTTATTTCTTAATTAATATAGCAATGATAATAACAATGAAGAACAAGAACAATGCAAAGATAATACAAAACAATCTTAATTCAGATACTTATCAATTTTCTATAAAACGATAAAAAATATTAATTAAAAATAACTAAGGCAATATAATTCTAAATAAAAGTATTGTTTCTTAGTTATCTCTGATGAATCCATATCATGAGCTCAATAGAAGAATTTTACACAATAAGATTTGCGTGGCTACTCAAACTGAAAGTATTTCCATGCCTTCCACTGCCTGTCAAACTGAACCTATAAATCAAGATAAATCAATTACCCTGGGAAACGAACAACACAAATCGATGCTAAATCTGGCGCCTAGAGTAGGAAAGGGATCTTATCCGTGTCGTATTGGATCTTGCGTAATGGAGTTAGTACATGGAAGAATGATTGGTCATTTGAGATCTTACCATAAAGATGTTTTTTACGAGGTATAGCATGTAATTAAATTTGCAAATATGACTGGAATTATTAAGTTTTTCGAGATTGCAATTTTTTTATGGTTAATTATAATTACAGTTCAGTGGAAAAAATAATATGGTAAAAAAGAGTTGGGACCTGGAGTATATCTCGAACCGGGATTACGATTTTGCCTTTCATATCAAAGATATGGGCCTGTTTTTCTTGAATATTTCCATAAATCAGATGGGTGATGTAATGGCTTTCTTGCGACTTGTCAATTGTAATCCTGTATGCAAGCAATTTATATATACATTCGAAACAGTTGGATCATTCATTGCTTCTTACAATGGTCCGGTAAGATACCCATTCAGTATTCGTATATATAAAGCATTCGTTTTTTTTTAATATTTAATATTTAAAAGATTATAATTATTTTTTAAAATAAATTAAAAGATCTCTTTAACAGCAATTTTTAAATAGCATTCCGTGTTCAATATTGAACGTTATTGCCTACAAGATAATAATAACGATATTTAAGTTAAGACAACTCGTGTTTTCAAACAGGTGAAATCATGCAGACTACCAAAGGAATGTTATATAGACGACTATCTACGTATACCTGAGAATAGAATGCGTCTTCTAATTGACAATAATAACTATTTTCGCTGCAATTTAACGATAAAACGTAGAGTCGATTATTGCAGAAAAGTCACTGACCAGAATAATTCAATGCATGCTACTGACGACATAGTGGATAATTAAAAGCTATAATTTATTTCTCATACAAAAAAATAATTATTCTGTTGATTGGTTTTTCTGTAAAATATGATATTTTTTCATGATGTACAAACAATTGAATCTTTTTTTTTTTACTTTAATATGAAACAGAATTTTAATTATTCATTATGTTATTGACTTCTATGATTTTAATTGCGATGTAATTTAAGAAATTTTAATATTCACTGAAATAAGAACGTGTATTTTTATATTGTTTTATTAATTTTCAGTACTGCCTAATTCATAAACTAAAGAAGAGATTGAAAATGGATTGATTTTATTACGGATTGCAGACACAGATGCAATCAGATACAGATAATGTGACAATTTTTCATCAAACGTTTTTAGTTTAACATTTTATTAGAGTTAGGCAGTACTGTATTAAAAAAAATAGGAAGGGAAAAAAGTATTACTTGCCATATTCTTTTTGCCTGGAACACTTCCTATATATTCTTTCAGTAAAATTAATGAGAAGTTTTAACGTGAGAATTTCAAGAACTTTATCGCGACGAAACGAAAGAAAACTTCGTGATGTGTATGTATTATAGTCACGACGTATGTGATACAACTTACATATAATATTATGGACAGAAACGTTATTAATGTGTGATACTTCTATATATGAAATAAAGTTATTATGTTAAAAACGAGTGTTCAACTATAATTGCCGTTCGTCTGTCTGATTTTCAAATATATAGTCTCGGGATGTTATAAAGTCGAGACAGGACGACGCGCGCCGCTCGATCAGTTTCGATAAATTAGACGTGTTTATTGTGAGTCTTCTAAATACGTCAAAGATACAAAGTCATGCGCGCGCGCGTCACTCGTAATTAACGTGTCTACATTTTCCTTTATTTCCTGTGTACTAATTAACGTTTCGCTAAGAGCTACCGCATCTCGCACCTCTAATACCTTTTTTTCTTGTTGCTTTTTTATTTATTCCCATACGAATTAAATTGCAGTTGTGAATCGAGCGCTGTTCGGTAAACATTTATCTCTCTCGTTTTGCTTTATTTAATTTGCAAGAAATTCGAAAATGTATATTCCGAGTCTCGCAGATCTCACATGTGCAATTGAAAAATAACGATGATGATATTTACCCCTGTGCATATCATAATGCCTTGAGGAAGACGCTGTGCTTCAGTCAACCTCAGTTATCCGCTCTTCCCTACATATCTTTTGAGAATTTCGCACATCTCTTGTCGAATGGTTAGGTAATTATTCGCTGCCGCGCACGCTTGTGGTTACTTAAATCGGCATACGCTGAACGCGAAATTACACTCTGCTTGGCCTCCTCAACGGATCGTTCGCGCGTCCCTTCAAGTGGTACCCCCCTCGCGTAGCGACTTTTGCTGTTCCAGAAGTCGCTCCAACGGGGAAGGACCCGGCCCGGACCATAGAGATTGCTGATGGAGCCGTGCTTTCATTTGATCTTGATTGGTTGAGCCCGAGTTGATCGATGTATTAACGGTACTCCATGTGTTGCCACTGAACAAGGAGTAAGTGTTGCCGGTGCTCACTGCTTGGGACGGCTTCTGTTCGAGCTAGATAAAAATATTCTCTAATTATTCAAGGTAGAATGTTTATGAAATTTGAAAATTTTTGCATATAAAGTATCACCTAACTTTGCCGTTAAATAAGTCTTATGATTTTTGTACACACATTGAATAAAAATTATCAAGTAATTATTGACTTTAATATACATGACTTTGAAAGGCACTGTTAATTACATTGATTTAAATATGTATAATGAAAAATTAAAAATAGCCTTTATCTATATCGAAAATTATGAAAATTGTAAGATTACATGTAAATTTAGATAATTGAATCCATACTGAGAGAAAAACCGAGTAAATGAAAGACAATGATTGTGGTTGCATCTAAAAACTTTCTCTAAAGTTATGAAAAATGTTAGAATTCAATAGTTCAATCATGGATAACTCGAAATTTTATCGTTTGCGAGCTCATGTGGATGAGTTGGATTGATATAGCTATTTTTTCAAAATCTCTCTTAATATATTGTAATTACAAATAAATTGTTTGAAACGCAAAGCTAGTTTAAAAACATTTTCTGATGTATGTTCATGGAAATATTTTTCACTTATTCGTTTCTTTCTATATATTGCACAAATTTTATCGCTTATTATTAGACCTGTGTTTGTATTCTAAACGATAAACTTACCTCAAACAACCTGGAATCTTCAAAGTTGTTTCCTGCCATAAGATGTCTGCCATGTTGTTCGTTTTGTTGTTGCGGCTGATAATTTTTGCCCGGTGTCAACGATACTCTACTCGCCGTATTTCCGAGAGTGGACGAATCGCTCCAGTTTGAGAACGTGTTATCGTTAGCAATTGAATCTTTCATGTGGACCGATGTATTATTAGCTGAGCCCCACCAGGTAATCGGCGGTTGAGGTGGTCGAGTGTCCTTCCACAAGTTAAAATGCTCAGTCGGCTCGTAATTACAGAACATGTAACTGTTCGCCGCAGATTGCTGTTGCTGCGGCTGATTCTTAGCTACATTGACCTGATTCGGGAATGGAAAATCCATTGCGTCAGAAGTCTTCTTGTAGAATGACGGTGACGGTTGATTTTGTGACAATGGTTGTCCGAAAGCTTGATTCTGACTGAAATGATTGAAGTTTAATTGGAAATTCGACGTGTTAGTCGGGCTCTGCGAATTCGTCAGTGTCGTTAGTGTCTGCTGTTGAGGATCCTTTTCATATACTGATAGAGTCGACATCATCGCCGACATGTTTGCCATACCCGAACCGTTCAACTGGCTGTGCATGTCGTTCGATCTGGGATTGCTCTGTATTATGCTCTGCTGCTGTTGCAGCCCCATCGAATGATTCTGCTGCTCCATGCTTATACCTGGTTGTAGCCCCATATTCGTCGCTTGCAAACTCATGCTTTGCGGTATTATATTCTGCTGAGCAGGTGATCCCAATCGTATGTTCTGCTGCAGCAATTGCGCGGGACTGTGAGACACGTTCTGCGGCATCCTCTGATGCAACGGTCTGCTTTGATTGATCGTATGATGTATTCCATTAATGCCCTGCGGTATCGCTGGAACCGGCTGTGGCTGGTTGTTATTATTCAGTTGTCCTTGCATTTGATAACGCGGCGCGTTCGCCAGCGGCGGCCGATTCGTTATGAAGTTTTTGGTAAATTGCGGATTCTGTACGTTGAACGATTGATTCGGATAGCAAACCGGTCCCAATGTCGTGGCCTGTTGACTGCACTGTGCTGTCATTCCAGCGTGCATTTGCGGGAGCATTTGCTGAGCAACTTGCTGAGGTTGTTGCTCTTTCGCTGCCAATTGATTTACTTGGGCGGGCATGGGAATGCTGGGTGGCAATTTAGTGGGTCTCTGCTGGCTTTGAATCGATGCGGATTGGTTCTGACCAACGGACGGAGCGAGTGGTATTGCCGACAGCCGGTTCTGAACTAGGATGTTACTTACATTGGCAGCTTCGTTAACTTTGGGCATTTCTGAAATCGGTGTTGGTTTATTTGCAACAGAAATAATCGGTGGAACGATCACTACTTTCGCCTTTCTATCATTTTCTTCTTCGACGATCACAGGTGACACATTTTTAAACGTCACCTGCTTCTGCTCGTTCTCTGCACGACGCATGATGGCCTGCATCGCTATGTTCTGTCGCGGTTTCCTCGGGCATGGAAGCGAACTTGCCTCGCTAATGCTCGTCTCTGCAGCATTAACTAAAGAGTCTCGATTTCGTTCTAAGGAACCTTGCGGCTTAAGAATACCCTGGAAAATCTTCTTATCTGTAGAAATCTCGATGTCAGTTTCCACGGAGCTTTTGCTACTAGCTGCTTCGGACAATACCGGGCTCATTGAAGTATCAAGTTGCTTATCCTTGTTCAAGCTGAGTTCCTCGAGTTCCTTCATCAACTCGTTGCTGGGCCCAGCACCATTGCTCATAGACGTGAATTTGTTATCGCCTGTTTTCTCCTCCGTTATAATTGAGATTGGCGTCGATCCATTGATTTGATACTGAGCGAAGCAATGGCCCAGATGCAGAATGCGTACCGCTCGTAACTTATTCAATGTCACAACGTCACCCTCCAGCGCTGTATTCGAAAATCTGAGATTTTCGAAACTCTTCTCTAATGGTAGAAAACCCTGAAGATCACGATCTTCTGGCAGTGGCACTGCAACATCTGTTTTATATATATATATATATATATATATATATATATATATATACGTAACAATTATACAATTATTATTATATTGTAACACATACAATTCATATATTCAAACATAATCTTTAGATAGCAGATTCAGATAAATACGAATCTCACATATATTTTCTTAACTTTTATTTCATTGATTAAATATGTAAATAAATAATTTTATATGCACTGTAGTTACTCACATTCATCATATTTAAAATCCACCACGCAGTTCTGCAAAGCATTCAAAAGTACGCAAAGACTGGGCCAGATCTGTAATCTTGATGTAAAAGCAACTTCTTCCAAAACCGTAGGTTTTATGTTGATCCAATCAAGGCACAGTTTTACTATAAAGAAGAAAGATAATGTTACTCCAATCGATTCCGCCGTCTCATAAAAAATGTAAATCGCGATGATATACGAGATACTTACTAGAAGGCAACGCAAAGTATTCGATGATAGAGTTCTTTATTGTGTAGACAGGTAGCAGCAAGGCAGACAAAGTGCCTGCGATTAGGTCCAGTATGTAGTCGCGGGCGAGCTTTTTATCGTTGACCATTTGCTCGTTCTTGAGCACTTCCATATTGTCAATGCCAATCCCGGCGGTGTGTTGCAAAGCGTATAGATTAATCACCAACATTTGTACGAGCATCCACGAACTGAAACTCTCAGTGGCTACTAACGCAGTTAGCGTTTCCGTTAATTGCTTGCTATATGAGCATGCCAGCTTCAAATCGCCAAGAATGTGGATTATTCCATGCAGCTTCAGAAAAACAGCGATGTACTCCTGAGAATTCAATTTGGTCTTGCCGTCGATATTGAAGGACTTGTCGTTCAAAGCAGAGGACAGAGTTGTGGCGAGATTTGCTGTAGCGACAGGGAAAGGATGTTTCACAGCTACCGAACGTGCGTAGTGAAACACGGTGCCTAATTTATCACCACGGGAAGCTTCTAGTAGCGCCAATTGATTATATGGCTGTCCACTGGATGGTGATAGCGAGACAGCGTGTCTGTAAAACATCTCGGCTTGTTTGCTCTCATTTCTGTACCGTGCAATATCGCCCAAATGTACAAGGCAATATTGACAGGCATAAAAACAAGAAGATTTGTGGGGCGGAGATAATTTCTCAACGGCCTTCCATGGAGATGTATATCCGTACACCGTACCTTTCCTGTAAAAATTAATCACGTCCACTCAATAATAAATAATTTTGATATATACAGATCTACATTTACTATTAAAAATAAATTCATACAAAATGAATTTGTGCAAAAGAAAGTCATCCTACATATATGATACAAAAAACTTTGAAATTTTGAAAACTTTGAAACGATTCACATTCCATAAAAACAAAGTCTGCAAAACATAAGTAAATGGCAGTACTGAGGTGTTTCTTTTAGAAAATAAAAATTTCCAAATAATAATAATAAGATTTAAGAAGAGACAAGGCTTTTTTCCCCCTGTGAGAGCAACTGTACATGGCAGATCTCAATTTTATTTTTCTCAATTTTTTTAAATTCAAATAAGATAAATCAATGATCCTGGGTGAAGGCGATATCAAAGGCGAACCCAAGACTCTATATTTTTGAATAAACAAGAATAAAAACCTACAAATATGAGAGTACCTTCAGAATGAGGAAATGAAACCTATGGCAAAAGCGACGTACCTTCTAAATGGTAGATCTAAATCGAAAACAGTACAGATTTCCTGCAGCAAGGTCAGATAGAAACCACTGGCCGCTTCTAGGCACCAACTGAGCAACGCCTGGGACTCGCCGCGTTTTGGATTCTTCCTGTCCTTGGCCTGCGACTGCAGTGTCACTATATAATTCTTAAATCCAAGACTCCACAGTTCCTGCTCGACCTTCTTATCCAGGGCGTACTCCAGATCCAGTATGAGGACCTGCTGATATATCTTCTGCAGCTGCTGCTGACATACCCAGGCATCGTTATCGTTGAGCAGGTCCTTGCAGCGTTGGACTTTGTCCTTTAACGGTTCCGCTTTCCTGTCGAGTGCATTTCACACGTTAACGGACCGCGCAAATCCAAGAGACGAATTTATATATTTATAGTCGACGCGTTTACGATCGACGAATCTTACTTGAGAGCCTGAACGGCTGCCTTTAGGCCCATATTCCGTCTTCCCCGCGGTCAACGGTGATGTCCTTCACCTGCGCAATTTGTCACACTGTTAGAGTCATCCTAATCGAGGGAGAAGGAGGAATTTAGCTTCGCGGATTAATTTTGCGCGCTTTAACTCTGCGAGACGTGCAAGATCACGTCCCCGTCTTAACCTCTCATCGGGGATCGCTTCGACTCTCGGCCGCGACCGCTTGTCGACAAATTACGTTTGGACGGGCGACGGAAAGCGATCGCGAACAAACGTACGTTTCGTCATCATCGATCTGGGAGGGAAAAAAAATCGACTGTGCACGATGCAGTTGGAGGAGATCGCGACGCAGTTGCTCGCGCTCGGCAGAAAGTTGACTAAGTGGCCGCCATTTTTTTTTCCCAGCGCACCGAAAGCACAAATAAGCGCAGCCCGCTGCGAAGCGAGGTGCGCGACGTTACCCTAACCTAATCTAATTCAAATCAGTGTTTGAACGTTTGCCTTTCGCGAGAGCGAAAGAGGTAGTGGAGGGATCGAGTGACGAGCAGACAAAAGTTTTCGTTGCTCGCCACGGGCAATCTGTGGAAATTATGAAATGACATAGGTTAAGTGGACGATCAAGGATCGGCGATAAACGCGCGCGCATGACTTTTTTTTTTTTTTTACTTTGGGTAAGCACCAGGTGTAACTGGTTAAAACGAGATGGAGATTAGGTTTGGCGGCAGAGTTGAAAGAGTGATGTCGGAATGACGGCGAACGCGTAGCTCGCTTTCCACAAGACTCGATTCTCTTGACGTTTCCAACGGGAATTCCCGAGGCTGGGAAATTCCCGGGTCGATTCTCCAGATTGACAAGTCACGTCATAGCGAGAAAATGGGAGGATAACGAACTTTCGAAATGCTCTTTGCTAATGCACCTCTACCATGCCGATACTTAACTATATATATGTATTTATAACACGATGTATTGCATGTTTTTTTTAAATGCCGTGAGGTTAGTTTAGATACACGTCGGTGAAAATGTCGAGCGTTGTCGCGAAGCCGCGTTACAGCGGCTATTTGAAATCCCTTCGGTATCTGTGGCAACGGCAAGTAAGTATGCATTCTGCAAACTTATCTGCAAGTATCTTGAAACTTCAAGTTCTGTACTTAACTTTTCCTCAGAAACTTTTAACTTTTGACGCTAAGAATTTAAAGACTAGCTTAACAAGCTCATTTTAACTCTCTGATGAAAACAATTTGAAGTCATGACTTAATATACACTGTTATTATTAATTATTTTATTAACGATTCTGTCAGTTATTTTTGTTTCTTTGTTTATTTCAGTATAGCACAGTAGTTGACTCGACCAAGATTAAGCAAGAGAATTTGGAAGCTAGACAGAAAGAAATCATGGCACGCGGTCTTCCAAAACGAAAACGCATAAAGGGCGTTAAACAAATCTTTTTGATTGCCTCTGGAAAGGGTGGCGTTGGGAAATCGACCACCGCCGTGAATTTGGCAACCGCCCTGAAAATTGTCGAGCCAAAGAAATCTATCGGATTGCTAGACGCTGACGTTTTTGGACCGTCTGTACCTCTAATGATGAACATACACGAATCACCGGCGTTAAATCGAGACAACCTTATGGAACCTCTTGTTAATTATGGTGTGAAATGGTGATTATATGTCAGCTGCGTCAAATGATAGGATAAATGGTGTTGTACTTTATAATTTTGTATTTTACACATATATACAGTATGTCCATGGGATTTTTAATTGACGAGAAATCACCGGTGGTTTGGAGGGGACTCATGGTGATGAGTGCATTGGACAAGCTAGTGAATCAGGTAGCATGGGGACCACTTGATTATCTCATTATCGACACTCCACCAGGGACAGGAGACACACATCTCTCTCTGATCCAGACTCTCTTTATTGCCGGTGCGTTGCTGGTAACGACGCCACAAAAAGTCGCACTAGAGGTGACTAGGAGAGGCGCGAATATGTTCAAGAAGTTGAATATTCCTGTAGCTGGTATTGTGGAGAATATGAGCAGCATTACGTGTCCGAAATGCATGACGGAAGTACCCATTTTCGGCAACGCCACAATCTCATTAGCCAAAGAACTTGGTAAAACTATCATTTTTTTCATAATTATTAATAAGCCTTAGCTGAGTTGAAGATATAAATTATAATTTATACAAATATTCGAGATATGTTAACATTTTTTTTGTGGTTTGTAGATGTGAATATTTTACAAAAGATACCGATGCACGAGAGCATCGCAGAAAGTTCAGATAGTGGTAAACCAATTGTCTTGGCGGCACCAAAAAGCAAACAAGCAGATGCTTATAGGGAATTAGCAAAACATGTTGTTACATTTTTAAACGAGCAGGAAATAAATAAAGACTGATAAAATAAGAATGACTGAGAAATATTTTTTTTATCTTTCCATAGTATGACGTTACCAATTTAATATTATATATAACCAGTACAACATTAATGAAGATTAATGTCAACGATTTTTTAAGCTGATATAGTTTTTTATTTAAAATTAAAAATTTTAAGTCTTAATAAACCAATCACAGAATCATACAATGTTGCTTAAAATTATGTTTACAATGAGATTTTAAACCTTGTATCATAAGATATTGACCAATCACAGTAAGTTTGAGAAAAACAATCGAATATGATTGGTTAATTTTCTTACGGTTTCAGGTTTAAAATCTCATTGTATGTACATACAGCAGAGCTTATTTCTTCATGCTTAAGATGATTTTAAAATAAGAATTTACTATAAATCGACTACCACAAAAACATTTATATTAATTGATAGCGAATTCGGGTGGTCGCACTAGTGCGCACTCAGTGCACATTAAAGCCGTTGTACACTAATCTAACCTGAATTGTGAAAGTGAATAATAGAATGCCCAATAAATATTTTTAAAAAGATAGCACAATAGCACGATAAAATGAATTAAAGATTTCGGTTTTTAACATGTCTTTATATTTATGTTAAACATCCATCCTTAGAGCCAACTTCCGCCGCGCGGCACGCGTTTCTACGTTTAGTGTGCAGGAGCCAATAGCGTGGCTGCATTGCGAACGGGGCTTGTTTGTCGCTGCGATCGGACTTGAGCCGTGAGCGTCCTCGTTGGTGTCCGGCACTCTGCTGTTTTCTCGATTTTGGCGGGCCAGGTCGCGGACGGTGCTCTGTTCCTCAATTGTCTCTCGAATTAACGTATTTACGAAGGATAAATGATGGCAGATAAGGATGGCGGTAAGGATACGCTTATTTTCAACAACACGTTCTAGCGTGCTTCGCTTTCTCTCACGAAAACAAACAAACGTTCGGTTCGGCAAGTCTCAGAAGGACGCCCCAACGAACCGACGGGCCGCCCGCTTTGCCGCGTTCCAGGACCACGGCATGGTCTCCTCTCTGCATGGTCGCGTAACTGAAAGCGTGAGGAAAGAACAATTCCAATTATGAGCGATAGCTTGCTCGTGCTTGCGGCGCCGAAAGCTGCGAAAATCCCGCGTCGCCGAAACCGGTCCGTTAAGCATGATGCGCGACGTACGATGTGTGGTTATAATTCCACCATAGATATATATATGTATATATACATATATATAAACTAATGGCATCTCTAAACAATAAATACGTTGAGATTGTTTCTCGCCGACCGGGCCGGATCGGTCATTCAAATACATGTGTTCACAAGTATATTTAATAAATATTTCCAAACGTTTCGAAGTGCTTTCGCGAAGAAATTTTCGCCGTGAAAATTTCGGCTATGTGTTAAATCGAAGACAGATCTCGTGATTTGAATTAATAATTACAATTTCTTTCATTTGCCGTAAAGTACTCGTAATTACGATATTGAAATTATAATTTAATATCTGTATAAATAAGTATGTATCTCATTTTAATTTTGATGCATACATGATTAATAATTAAAATTTATATGTACCAAAGATTGTACAATAGCAATAAATCATGGTACAAATGGCGAGAGAGAATATGATTCTTCTTAAAATAGATTTGTGGAATGCACATTCTTTCGTTGGTTGCACAGTCCTCATGAAAAATGATTTTGAATTCTAAATAACCCGAATCGATCATGTAGTGAAACTGTTAGCGGCATTTGTTTATATTTATGTATGGGTAGACATTTCTTATGAACTCAAAACAACCTTAAAGCTTGTTTATATGACACTATTTATTTTTATATCAAGCCTTGGTGTCTTTGTTGACTAGTTCTCGCTGATCGTTCAAAATGGATACATGTAGCCATCACAAATATTACACAAATACTCTTTTAAATATTAAAGCAAGTAGTTCATCAGATCCCTTTGATAAGCTCCGTCCTAATACAAGAATAAGGTCCAAGTATAAGGATTCTACTATAATTAACAATAAAAGAAGAACATCAAGCTCAATTGAAACTGCTGAGTCAAATGAGAATGACAAAGAAAATAAAAAATCCGAGTTGAATATGATTGAAATAGCTAAATCAAATAAGGCTAATAAAACCGAATAAAAAAGAATTAAAGATGACAAATCAGATGATCTTATTAAATTATCAATTAAGACAATTATATAGCCACTCATAAGATGTAATAATGAGGCTGACATATTGATAACAGGTGATTATAAATTATTATCCTAATTGATACACATGGTTTTTATAATCTTATTCAAAGTCATATTTCGTTACAAACTGTGCAACCAGTTGAAAAGATTAATTATGTGTTTTCACTTTTGAAATCTTTAAGAAACTCGTCATTTTTACCAGTATCACATTTTCACCTTCTAGTCCATCTTGTATTATTTTCATTTATTGGGTCTTACTGATTATTTATCTATATTAGATGATTTATGTGTCATGTCTAGTAATTGTATTTATTAATTCATAGTTTATATATATATATTGCATATTTTGTAAGATGTAGAAATTTTGCAAAAGGAAATTTAATAAACGTCACTGTACTTTGTTCAGAGAGCTTTGACGATGCTGTGGAGGAACGTATTATCAATGAGGAATACAAAATATGGAAGAAGAACACTCCATTTTTGTATGACCTTGTGATGACACACGCTTTGGAATGGCCCTCATTAACGGCTCAGTGGCTTCCCGATGTCACTCGACCAGAGGGAAAAGATTATTCAATCCACAGGTTAATCTTAGGCACTCACACGTCGGATGAACAAAATCATCTGCTCATTGCAAGCGTCCAATTGCCAAATGAAGATGCGCAATTTGATGCTTCCCATTATGACAATGAGAAAGGTGAATTTGGTGGATTTGGTTCTGTGAGCGGCAAAATCGAAATCGAGATCAAGATTAACCATGAGGGTGAAGTCAATAGAGCGCGATTCATGCCACAAAATCCATGCGTGATCGCAACGAAAACTCCTTCCAGCGACGTGCTTGTATTTGATTACACTAAACATCCCAGTAAACCGGATCCCAACGGGGAATGTCATCCAGATTTGAGGTATTTGCGTAAATTGTCAAACAGATATGGAAAGATATTGAGCATATCATATTTATAATCAATATTACCATTGTTGCATTTATTTACATAAATGGTTATTGCAGATTGCGAGGACACCAGAAGGAAGGCTATGGACTGTCGTGGAACCCGAATCTCAATGGATATTTACTTAGCGCGTCTGACGATCATACGATTTGTTTGTGGGACATTAATGCCACACCGAAGGAAAATCGTGTTATCGACGCGAAAACTATCTTTACAGGGCACACGGCCGTAGTCGAGGACGTTGCTTGGCATCTGCTACATGAATCATTATTTGGTTCAGTTGCTGATGATCAAAAGCTCATGATCTGGGACACCAGGTAATCATATTTATTTTAAGAATCGTTTAAGAGATTTAATAATATTCATAAACTTAATATATAATGAAAGATTGATAGAAAAGTAATATTTTCTGTTAATTTGTAAAATCGGCATTTTTATTAATTGACGTTTAATTTCATAAAAATTACAATTGTTTAATGCAGCGTATTGTAAAACGTATTACTGTATACATTGTATCGTTAATTTTTATTAATATTTGCAGATGCAACAATACTAGTAAACCAAGTCATACTGTTGATGCTCACACTGCTGAGGTAAACTGCCTGAGCTTCAATCCATATTCTGAGTTTATATTGGCTACTGGCAGTGCGGATAAAACTGTAGCGCTCTGGGATTTGCGAAATCTTAAGCTGAAATTGCATTCATTTGAATCACACAAGGATGAGATCTTCCAGGTTCAATGGTCACCACATAACGAAACAATATTGGCAAGTAGTGGCACAGACAGACGGTTGCATGTCTGGGATCTCAGCAAGATTGGCGAGGAACAATCCAGCGAGGATGCTGAAGATGGACCGCCCGAACTTTTGGTAATTACGCAAACTTATTTTGCACATAATAAAGTAATTGAAAAAAAGCTAAAAAAATATAACTTTCAATTTACAATTTTCTTTGATTTTTTTGTAAATTTTCAGATTAAAAAAATCTATATTATTGAAATCTATATAGTTTCCCAAATAATCTTCTAATTATTTTTATAGTTTATTCATGGAGGTCATACCGCGAAAATTAGCGATTTCTCGTGGAATCCAAACGAACCATGGGTCATATGCTCAGTGTCAGAGGACAACATAATGCAAGTATGGCAAATGGCGGAGAATATTTACAATGACGAGGAACCTGAAACACCCGGGAGTGAGATTGAAACTGGCGGCTCATAACGTGAAATATAATTCTTCAAATTGTTTTGAGCTGTCGCCCCCCCCCCCCTGACTGATTATAAGCGCAGTCCTAATTGCGCCATGTTGTTGAACATCTCGGTGTAACGAGCTTGAAGACATTCCTTTTCATCAGCAAATAATAATTCTTGCTTTTAATCACTCGAACACATAAATAATATGGGAGGTGTAAATAAAAAGGAAAAATGAAAGATTTCATTTTACATTTTCAAAAGTTCGGCGAATTGTGAAATGCATTGTGAAGATAAATGTACGCTATTTTACTGGATCTGACTAAACGTATTTGTATTTTTCCGAAATTTTGAAAGAAATAACCTTAAATATTTCGAAAGAATAAGAACGATAAATATTGTTCTACGGTGACTAAATTGGCTATTAATAATGAATAAAATAAATTAACTATCTAAATAATTGTAACAAAAAAAAAGTTGCTAGTTACACCCGTTATGAGCCATTTTTGTACGAAGGCACTATTTCTCTGTCACAGTGGAAGAAAGCTCAAATGAGACTAGGGGATGCCAAGTACTTTTTCTACTTCGTTTTAAGCGTGAATAAAGAAATGATGTAAACTCGAGTGGTGTTTAATTCAATTTACGCTTTTTCCAGTTTTATTTATTATCATTTTTGTTTTTTCTATTATAATTCTCATAATTTTAAATAAAGTCTAATTATAAATCTAAAATAATTCTCAGGTCCTATAATGAGCGAGGGATTGTTATCCATCTCTATTATTACAATAATCAGAAAAATAATCATTTTTAACGATTTACAATTTTCTTTATCGGACAAACGCGAAGGAAACACGTAAATCATCTTTATATCGTCATTGTACAAATCCTATGACATGCGCTTTATATTATAATACATGGTAAATTAGCGTCGGATTAATCTTGGCACTTTGCAAATATAATAGGAACGTGCATTTTTTTCGAGATAAAATATATGTATACATATATATTGTATATGTAGACTTTGTTCCCACATTATAAAGCTGTTTGTGAAAGCTCGTTGTATATCTGCGTGAGTAAGGATTCGTCAAAGCTATTCAGCGATACACCGTCCTCGATGTTAATATTCGTAATTCTGAAAAAAAAAGTAGAGTGTTCGTGTATGTTGCCCCTTCGATTAAACTAGACATTAATTAATCAGCGCAATTAATTGATCGTTCATTACCAAAATCTGCGCGTTAAATGGACATCGCTTATAGAGCGTGTCTTATGCCAGCTGCGCATGCGAAATAAATTATTTTCAACACCAATAATTATACGTCAAATTCGGATACATGTGAGTAGATTTTCATATATTTAATAAATTATAATTGCTGTGAAGAGTTCTTAGAAACTCACCCTTTTCCAGCGTCATGCCGTTTAATACCGTCGAGCAGGCTCATTATTGAGGGTGTTAGGGTGGGACGAAATACCTGAAATAATGTCAATTTCGTTAGAATTGAGTTGATTTTAACTTTAAATTACAAATTAAAACTGAGCACTTACAGTTACGGCCGCGCATCGCATCTCGCGGAGATCGATATTCCTGAAGAGATCGTGAATCAACAATTCTTCTATTCTGGTAAAATGATTTTCCGATTCTGTGAATATCAACTCGAGAAATCTCATGACCTGAAATTGAAATACGTTTAGCGTTTGGATTTTATGAGTAAACTACGCCGGGTTGTTATTACGATCAATTTCTACCTGTGGATAAATTTCTGATAGCTGGACGGCAGATGGTCTGAAGGTACATAATTCGTAGCCGGCGCACATTTCGAATAACATGTGCCCTGATAATGTAAAAATCTATTTTATTAATAATTTATTAAAAATTTAATTTGAAAATTGAAATAAAATACATTTTATTAAAGAAACGTGCCATTGAGCTCGATTTAAAAGAAATCGTATTGAAATATTTGGCAGTTTATTAAAATATTTCGCCAAAAGGGATTTTAAATCAAGCTTCGTATACAAGGGTCTTATACAAAATTAAAATATTACATTTCGCTTAAAAAAATTTTTTTAATTATATTAAAGTCTTATCCCTCCTGTCAGAAGATATAGATAGCGAAAATTATATTAAAATATATTTCGACTAACAATGAAGCTTGATTTAAAATCCCTTCGAAAAATTTTGCATTGAAAAATATTACCGAAACATATTATATCGATCGAGGTCGTATGCGTTGATCGGGATGTATGCGTCACGATGGGGTTTACGCGACTGGTGTAGCCTAGAAGAGTGTTTTCCAAACCGGCTAATCTCGCAACACCATTTTGGATCACCACGTTGCCCGAATGGAGATGAGTCACCGTGGGAAATCCTCGTTCTTTTAGGAACACTAATGCTTCCAATATCTGTAGTCCCATTCGTTGTACTTGCGGCAGCGTGAGTCCCTTGCCTCGCGCAGCATACTTATGAATCCAGTCCTCATTCCAGCAGTTTCGCTCGATCTGCCACAGGACATTTATATTATTTTCGTTAGGATCCTGCCCTCGGGAATCTTAGATTAAACAGAGAAAAATTCTTTGCCTTATTAGCAAAATAAATGATCTTTGATTATCTTAAATGGACTTCATACATTTAATCATTATTTCATATATTTAATCAATTAAGTGAAGTCTAATTTATTAAGCTCTTTGACAATTATGAAAATGGAAAGGGTGGTATCTAATAAAACTTTCGCCAAGGCGAAAAAGTGAGCAAACCAATTAGTTTCATATCGATCAAAAAGTGCGAAGATAAAGTTCGTACTTGTTCATTCTTCTGATGAGCTGAATCCATTTCACAAAATACTTACGCCGTATATTAAGTCCTTGAGGCTGCCTTGATTGATCGGTTGTATTAGAACGATGTACGTTTGGTCCTCATACTCGAGAAAATCGACATGAAAGACGGGACAAATATAAGGGTGTTGTAACCCCAGGAACAGATTGTTCAAGATGTCCTTGGTGGAGGGACAGACGGTCAGCGGACAATTCTGATTCAACGGCACCAAAGTCAACAGTCTGTCGGTCTTCAGCGACGTGTCCCTCACCATGAACCAGTATTTATCTGCTCTCGATCCTAAAGGATATTTTGATGATTTCACATCAGCTTTCTCTTTTTATACAAATTCTCGAAGAGCTGGCAGTAAGCGCCGATATGGAAAAGAAAATTTAAATCTTTGAACATAAAATTTCGTGCTCATCGATTTTTCCATCTTCCTTTAATTCTCTAACTTCTTAGATTTTTATAATTTGTTCCCATTTTATTACTTCTTTTTTTTTCTTGTAATCTTATCGAGGAATGCCTTACGGTTTCAGAACACCTTGTATATATTTTATTTGACTTCGACGGAATCACAAGAACAAAGAGGGCTCACCGATATTATTAAGCTGCTTGATGAGGACAAAACGCGAAGTTTTCCCGATGTAATCCCGGCAGATTGATAACGCACGATCGCGGGATCTCTTCTCCATTTCCATGTACTCGACTCCATCCTCGCTAACAGATTTCGACCCGTGATTCAGCGCTGTGTAACGGCCGTTCCTGTTGGGAGTACATAAAATTCTATTTGATCATTCTGTTTTATTTAAGGTAACCATCCCCTTTTTCTTTATTTTTCCTGTCTGATCTCTCCCTGAGACGACAAAGTACAGTTTTGCGGCGTTGACAATTTAATCATTCTGAACACTCTCGGGTCTGCCATCAGAATGCACGTATTACCCGCTATTAAAAGCTTCCGCAGTAAGTAAAGATTGTAGTAATGAATAAAAAAGAATGCAAATTGGATTTTTAAGATAGCAAAATAAAATAACAGATATGTATCCGTACGTATGCGTTTCAAAAAGTTTCCGTGATTATTGAAGGAAAGAATAATAATGAACGAAAGAAGTGCAGCGTACGCCAGAGTTTTCAGAATTTAGCGAAATAAAATGACGCGTATTTGTGCATATTTATTACACACTTATATGGAGCGTTTTTAAATCGCCTAAGAGTTTAATATCATTTTTCACATGTTATATATCGTTAAAAAAATAAAAAGAAGAAGAACGTTCTCTACCTATCGAAAACACGGTTTTGCGTTTGCCTAGACAACTCCTGTGCATTATCGCGCCTCCGACAGCAACAAAAGCGGATTAGATTCGCGAGCTGCGGATTACGGTGCTGTTGCGTACCATTAAAGCGCCACGTTGCTCTGTGGCTGCGGGGTTTCATCCAATAATAAAAGAAAGAAAGAAAAATTGCCACAGTGGTCATATATTATCATACTTTTTTAGCGCGGCTTACATTTCCACGCAAGGACATGGTAATTGAATTAACGCAACCACCTCACGTGCCGAGTGTCCCGGGACTGCATTTCGCTGAATTATCGGAAAACGTGGCAGGCATTTCAATGTTTCAAGAACGATGAGGAGGATCTTTTGGATCCCGGAACACTCTTTGCACTTGCCTCGCGTTACCTGCGCGTTGGAACACGGAAATTTCCGTCCACCCGAGGATGGTCGCTCGCCGAAAGCTTCCGATGAATGTCCGGTTGCTCACAGCTCGCCATTACTGACCGGGTATTATTTCACGAAGCGACGTGAAGAAACCGTTATTACACGTGAAACGATTTATATATTATATAAAATGCCCGTGACGAGATACGCGTGAGAAATCGACGCTCGTGCCGATGAGAACTAAACATCTGAGGCATTTTCGACGGCCTCGCTCATGGTTTACAAACAGAGACGCCCGAGGATGCTTGATACAAACAATTGAAGCGACTGGTTTAATAGGATATACAATGGTATCAGCGGATTATAGATACGTGATCAGACGGAATACCGTTAATACAAACGAGGGAAAATCATTTGTAATGTAAAGCGACAATATTGACAATTATCTACATGCCTGTTGATTTCTCGTTGCAGCAACAAGTAATAGCTAGCTCAGAGCGGAGAGAAGCGGTATGCGCTTCGTGCTATACATGTGAATAATACATATCTCGAGGGGATAAACTGGCTCATCGAGGGCTCGTATTTCGTCTGCTCGAGGAGAATGGCTGGGATCGGGCGTTACGATTTATATTTCATGCGCTTTGACACGATTCCCCAGCAAACACAAATGTAACAGTTACATAACATAGATGTAATAGTCACATTACATATAGACTGTGTTCCCTTCCTCGTGACGGTCTCTGCCGAAAATGTGGTTGGTCGAAAGGTATGAAAAGGAACAACTTGAACCCCCGACTTCCTTATAAAAATATATCATGTCTGAAGTATTTTAAATTTCGAAATATCAATCGTCTCCTAGCGTGCAGGATCTCCTCTTCTCTTCTTTTAACTTCGTAACGTTTTAATTTCCCAACTTTCTATCATATTGCCTTTATAAGTCTACACACGTGTACAGTTGTACAATTCCGCAATGTTATTCTCAACCTTAATTTCACGACTCCCCGGTAATTTCTTGCTTCAGCAACTTCTTCATAATCTTCTAAACTTTTCAAAGCTTCACAATCGCGTAATTTTACAACTCCACAATTCTCTCTGGCCGCTCTACTAATCCATAGTTGATAAATAATGGATTTCCCTCTCCGCCGGTTAATTTTAACCGCGACCCCGAATCCAAAGCACGCCTTCCCACCCCTGAAATACTCACTTGACGTCCCCCTGATCCTTGTATCCCCGCGCCGCTGACACGCGGCTGAAGAGCAGCCGCGCCAGCGTGTCCAGCTTGTTCGCCAGCTGATGGCCCTTGTCGTCCTCGCTCTCATTCTCGTCCTCCGTGCTGACGCTGCGACCCCGTCGCAACGAGCTCCGCGCCGTGCTCATCGCCCTGGCGTTCAGCTCGGTGGCACTCTGCGTCCTGCGATTGACGGCGCGGCGGCGGCGACGGGTGCTCGAGTGACCGGTGCGATGCTGACAGAATCTGTCATGACCGGTCACCTCCGACTCGCGATTCCGCTGCCCATCACCGTCGTCCTTCTTGTTTAGGCTTTGATAGAGGTTGAACATCGCTGCGCCGCGCCGCGCGATTACCTTGGCGAGTGATGTTTGGTCCCGCGGCGTCTGAAAGCCGTTTTACCATTCTGCCTTTTTAAAGTTCATCCCCGAAAAAGTGATTTGACGGAATAGTCCAGATCAGTCTTTGCTATTTTCATGCTCTTACAAAAATTAATACTTGTGTAAATATTTGATGGAAATCTTATACGATTGTTTTATACGTTTTTCATACTCTTCTTGCAAGATGCTGATTATTATTGCTAAAATATAACAACAGCTTGAATTTTCAGATAAGAATCAGATTGACATAATGATTATTCTACTAAAAATAAGTAATAAACAATTCATTATTAATATCTTTCAATTCCTTCAAATGTAAGCAATTTTTCTTTTCAGAGGAATTTTATAATTCGTTAATAACATAAAGATTTTTAAACTGATAAACTGACTTTGATAGGGACGAAGTCGTTCTTTCACACAGCAAAGCTAAAACTAAAAATGTCATTATATACCATTTTATTACCAAGTTATTAAATACATATATTCCTCGTATTGTTTCATTCAAAATATTATTTCAGTTTCGTTGTACGAAATTTTTTCGTGAAAATATTAAATGTTAGATGCGTAGTATCGCTTCATTTTTACAAATATAAAATATTTTCAAAGAAAGCTATGTAATTTGAAGAGCAAGATAATAATCCGATTGTGCAACTGCCGTTAAATTATTTTTATTTTATTCCAAATTCAAAGACATTTGACATTTATATTCCAAATTCAAGGATACTTGAATTTCTCCCACGGACAATTTATTCTATTATTTAAAAAGAACATACTTTGAATAAGAGAGGGAAAACAGATATTACGTAACATTCTGATTTCGTATCTTTTCGCGTTGAATCTTGATAAAAGGTAGAACGGAAATAAAAAGGAAAAATTTTAATCGACCCTACGCGGCGCGTGTTGTCGATGAAGCGCTTCTTTTAACAAGCTTCATAAACTGTCGGATTTTTCCTCTGACCTTTCTCGCTCTAATTTCGCAATCGAAGCAAATTGTTGCGAGTCAATATCGCAAAAGATACACACGAATGCATTATTAAGCGCGGAATCGTCCAGCGCTATTAATACCGCTCTCGAGATTCCAGATCGATATGAAGCGAACAAATGCGTTTCCTCTCGAAACACCGACTATTTGTCTGTCAGTGTGCACAGGATGTTCTGTCTCAGGTCCCGTACTCGCATATCTTGAAACTTATTGGACACGGAGAGAAAAATGATATAAAGAAAGGTAGCGCATCCTCGAGAGTATTACATGATTGAATTAGTACTATTCTTCGCGGAAGTCCTGACTCTTGGATATTTTTCTTCTGCACGTTGTATTATATTTATTACCCTATATATACATGTATATGAATGGAAAAATTTTGTACCTATAACAGGACATCGCTAATATAGCGATATCGTCAAGAATTGCTCTTTATTAAATTAAAAGCTATTAAGCTTGAGTAGTTTGCGAAGGATATTGATCGCTCCAGACATAATTCACAAGTGAAATAGCGCAAAGTATTATTTTCGTCGTGTGATCGTACTTGTTAAGTTTTCTCGTCAATTTATGAAATTTAATTTGTATTTTTTATTAAATGTGTAATATAAGTGACAAATAATCTCAACAAAGATGTTCTCCTTAATATTATTCCTCCCTCGATATTTTTCTATTATTCATTCAATGATTCTATTAATATCAATTAAATTATTATAATTTTAATGTTCTGCGCGCTTTCTATCATTAAAACATATGGATTCAAATAATCGATTGTAACCATTTCCGTCCGAGATGTAAATTAATTCGTCACTTACCGTGAATAAACGCGAATCACGTTGGATGTTGAATTTTCTCGTGAAGCTATTTGACAAAATATCACAGAGGATCGGTTGGTCCGTAGAATCGTTGGTCGCTGAAATCTCTCCACGCGCGATGATCTCAGGAATGCTTAAAAATATATAAAAATATGAATACCTTTGCATACTAAATTGATGAAAAAAAAAAAGGCAAATATGTTCAATTTTCTCTCTTATATGATTTTATGTAAATCAGTCTGATAGAATGCTTTGAAATGACGACGATATGACAATATAAATTTAAGTTAATATTAAAGAAAATATAATGTATTATGGATATAGAGAATATTCTATAATAATCGTTTGCAAGAGAGTAAAATGTATTTTCACAGTATTAAAACGTTGTACATCGTTTCCTTATCCGTTGCTCGGCAACGAAAGCGCGATATACACGGAGTCGATAATTCCCGTATATTCTACATTAAAAAAAAAATCCTGTGGATATATCTATAAAATCTTTCAATTTGCTTTTGGATACTTCCTTTCAAATGTAATAAATTTCTACGAATCAAAGAAACAATGCAGCATCACCAAGAACTTGAAGAAAACTTTGGAAATGTTGCATCGAATATTTCGAATGCTAATCTAACAAGCGTTTCAACGCGTTCTCTGCAAAGCCATCCTTATTTCATCCCTCTTTCGTCACGCGCACGCCATTTCCGCCCGAGATAAGGAAATTGAAATTTATTATTTACAATAAATTAGTCTCCGTACCAAAAGGCCCGAAAGCGTGACGATCCACCGATCTTCCCGAAACGGGTGCAATGCACTCGGTGAGAAAGTTGGAGCCTCCCCGCGGGTTATCGACCTCCGCGGGTCGAGTGGGCAGTGTACGGCGCGCGAGGATCCCGAGGAATGACATGCGGGTTGCCCGCCGTGGTGGAGTCGCGACGCGCGACTTGAGACTTGGTCGCGTGGGCGGACGGCGGACGGCGCTCGGCGGCCTCCGCCGAGCAACGGGGCTGGGTGGACACTGGGTGAGAGAGCGGGCGGTCCCGGTGACGGCGACGGTGGGGCCGCGACCGACCCGGCGCGACACAGATTCCGTTCCGCGCAACCACCCTCCCGCTCCTCGCCCTCGCAACGCGAGGACGCAGGGTAAATGCACCGGACGGCCGGGTGTATCTGACGACGGGGAGTTTGGAGTCCCGTCCGTGAGGAAGTTCCGCGAGGCATCCAGAGACCCTTCTCCCTTCTTGCCCGTAAACTGTAGAGCGACTTGAGCAGCGAAGCTGACGAACTTCGAATCGCAGCTGAAAGGCGTTTCCGAAGCGCAAAGTGGCAAACTTTTGGAGAGGAGGCCAACTTAGAAGCGCACTTTTTCAAGCTGCATCAAACGAGGAATTCGCGACGCATTCTCGTAATGTGACATGTAACATGAAACAGACAATGCAAAAAGATCATGCAGAAAAAAATATTGAATAAATGTGCGAATTAGATATTTACTGTATAAATTACGTACCCTGCATATTTCTTCGAGATGGTTTTAATTAAACGAAAGCACGTGCACGAGTTCACGGCACGAATTATTTCACACACTTTTGCTTGAAGACTCCATACAAGTTTCTAATCCCTGCAGCTTTAAGGCTGCTTTCAGGGACAGTAAATATATCTGAGAAATCGTAAATAGTTCGGTCTAGAAATATATAGCGTTACTATTTCATCACTTGCGAGTTTCTCGACGAAGGAATAAATTTATATGCAGAGAAATTAAACTTTTTTAAATTAAATATATTTAAATACTCTTATAATACATCTTTTCGCATCGAACAAAGGTTTTAAAAAATTTTTATATTCTAAAAATGGAAAAAGTACGTTTATACATTTAAGTAACTTTGTTTTCTCTCTCTCTCTCTTTCTTCTTTTAATATAACTATATATAAGTATAAATTATCCCATTCTCACTCTCTTCGTTCTTCTTGAATGACAGCCTTGTATTGCAATTTCCATTTATCTATAGAACAACCATATATCTGCAATTCACATATTAATTATTTACCGATAGAATATTACATATACTATTGTGCTACATTTATAATAAAATAGAAAAAAATTTTACCGAATACTAAAATTTGTTTGAAATTCAATCAATTTTTAAAAAATCACAAATAAAATGAAAAATAATAAATATTAAACTTTTTAATACTACTTTTATAGTATGTGTGTGTGTGTGTGTGTGTGTGTGTGTGTATACATATATATACATACATATATATATATATATATATACATATATATACATACATATATATACATACAAAGATGTATTAAATATCTAAATCGTTATCTAAATAATTTTCATTATGCCATGAAATGCCATATATATTTTATTCTTACATCTGCGACAAATTGCAAGACAGAACGATAGGTGAGCTCATTTTGCGCACGAGATCCCCATGTATACTCGAATTGCGATGGGTCATTCTTATCTACCATTGTTTTCTCAAGATATCTTTGATTTACAAACTCCTGTAAATAAATATCATTTAATTTAAGAAATTTAACTATAATTGACGGGATGACGCATGGCTCCGTACTAACGTGAGTGATTAGTAACGGAAGGGTCCTAGGTTCAAATTCCAATGGCTCCTTATCCAATATATATATATATATATATATTGGATAAGGAGCCATTGGAATTTGAACCTAGGACCCTTCCGTTACTAATCACTCACGTTAGCACGGAGCCATGTATATATATATATATATATATATATACATACAGGGTGTCCGGTATAAAAGTTTACAGCCGGAAACTGGGGATAGAGTGGGTCAAACTAAGAAGAAAAGTCCTCTACTATTTTGTAAAATTCGTAATATTATTCGAGTTATTAATTGTTAAAAATCGGAAGAAGGGATAGACGGCGCGGCGCGCGAGACGTGAGAGCGGCAATGGTAGCAGAAGCAGCGAGCACCCGCCCACGTCTCCCACACCGCGCTGTCTATCCCTTCTCCCGATTTTTAACAATTAATAACTCGATTAATATTACGAATTTTACAAAATGGTATAGGACTTTTCTTCTTAGTTTGACCCACTCTACCCCCAGTTTCCGGCTGTAAACTTTTATACCGGACACCCTGTATGTATATATATATATATATATATATGTATATATATATATATATATATATATATCATTTTTCGGACGCCTACCGATTAAAGACCGAATCCTCTTCTGGAGGAGAATCGGACTTCCATAATAATCAGGAGATTGGAAAAGGGAAAGTATAATGGACCGTATAATAAGGTATACGACCTAATCTAAGTTTTAGTGCCACAAGTAGGTTTCGCTGAGGACCGTCCCTCCCTCCGCATCATTATTAACTATAATAGATTATTAATAGCTAACATTGCTTCTTACCACTGTCACCAACTGTTTAACATCGCCAAAATATTCATGTTGGGAATTACTATCAGTTATAATTCCCAGATTTTGAAGAAAGCTCCATAGAATTTCTGTGGAAACAATTCAACATTAATTTACTAAATGAAGTTTGTTGTAAAAATTTAGTATATAAATATAAATATTAGTAACAACAAATTAATATTGTACAAGATACATATTGTGTTAAAACATGCATAATTTTTCAAAGAGTAAAACTCACCTTCTTTGCACGATTCGCCATACATGAAAATATGTACCAGTACAAGATACAACAGCACTTGTTTATGACTATCTTTAAAGGTGAGGTATGGAATCTGATTTTCTATTTCGTTCACCAATATATACTTGTTGTTTTCAATTTCTATTAGATTGTATCCAAAAACCTGTCAAATACCATAATTTTGAAACATTTAATTTTATAAACTTTTTTTTAAACGATTTATAGAATTTGTAGAATAATCATGCAATTATATATGAATAAACTAAATTAAATAAATAGAAATCGCTTTTAGAGCCAGAGCTGGTTGGTACATGCTACTAATTTAATCACAAAATTATTAATATTCTACAGATGTTTTGGCACATTGATTTCCGCCATCTTCAGTGTAACAAATTCTTCACTTACATAAATCCTTAAAGTAGTATTCACAATGAGGTATCCGCATTACGCGAGTTGTTAAATATACTGCGTAAACATAAACGCAAAAAAAGTGACTTTTTTTAAATATTTAGTTCTTAATACATCATACATAATTGATTACATTATATCTGCTTCTACGAAAGTTAAAATCTCCTATGTTGTTATCGGACTGCCATCATTTCACTAATGGACTATATGACTGTGTCATAAATTATTTAAATTATACGATTGTACTGCGGTATGTTTAACAATTCGTGTAATGCGGAAACGTCATTGTGAATACAACTTTAAGGATTTATATAAGTGAAAAATTTGTTACACCAAAGATGGCCGAAGTCACAGTGCCAAAACATCTGTAGAATATTAATAATTTTGTGATTAAATTGAGAACACCAACTAGTTCTGGCTCTAAAAGTGATTATCTATATTTATTTAATTTAGTATATTTATTATAAAAGAGCTTACTACTGTAAGTTGATATTAGTTTTATATATGAATAAATTGTAAATATAATTTGTAAAATAGACAGATATACCTCAGACAACTGTCTGTCCACTTTCTCTATAATCGGACGAAAGATTTTGCCATTTCCACCTAGTACATTTTTAACAATCTGTGTTTTCTGTACGGGCTGCTTATTATGATCTGCCATAAAGAGATATCTTATTACGCTACTGATTAATTGTGTGTCCTTTTCCGCCTCCATGTTCTGCGTGCTCATAATCTGTGACTGCACGAGAGACGAATTTCTAGTACGTCGTTGCGACGATACGCTGACCTGGCTGCTCGGTCCAGGCATGTCTTCGGGTAAAAAAAGATCATCGCTTTCTTTCATCCGAAATCCTCTTTTTTTACCTATATATAAACACATATTAATTTCGGTTTATAGATATTGTATACGATATTAGGTTATGATAACTAATGTTTCTCCACAATTTGGAAAACAAAGGGAAGACTTTATCACATTTTACGTAAGAGATATATTTGAACTTCTTTCTGTCTCCTCTCTTACATTTAGAGCTCCGTGAATAATTTTTTGAAAATAAAGGAAATAATACACGTCGAAGTATAAGTACAACATATTCTTACTCATTTTGGAAATGGGCTAACGTGCCACCTCAGAAGTTGGCTTTTGTCACGGCGCGTCTCGTACTCTCGTGATAGTGTGAGAACTCGTACACACACTATTATCCTTAAAATAATAGATATAAAATAACAAAAGCGTGCAAACGCCGTTCGATCAGTTTGATGCCGCCTTATTTCAAGTGAGAGCTGCCCTCTGTAAACAATCAAGTTTGCGCGTGGACAGAGGTTATCCTTTTCCCTCCGTATTGGAAGATAACCTCTGAACTAGTGCAGCCAAGTTCAGCTAAAAAGAACAGATCTAATGAAACAAACATATACTTTCTCTCGTTCTAACTTATTGCATTGTGGTAACACCAATCAAAACCGAGGACGTGATTTCGCGACTCTGATTAGAGGATGTCTAGTTAAAACGCGTCACGTGCTCTTGCGGGCGTTCGTTCAAAAGAAGTTTGAAAGTTTATCCGCCATGTTGTGCGCTCGGTGATGAGCATTTACGAGAGATATGTTATTTCGCTGCGAAAAATCGCTCGATAATGGCTACGGCTAATGCTACGGAGAACCTCGATGAGGAATTTAAATCCGAAAGAACCATTTACAAACGAAGGTCGTCGATTTTTCAAACACGTATCGTGGCGTGCGACCAGGATGAAGGTTAGTCCACTCTGTGAAGTGACATGTTGCGATCGCGAAGAGTTTCCGCGTCGAAACGCCGTCGCCTGTACAAAGATACATCTATTAATGGCACTATTTTCATAAATGTAGTTATTTTTCACGAACAATTTTATTCTGAAAATATTAACTTCTACATAAAGAATCTGCTGAGCTTTAGAACAATTTTAATAACTGTAACTATCTTCTTCCAGTCGATAAAGTTATAACCAACGAAAGCAGGCTTCTCCTAAACGAAGATGAAGAGTGCAATGCAAAGGACGATGTCGAGGCTTTTAATCTGGAGGAATACATAGAGAAACTCAGGCAGGAGCGAAAGGACTGGCAGCAGGAGTACAAGAATCGCAAGGTTCAACGGAGAAACTTGACCAAGCAGAAAGCAAGCGTGGAGGGACAGGTTCTCGATATAAATGTACTGACAGAAGCCGAGAGGAATTTCGTCTTGACACGTCCCAATTATGAACATATCTGTAGAAATAGTCAGAAATTATTGGACATGGCGTTGAAGATGTCTACGCTCAGTCAACATGTACATAAATTGAATCGAAGGTTCATGGAGAGAATGGAAGGCAATATAACCAAGGCTACTGTAAACGTTATCAAGATCTCGGAGCAATGAAGCAGATATAGTTTTAGGTATCGTTTATTCTTGCAATTCTACAAATTTACAGGTAACAGGAGCATCATAGTAAAAGTATAAATAACACTTAAATTAATTAAATATGACAACACTACGTACGATTAATTATACAATACTTATTGGCGTGTTTGCGGCGCATTCACATAAATGAGATAATAAATACAAAATATATATAATTTACCGATATTATACAACATTGAAACTTTATGTCTGTCGAATACGTCTATTTTCTGGAGAAGAGCTACTTTCCGCCATTTCTGGTACGTCAATGAGATTCGAGATACTGATTCGATCGTATGAAGATACTTCTGATGTTAGAGCGACTCTTACGATCACGTTCTGTGGTATATTAACAGTCAATGCTTCAGATAATCTAAGATTGTACGGAATAGCCAATAGAGCTGTCATCTATGCAAATGAAAGCTCTTCCTTCTCGCTGCTTTCCTTTCTTTCTGCGCGAGGTATTCCTTTCTTGACTGGCTGCTACGCAGCTCCAGAATGTGATTGATTTTCCGCACGATCTCTTCGGCCGTTCCTGATTCCGCCTCGAAATCATGATTCTTGAAGGATGCTGATTGGTGAAGTGAATGACTTTGGCCTATATAACATCGTCAATCGCATTAAAATATCGTAAATCTACATTTAATTTCCATTGTGAAGCTCTACTTGAAATTGAAAATTATAAATTAGCGAAAAATAATGACTTTCATAAAAATCTCTTTTCATCGAAAGAAATGAAATTATTGACTAATATATAACTAGAAATTATTGACTAATATATAAAGAGAAAACAACTGACTCAGAAAATTATCTGGAGCGTTGGATTGCGGGGTATAAACCAGCGTAAATATAGTTTTCGACCCCTTAGTCTCGGTCACCTCGCACCAAGCGATGTTGTCTATGTGATAACTAACTGCTCGCTGTCTATTCCAAAACCTAGCAGCGCCTTTGCCTGTTATTACTGGATCTATCTCTATCTTCTCCCCCGATATTCCGAGATGAATCTCAGTCTTTGCTCGCATCTTGTTAATTATATATACTCTGTAATTGGAGATGTGTATATTTTTATGCAACACACCTCAACAATTACCTTATACTACCTTCTTTTGCTTTTACAACTTAATTCATAGTACTATGCTTTCATTTTCAACAACGTAATTATTCATCACTTTTCCATAGTTTCATTTACATGATTTACATAATTTATTATTTGTTATTTTAATGTAGCTGCTCTAACAATTGATGTACTTTATAAAATACTTGATATTTGATATAAAATTGAACCTATACCTATACGATTGATACAACGGCGCTTCCATCGCAGTAGTATGACCTTCCATTTTAGCCAGGTCGTTTGCAACTTCTTCCTGCTCCTTGTTTTTAACCTCCGGATCTTCCACATTTTTCTTTTCAACGGTACTGATTGCATTATGTCGTGCTTTATCGCTTGGCTTCATCTCAATCAAGCCCAGCGTAGTGAATTCGAATTTAGAGATAGTTTCGCATGGGTCCAAACAAGGAAAAGCCGAGTCTATCTCACCGTCATCCTCAGTGATGTACAGTCCGTACTGTTTAATCTCCGTCCTGGAAGCAATGGCCGACTTCGTAATAAAGCATACGCGCTCTGACAATGAAAATTAACTTGTTACAGACATCAAATCATGATCAGGATGTTCACTTGCATATTTGTAGCAAATCAATCCGATAAAGTCTAACACTCGTGCTGTTGCTACCACCACCACCGAGAGAGGATATGCCCTGTCCTCTTTTGACAGCATACACATAAATATTCTATATCTCCTCACAGGGATGCTCACCTGTGCCTGCAAAGATATTTAAACATATAGCAAATTTATATTTTTTTATTAAGATCACAAACTTAGCTATACCTGCGTAATCTTCATTTTTTTTTTACTATGAGAAACCTTATAACATATATTCATTTATTAAGACTTTCTAAAGAAATCTTTTGTAAATAAGCTCATTTGAGAGAAATGATAAATCAATATTACATACATTGCCATCAAATTTGGCATATTCCTTGAATGGATTTGGTGGTAAATTTGGACACTTTTCGAGTTGTTCCGATAAAAGAGATTGTCCCTTTTTAAGTGGTGTCTTCCTACGAAAATCTTTCCTCTGAAATAGATCTGACTGATCTGTTGGTGTCATTGCATTAGGATTGTGTTCCCATTTGACATGCTTGACTTTGGCAGCCTTTTTTCTCTCCATGTCCATTTTCTCTAGCCTTTGTGCAGTATTAGATCTCTGTCTGTGACTGAATTCCATTTCTAGAACAATGTTTCAAGCGAGACAGCATCGTAATTAAGGAATTCATTTAGAAATAATTGTACTCTAACTAAAGTAATAATAATAAGAAAATGTATAGGCTGTCAAAATTACTTTTGTAGCCGATCTCGAATTCAACTCCAACTTGAGTTTCATAGACATATAAGTATGTCAACTAATAGAATGCAAAAATATATACCCATTTGTATGTCATATGATTCTCCCATTACATCCAGATCCTCATCGTCACTCTCTTCCATACCAGGATAACATTGCAACGTCCCGTTTTTTTTTAACTGTTTAGGAATATCTTCTCCTAGTATCACCATGTCGCACATACCTTTTGAGAGTAATACGAGTTGTGTAACATAATATATTTACTATTCTAAAGAAATTAAATATAGAGTATAATTATTTACTACATATTTACTACATTATTGACACATTTAGCTCATTTATTATTGAATTACGTAAATATGTAAGCGATTAATTTTAATCCAAATTAACTTGCAATAAGCGCGTTATCGAAAATATCTTATTATCAGGATAGTTCCATGTCGAAGCAACGCCTCGCAACTAATCCGTTTCTAACCTAAAATTCATTGCGAGCGCAAACCTGTGTCATCGGTCGCGAGAAAGCTGTCCCTGATGTGCGACAGGAGCCAATGTTGATTGTCGTAGAGAGCCATTTCTTTTCTTCCTTTTTCCTTTTTTATCGATCAGACACCACTCGTTATATTAGTAAACACGATCGCGTCCTCGACGCGCGGCTCCTGCCAATTAAATCGACTCAATCTTTTTACAAATCGAAAGATCGATTTCCGCGCCCATCATGTCACACGGAGCATTGTGAAGATTGCCGCGATTGCCGACAGGTAGTGTCAGCGATCACGGACGACTACGTTTAAATTCAGTATAGTCACTCGTTTGTGATGACTGGGATATTAGGGCTTAAGGTTAACTATTTTTTTTGGCGTCTAACAGTATTAAGTTGAGTTTAGAGCTTTAAAATAGTGATAGTATTGTTATTAAGCGTAAGAGAACAACTTTTTTTTTTGTAAACAGATATATGTAATCAAAATAATAGGCAGTATGGGTTTGTCCCTTGTGCCATTTTGTTTATATTTTCATTAAAAAAAAAAACGTTTAAATTCCGATTAACTTCGCGGAGATAAATGTCCATTTTTACCAATATATAGATTAAGCTTATAATCTCATTGTTAATTTAACTTACTTTTTATTCTTCTCTAATTCTTAGAACTGGAAAAAGATAAAAAGTAAGTTAAAGTTAATCTCGGTAGAAATGAATATAACTTATGAATATTAATACCTGTATAGTAGAAATATTTTTTTTGTTTTTGACAAGAAGAAGTATTAAATTATGACAAATTATATAACTAGAAAATTTACTTTAACCAATTGTGTTATTGATTAACGTAATTAGCGATTAACTTACAAAATAATACGTATGGTACTTTGTTAACGTGGACAGAATTAGCAATTTTTTTTAGTTGCTCTCAGGGACAATTGTATAAAATTTAAAAAATGTATTGTAAAAAAAAGATTCTGTTGGTTAAATTAAATGTCGATTAAATTAATCAATGTTTGATCGAAGTAGTTAATTAAATTAATTTTAGATGATGGTAAAATTAACAATTTTGGTTGTTATCAAAGGATTCCGAGATAGAAAATTTTAAAAATTACAATTTTGACATTTAAATAGTATAATAGTATATTGATATGTATGATTCTAATTTAATATTGATTTATTTACTTTATTATAATAATATATGTGTTCACATAATTTATTATCAATCACTATATATATTTATAATATTTCATAATCGTCGCTTGAAATGCGTTTTCAAAATAATTTCATTATTCGCACTATTTGAAAAGAAACATGTCGGTTTTTCACAAATATTTGTCTGCAATACATAAATGTAAGGCATTTAAACATCTCAATTTCGGATAAATCGCTCAGATAGATCAATAACAAGGAATACATTTCTATAAATGAAATAAAATATTAAATAATGTTGCAAACTTTTCTTCGATTATCGCCATGATAATCGAAGCACGATTGATTTTGTACTGTCTTTTTACAAATGTAAATAGTAATTTCATTGTAAAAAAATGAATATTGCAACAAAAAGATGTTAGACAACGATATTGAAATAACGTGATAATAATGTAAAACACTGAAGAGAAAATTCATAATGTAAGTGCGCCCCTTTTAAGCTCTCAGAAAATTTGTATATATATATATATATATATATATATATATATATATATATATATATATATATATAATTACTAATACACGTCTTTTGTACATGCATAATTTTCATCAAACATGTATATTTACATATTTATTACATCATTTTATATAATCATGCGTATAATCCACTCTTATTACTATTATCTCTAATTAACTTTAATCTTGGTTTAACTTAATTTTTTATCTTTTCTAGTTCTAAGAATTAGAAAAAGATAAAAAGTAAATAAGTTAAACTAAGATTAAATTTAATCTATATTAAGTAGAAATGGATATAAGTAGTTTCTCGAAGTCACGTAGCCGCGTTGGGTTTAAAGGCGATTTCTGGTCTTCATTATCTGGGGGGCCTCCGCGATGGCGTTGGCGGCCGGGGGCTGGTTCTCCAAAATGGCGCCCCAAATCGCCGTGGCCACCCCACCGCGGGCCCCCTTCTCGGCATCAGTGTTCTTCTTAAAATTGTGCACTGAGTAGCGATTGTACAGGCCCCAGATGCTGTTCATCAGCTTGCTATTGTACTTAAGCGGCGTCAGTTCCCAACCTGCATATTTAGTGAATTCAGTAAAATCCATTTGGCCAAGTAAATTCAAATGAAATCAAACGTTTCCGATATGAAGATTGAATTTTTAAAAATGGTAAAAGTGAGAGTAAAGATATATTACCTTCTGGAGAAGGTCTAGGATTGAATATATTTTCCTTCTTCTCTTCAGTCTTCTCCTTGTTCATCGCGGACATAGAAACAGTGTGTTCGTTGTTACAACGAACTTTCCTCACTGCGAAAGCACCCTGTGGAATGCTACCCATTTTTTCACAATCTAAACATAAACAATTTTCCAAAACATAAACATTATCATGAATAATTTATTATAAGATAAAATCAAAAAATCCCCGCATCTTGTTATACAATCCATCCAATGTGTTCCATAGTAATTAGTATTCTATGTCCAAATAATCCAATTTATAACACATTTATTAATAATTGATAAACTGATTGATAAATTGATTTTTGAATTTTATCGCTTAAATTCTTATGTCTATAATGAATATACATTTATGTACAGCAATAATTGTAATACATATCGTGTTTTTAAAATATCTCAACATAATCTCAAGAAAGTGACTCAATTTTATAATTATAAATAAATGGTGCACAAGGGGGAAATATATCTCGAACTCAGTCATATGACGAATCAAAACAATAACAATGCGATTAATGTATACGTGTACGTGCTTGTGCATGGGTTACGATCTTTCTATACGTAGCTATTTATGTTCCATTATCATGCCTTTCCTGTCGTTAACAGCTTTGATCTGCGCTCGTAACGATAATTATTTTTATTATTCCCACCAAAATACGTTTCCATTTCGTACGGGAAATCACGAATCGGAATCACACCCGGTTGATAATTAATAATTAATAATTTATATTTAGCTTGTACTCAATGCATTTCGTTTATTCTCACTCTCGTTCTCCAATTTCGATTTCACTCTCGATTTCATTTTGAATCCGCGAAAAGCGAATACAGTGGACGCAAAACGAGCGTATCAAAAGGGAGAGCTCGCAAGTTAAATTATCCTCTCGTTGCACGCAAGTGTTTTCTATATTTTTCGTCGAAATCCAACTGACCAATGCAACTTTCGAAAAGCAGTTCCGTTATCTGCCTCCTCGTGAATTGTCTTCGCGCCGCCAGGCTCGCCGTGGGCGTGCTTCCTATCTTGTAATTCCGACGCGCCGCCCTTCGAGTTTCTCTTCTCCGGGAAGCCCCAAGCCTCGAGCAGCCGCTAGCAATGGTGGCCTCGGTAAGATTCATCAACCAAGGAAGAACCTTGTCCTTGTCGTCGACGTACGAGAGACCGTACTTTCGCTTTGCGTCGCTATTTATTTGCGATCCGCGACTCGTGCGTCGTTTCTCCTCAGCTTCGGGATCTGCTGCAGAATAATCTAAAGTGATTACTGGTCCCCGGCGCGACGGCGGTCGTCACTTATAAGCTCGGTCGTGAAAACATCGAGGAAGATAGCGGGGCCGAGACGGATGGAGAAATGGAGATGTTCCTTTTTTTATTCGCCGTAATAAGAACGGCGTATCAGCGGCCTTCGAGACTTCGAGACTCTCGTTCTGACGTTATCCGACCACCGCGGCTCTCGGTCTTATCGTCTTCAGTGAACGAGAACTCAGTATCGTAATATTCTCCCACGAGACAAATGATACGGGAGTTCAAAAACGCAAACATGATTCGAATGGTGTCGTAAAAGAAAAAAAACAACGCGCGTCTAAATACTCTCGTGTTTCAATACTATAATAAAAAAAACATTAAAATTAGCTTACACTTCTTATCATGAACGGGTCAGAGTATCAGTGAAAAACGTTTGTTTGCTCTTCTATGAGATAGAAAATCTCGACATCTCTTTTATATTAGTCTGACTGACTTGGGGACCACAAACGAAGATTTCTCGCGAAAGAGGGCAAAGCGTTATCACAACAAATAAATTTATCAAAACGAGGAACAAAGTGCTTTTTACCGCTGCGAATCTTCGCCGTATGCCTTTCCTTTTGATAAATGTTTCTCCAACATTCTTTGTCGGTTATCATAAATAGGGCAGTTGAATCAATGGTGCACGTAAGCAACGGCGTTCTGAACGTGTTCTGGTATCATGTAGCGTTTAAATAAAGTGAATAATTAGGCAAGCCGTGTAAATATCTTTTGCACGGTTTGATGTTATATTCTTTTGATTGATCCGCTATTAATTAATTCGCGATAGTTTGGAACTTATTGATAATTCTTTTTAATCACTTAGATTTTTAGATATGAGCAATTTTATAAAATTTTACAAAATTCTGTAAGATGCTTTAAACATAATACGACTTTTTTTAATTATGAGAAATTTTGGAAAATAGTTAAATAATAAATATCGTATTTCTTACATGTCCACTATTTAACACAATATATATTGCTATTTTTACGTAAATATAAAGTATTATATAAATATAAAGTCAGATTTAGATAATTACATGTTTTTCAGATTTTTTATAAAAAATCGAGGAAAACACTAAACATTCAAGATAATAAGTCAGTATGTCTATCCAGTCAGAAAATATTATTCAAATCGATATCGATTTAACATCAATGCGTCGATATAGAATTTGCCGATAAATACAGAAATAATAAAAATCTTATAGGAATATTTGTAATTGTTTAATTAATATAAAAATAACTGTATAATGAGGTCAAAGATGATAAGATTATCAATTAGTATTTGATATCAATTATTTATCGACGATTCATTGTTTGTCAAACAAAACGTCAATTTGACTAATCATTTCTAGCTGACAATGAGTATAAGTACAGATTAATATAAACACTTATAATGATTAAATTTTTGTTGTACTTTAATACATGATCTATGAACTTGACTTCTAAAATAAACCTTAATCGAGATTAAAGTTACTCTACATTTGTAGAAATGAGCATAATTAAGATGTGAATAAAATACACGGAATTTTAATATTAATTTCTCATTGTAATATGTAGATTCAAAAAAATAATAGCAAATAAACCATTTTCTTTTTATTAAAAATATATAACTTTATTAAAATTAAATCTTTCTTTGATTAATATATTTTTTATATATATTATAGAATTCACTCTTTGATAAAAGTTTTAGCGACATAATTAAACCACTAATTTTATATTATTTTTTAATTAATATATATTAATCAGTACTATTAGTACTTTATGTTTAGCAATTGCATGTAGCTTGTTTATTAAATGCATAAGGAAAAATACGTAGGCGTTTTTTTAGTTTTATCTCGTAAGTTTTGCTTCTTTCGCATTTTCCATGATTACGTTCATACATTTTTTGAGCGATAATGATATTTTTTCTTTTTATTAGATTACATATAATGATTTAATACATAATATGTAATATTGAATCATTGGATGTCGCATAATTTAAAGATTTGACAAGTGAACTAAATGATAACAATGATCGAGAACTGTAATCAAAGATATTGCTAAAATTCTGATTCTTTTAAAACAAAGCAGATTCCTTTTCAGAAAATTCTACGATATTCAGAAATTTATATTAAATAATTACAGCTAAATATTTAAATTCGAAAATTCAAATTATGCAAATTTATGATAAACTCAAGTTCTTAAATACATAGAATAAAAATTTTAACGATTTTTCATTGATGTTTTTATTAACTTTTATGATGATGATAGAATAATATCGTTTAAACTTTGGTTCTATAATGTTTAAACATCGTATCTACAATAATTTTCTACGCAATTACCCGACATCGATTGAATCGATATCTTTTCAATGATCATTTCTCACTGTAAATTATGGACGGCTCTTTTAAAAAGGATATAAATTGTACAAAATGCACTTTTTATATTATTTTATTATTAAAATTACACACGAATAAAAAATATCGTCTATAATATTAATTATAAAAAAGCTTCGTATATAAAAAGTGTTACATAGATATAATTAATTATTCTCATAATCATGCGACCAATTTGGCTTTCTCTTTTCCAGAAAACTTCGTATTCCTTCCTGTGCATCTTTCATTTTTAAATTGTTTACCATTTTCTCGGTGCCCAGAACATACGCTGTCGATATATCAAGATTCATTTGCTCGTACAGAAACGTTTTACCGATATGCACGACTGAACGGCTTTTTGTATTGATTGCGTCTGTAATTCGATGAACTTCTTCGTCTGAAATCGAAATTGAATTTAACAAAATATTTATGTAAGTGCAAAATTAATTATGTAAACATATACTATTACTATAGTTATTAAATAATAATATTAATTTAATATTATATAATTTGATTAATATTTTAGTTTTATACGAGATTTGTTGAAAAAATAATGCCCCATATTTTTTAGAATAATTGCCTCGTTAATTTAAAAAACCGGTAAAGGAAAGAAAGATACTTATTTTATATATCTTTGAAATGCTTTTAAATAATTTCTAAATATTTTAGAATCAGTTTAATATTCTTCGACTTAATTTTTATATTTTTCTAGTTACTTTTCGATTATTCTTTGCGACTCACCAAGCTTGTCGTACGCCACGACTTTGCTAACGAGACCGTACTCGTAAGCTTCTTTGCCGGAAATGGAAAATCCCGTAAAAAGCATGTACATCGCTCTCTTTCTTGGCACATTGCGCACCAGCGGTATACCTGGCGTAGAGCAAAATATTCCAAGATTCGCCCTGCGAAGCATTGGATAACAAATAGCAATTAAGCATTCAGTAATACCATACGGAAAAATAATTAATAGTGGATGATGAGACATTAATAAGGTAGTAATTAAATGACAATAAACGAAGAGTAAGATTCGTGAGAGTACCCCGGAGTGGAGAACGAACTTCTTTCCGTGCACACCGCGATGTCGCAGGCCGCGATCAATTGACAGCCGGCTGCGGCTGCCAAACCATCCACCGCCGCAATCACCGGCACCGGGCTTTGACTGATGACCCGCATTAGCTCCGAACAGATCTCGAACACGTCTCTGTGGGACTTGGCGTTCGTATAAGTCTAAACGATGCAAGCTGATGATACTTTTCTTTTCTCTTTGCGAAGAAGAGTACGAAGAGAAACTTCTCAATAGGAACTTTGAAACCAAATGCTACGAACCAGTTCCTTCAGATTGTGTCCAGCGGAAAACACCTTCCCTGGCTCGGATGTCAATACGATCGACCGGAGTGCCTTATTGTCCTCGTCTCTTTTGATCTCTTTTATTAGGGTTTTCAGCATCTCCAATGATAAAGAGTTGCGCGAGGAAGAGTCACTCAAACGAATGGTCCTGACCTGAGAGAAAGCCAATTAGTTAATTGGTTCGAATAGCAAAACCTGAATAATTGTAATAACTATAATTAATAGAGTTGCTCTGTGGATCGTAATTGCTGATAATTGGGACTGAAAGTTAGCAAAATTTGATAATAATTATTAAGATTGTAAATAAACAAAGATTTTAGATAATTTCTATAAAGCTGTTAATTAAAATTTTAAGTTTTTTATTACACATTCAAAAAAATATAATAGTCAGCAGAGTAAGCAAAATAAAAGGAAGCGCTTCTAAACTTTATAAGAAGAATAAAACTAAATTATATTTTTACCCCGTTTTTTTCAGTTGTCTCCACATATTTCTTCTCGGTAGATAATGTTCTTGCGATATATCTTCCCTGCAACATTAAACAATAACGATAGATTAACAATTTAAATTAGTAATTATCGAAAATATTATGAAATTGGTTGGTGAGAAATCAGATTTTCGCGCGCCGTTTGAAATGTTCCCGCGACTCGTCATTGTTTTCACGAGCCAATCAACGTCGAGTGAGTGTGAATGAAATAATTCTGTGACGTGTGCAACTGTGTACACCGTCTTCTGCGGACGATGATGCAGTCGTATGTACATACATACAAATATTATATAATTATGTAGTTTTTCTTGTAGATTAAGCACATAATTGCAATGTGAAGTACCTGAGAAACGGCGGAGCCGTTTCTAATCACAAATCTCGAGATGATTATCATTTTGCCGAGACACTGAGACATTCACATATAAAATTTTGGATAAGAGATTTAGGTTAGACGCGAGATGTATCGCTTCGATACTTCGAACTCGACGCCGACCTATACTGATGTGAGACTTGATCTCAAAGCATAATAAACAACGCTTATCGTTGAGGCAGGTTAGCTGTCACATCATAATGCGATATGATAATATGTGACATAATTGTCGTCACAAGCCCGCGAAGTTACAAAGGAAGAAATCATTTCGAAATTTAAATTCGTGTTATCGATAAAATAATGAATGGTAAAAATAAAGACTTATCCAATCTTGAGAATAATAAGAATTTCTTTGCAATGCTACAAAAAATTTCATCAAATAATTTTAACAAATAATGCAATAAATTTCAATATTTATTTATTTTAATATCGTGTCTTTAAAAACACCAATTATGGAATATCTATTAATTATAAATTGTTTATTGTAATTCTTTTTAAACGAATTTTTAAACGAATTTAGAAGACCTCACAATTTCATAGAAAATGCAATTAAAAAATTCCTCATTAGGAAGTTTGTTTTATTTACATTCTCTAATACTTTTTACGGTTGAAACGAAATATTACATGCATCTGCATATATTCGACGCATGCGTAGTGATCAGCTGACATATTCTTGGGTCTGTCAAAATTTAAAGATATTTAAAGAGTGCTCCTAAAAAGACGTTTGAACAAGAAGAAAAAAGAAAAGGAAAAAAATTTTTTTTAAATAAAATTAAAGATAAAACAGTTTATACACCACAAAAAAAGTTAAATTCCACAAACTAGAAATAAAAAAATATGTGTATTATAATTGAAAATATACCAGAACAATATTGATATCTTTTAATTATTTTCCGCTTGCATTTCTTTTTTCATAAAAGATATTCACAATCTAGATTTTTTTTCTGCAAATACTGTAAGATTTGAAAATATAATTTTTTAATATAGACAATTTGCGTTTTGCAGCTAAATTCTGAAATTTTTTATACGTTCTTTTTTTGCATAAAAGAACTCACATATAGAAAATGCCTTTTGCGCACCAAGTTCAAATTGGAAATATTGCAATAGGGTTTCGAGAAGGGCGCACTGCGATCTCCGCCGCCTCGAGGAGGGAATGGCGTTCCCATAACGACCAGTGTTTCCCTTAACGACGAACATGGCTGAAGCCGAGGGTAAGTAGGTGCGAGTGTGCATTGTCGAGCGTGCATATTTACGACGTGCGAGTGGTAAACAGACCTGAGAAATCCCTCAAGCCGATTCCGCTCTCTCCGCGACTTTTCTCGTCATCGTCGTCGCCGTCGTTGCAGTCCGCTTCCGGTTTCTTCGGTGCGCCCGCCTCGGCACGGTCCCCGTCCATTCTAATTATAGGGATAACCGGCGGCCGCGGCCGCGGCCACCGGTGCACAGTTACGAGAAATATCGCGGGGAACCCCGACGGTGTAGAAGTTATATCGACCTCTATTTCGTAACAAGGAGCGGCTTTAACACGCGGATTTTGAGAGTGCTCGTGGAATGGGCGCGAGGAAGATGCACGTGGTAGATAAACGCCTGTGGCCTTAATAGCATTTATCACGTAGATATCGATTGCTTCATTTCGTTTAAGTTTACTTCGATAACCGTTTAAAAGAAATTAAAACGTGGGCTTGATAAATACTTTCTCCCTTTTCTCTTTATAATAATCCAATTTGTCCGTTGCCTAGTGTTGTTTACTGTACATAAATACTGTAGTAAATACTTTGTTGTGGTTACCGATGTAGTTATGAAGGAAAAAATAACATGGGAGGAATTCATATCTCGAGGGAAAATTGCGAGTTTTTCTACAGAGAGAAAGAAATAATTATTAAAGTTTAATTTAAATTACTTATTTCCAATGTGTTTATATTCGCGTCAGCGTTTGGAGAAGTGAAAATTTGCATTTTTACATAACAATAAAATTTGTCAAATATTGTTATTAAATTCCTCGTTATTGTTATTAAAATCCTCGTTATTAAATTTCATTATTGTTACGTAAAAATGCATATTTTTACTAATTAATATTCTATAAACATTTGATGAAAAGCGATATTTTCCTTTTCTATATTACGTAAAAGGAGATCACAGAGTCGCGCGTCGCCGAGTTAATTTTAGCAGCGTTAATTTTCCATTTATCGGAGAGAACACAGGAACCATCAAATGTTTCTCTTATGGTTCCCTACTTTGTACCACCGTTTACCCGTTCGGTCAAGGTACTAAAGAAAGAGACGAGAGAAGGAGCGAGTTTCGCTTTGTGAGACGGCGAGTCGGGGCCGAAAATAAACTTCCGTCGCGAAGATACTCGCGGTTACAACGCGATTGTAAGAGCGCCGCTCTTTACAAGAGCCGAGTTCGACCTCGGGCGGTCTCCTCTCAGGGCACTCAGTCGGTGTCTTGGTGCGCTCGCAATCAGATGCTGTGCTGCGTCCCGAAGAGACTCGCGGACGGGGGCCCGTTCTACGACGAGGCCCCGTTCCACGACGGGGTCCTGTTTCACGATAACAGTCCGCCGTCGTCCGTTCGCGAGATACGGATCGAGCTGTACCCCGAGAAAGGTGAGCTCGCGTTCTTTGCTCCAATATCTTCCATGCTATCGTTTTTCTTTGAATTGACGAGCTATCGAACGTTGTTCGCGCGAACATCCGAGTCTTTTAACCGATTTAGAAGTCTGTGCTTATCTGGCCTCACATCTGATCTCACAAAGTGTGTTTTGCGATAAGAATGCTAACGGAGCGTACGATTTAAAAGAATGTTAGGTAGTGGATATTTGGTGTTTGTAAATTTTAACGCGGTCGAAATGTTCTGCAAAAATTGACGTAGCTCGAAATTTTCGGAATTACGGAATTAATTGCTGTCGCTGTTAATATCACACACTTTTTGCGCGTGATGGGTATTCCCGATTTTAAGACTTCTATGAGTGTGTGAATTTTTAAAAAGTATGTGATATTTACACATTTTTTAAAAATTCACATACTCGTAGATGTGTTAAAATGGGGAATATGTACATCACACGCAAAAAGTGTGTGATATCCACATATTCGTTTTAACAGTGTATTTATTACATTCATTTTAACAGTGTATTTATTACATTCGGAATGTCATAAATGCTTATTCATATTTGGCAACGAGTAGGTATAAATTGACATCTAAAGTCACTTTCAAAATGAAAACAAAGCCAATGTGACTTTAATTGTAGCAGAGCTCCGCGTTACTAGCGTCGCATAATTGAAGGTTGCTTAAAAAAATTTATTAATCTTTCAAGTAAAAATATTAAAGTTTGCTATAATAATAATATAATAACTCCGAACGTTTTCTTACGCTCTATCTTATCTCCCTCTTTAAATAAATTACGATTTATAAGCTTCAGAAGCTGCGCACGATCATCATTAATCATTATTGTCTCGCTATTCAACGTTGAAGGATTTCCTTTTAATTTCATGCCGGTGAAAATACTTATTTTTCTGCTGCTCGCACACACGTCTAAAAGTGGCTATGAGAATCGTAATAACGCGCCTCCGCCGTGCATACTGATCAATTTGCACCGACTTAACAATGAGGACTCCTGTCGACCTTAGACGAGAGACGACAGCAGAAGAACGGCAATATCTCTGACGTAGAAAAGAATAAAAAAACCTTCGTCACAGTTCTTTCCAACGACTCTAGAAGCGTAACGTAAGCAGTTGCGTTTGTGGGCGTCGCTGAGCGGTTTCGACGCAATGAGATCATTGAATAGCGTCGTGCTGTTTGTCGTTATATCCTCGCGCCGGAGTAATTTTGCCGGATAATCCCTCATCCTTGTTCGGAAGCTTAGACAGGAAAATAGGAAGCAAAAATTTTGACAGCAGAGTGAGAAAATTAAAAGAAAATTGAAGAATCTAAAGAGATCGATACACTGAAAAAAAATTCTGGTTAAAAACGGATGAATCAGAAAAATCTTGTAGAATTAATCAAATATTCTGGTTATTATAAGCTATAAAGTATTAAGTTTTATTATAATAACCGAAATATTTAATTAATTCTACAAGATTTTCTGATTCGTCCGTTTTTAATCAGAATTTTTTTTCAGTGTTATAAACAGTATATGAAATATGGGCGACATCATAAACAACCGAATAAATACCAACTAATATTTGCACCAATATATTATAATTTTTTACTTAACGATATAAATGTAATATAACATATACCATATATAAAAATTATATTGTTGAGTAGAAAATTATAATGTATTGATATAAAGTTGCTATTTACTGGAATGTTAGTATTTACTGGATTTATTGAATAATAATGCAATCATTTACTTAAGAAACATTCCATAATAACGTGAGATTTACGCGGACGGCAGTTATGATGACGACCGTATTATTGAGGCGCATTTAGCTGTAAAAGACGTAGCTGCCACATTTCACATTTGACTGATTGGAGGCGACGATAAAACTTCGGGCTCTCGATATGTAATCGGACAATCCGTTCAAGTCCACGAGAAGAGTTCGGTAACAGGACGACCAAGATGTCTCTCCTCTTCGCTCGCGGAAAAAAGAAGAGGGACAGTAAAGAGAAGCAAAGATTTTCGAGGACGGAAGGAACGGATACTCTCGCGTGTGTTTGTGACGGATAGGGGACACGCGTGACTCTCGCGCGGCGAGGCAACTCGCGATGACGCCTAAAAAAGGAAGCTTGCTCGCCCAAGAGGCGAGAGAGCTGAGACTCGCGGGGGCGACCCCCTCGGCCTCTTCGTCGTCCTCGTCGGCGCGGCGTGGTCGCGCGAGTCGGCGCTGCAGGTGCGTCCGTGCGACACGCGCACCTGAGAATCGCTCGCTCAACGTTACCCTGGAATCGAGAAAGGGCGAGAGTCACCCTCGACACCTGTCAGATAAAAATCGCGCGAGACTGACAAAGTGCGCGATTAAAATCACCTGTGCTATCGCTGAAGCGTAGCCGTCGATGATTCGATTATTTTGAATTTATTGCTTACTCTGAATGTGCGAAAGTGTTATTTTGGTGAATTAACAGGAATAGAAGAAAGTTTCCGGATTCTTTTTTTTTTTCCTAAAAAAAAATGATAAGATAAATTTCTTTTTAATATGGAGACATGGAGACATTCCAATGAAAGTAAATAAAGCTCCATATATATGCATGCATATGTGGAAAATTTATTTACTTTTTGCGATCTCGTATATGCGCAACGTGTTAGAAGAATGGATACGTCGCTTTCCTTGAAACCGTTGACGCAATATAAAAAATATTGCAAGAACCGGTCTATTCGTCTCGTCGAGATTTCCATAGGAAAGGAAGCGTAGGATTCGCGTCGTCTTTAAAAATGAATGGCTCATTGAATGGCGATGTTATCTCGTAATGCATAGCTCATAATAACTGGGGCACTCTCGAAGTGATCTCGCAAGACGAGAACACACTACAGCTAGTCGTTGCGCAATACCCGCGGCGATCGAAGAAAGTGCAATTTGCAATTTAGATTCACCGACAGTTCCAATCGCGGCGAGTTGCATCGCCACGCAGTGTTTCCGAGGTTTCTCGCGTTTTTTTCTCTTAGGATGGAACGAAAGCGAGATTATCGATAAAATCCCTGGAAAGATATAAGAACGTATACAAAAAAATAAGAACGCATACTACAACAAAAAAGTATTTTAAGTAGAACATACATATAGTGAACGAATGTCTTTGTAAAATGTATTTTTATAGATTTATTTAATTTGAGAGATAAAAATCAATGTGAATTGCTTGAAAGAATAAAAATGTATGTAATGAATATGATACGTTATATGTAGAAGAAAATCTTTGCGAAATATATTTTTAGAGATGCATTTATTTCGAGAAATAAAACTCAGGAAACCAGCACTAAATATATTTATTTATCAGTAGTATAACATAGAATATAGATGGTCAAAGAATACTCTACTCAAATATGTGATTTATTATGTAACAATATTTATTATGTAAACGCTATATAATATTTACGTAACATATATAAAAAAGTAACGCGATATAGTGTACAATATAATGCTGGTTTGCTGGGAAAGTAAAGTGGTAGATTTTTAATTAAATTTAAATTAAATTTGATCGGCTTGAGACGGGCGTGATGACGAGCACGTGTTTCGCACTCACATGATGTGATTTCTGCAACGTGCGCGCGCGTTTCGTTACGTGACGTGTACCTGTTGTCGTATCGTCATATTTGGCGATCTCTCGACGTGTTGTCGGCGAAAATATCGATTATCCGCGGATTCGTGGCCTTTGTCAGAGCGATTAGCAATTTAGTACAGGATGAGTCAGTTCAGATCTCCGTATTAGCGTGCCGGGAATCTCCGTATTAGATGCCGCAGTATCGCGTATAGGGGGCACAAAAAAAAAAAAAAAAAGAAAATGAAAGTGTAACGTTTATAAAAGTTCGGCGAAAAGAGAGCGTCACGTTGTGACGTCGTCAAAGACACAACGGGTTTGAATCGCGAGGAAAATAACGATCTCGGCTGATCGTTTGACGACGCAGTCGGCGACCGGGATCGAAGCTCGCGGTCTTACTCATAGAGATAGAAAGAAAATCTATACGTATATAGAACATCTACTATTATTACGCGAGGTTTAAATCGCGGGGACCCACTAATTGTTGGACCGTGTACATGGACGCAGATGCGCCGCCGCCGATCTTGCTGCCGTGCGCGATATGCGCGCGGACCTTCATGCCGCAGTCGCTGGAGAAGCACGCGAGGATATGCGAGCGCGCCGCCGTTAAGAAACGCAAGCCCTTCGATTCGGCTAAGCAGAGGGTCCAGGGCACCGAGCTGGCCGAATTCCTGCCTAAGGAGGCGCGGCGGCATCACCAGGACGAGAGGACGACCAGGTCTTCCTGGAAGAAAACTCACGACGATTTCTTGCGGGCGATCCGTGAGGCACGCGGCGATACTGTGAGTCCCTTTACGATCGTCTCACATGTTAATTGCTTTTAGAAAGAATTATTTTTTTCCCATAACTGAACCTTACATTAAATAATTTTGACTAAGTTATATGAAATCGAGAAAAGAAAGAGAAGGAAAATATTCTCAAATTAAAAATAAGAAATTAGTCTTCAATTTTATACAGGGTGTTACCGCAACATCATTACGCCGGGTTGCCTATCTATCTATCAGCAGAGGCATGCTTTTCCGGACTTTCAGGATAAAGTCGGACTCGATGCTACAGTTCTTTTTTCAGTAGTGTATATATATTTCACTTATATTATTAAATTTGGACACTACTGAGCTAGTAAAAACCAATCTCCTATTCCTAATTCTTTACCTATTTCTAATTTCTTACTTCCGATAGTCCAACAAAGTATGCCCCTGTCTATAGACAGACAGGCAACCCGGCATAATGATATGTATGTTGCGGTAATACCTTGTACAATTTGCTGTGCATTATTCATAAATAAATTTCTACATCTCTACAATCTGTTCTTGCAGATGGATTCGCACAGACAATGCAATTCGCTGATTTCGTCAGGCGCGCCGACACGCGCCAACGAAAAGGGCACATGCCCTACGTGCAACCGGCAGTTCGGCATCAAAGCTTACGACCGTCATGTGGCTTGGTGCAAGGACAGAGTCACTCGGATGCCTGTGAGTCTGGCAACCAATCTGGCGAAGGAGCGATTAGAAGCTCGCATGAGGTATAGGGCACCAGCCCTGAAGAATCGGCGAGCCATCAATCGTGAGAAGTACAGCCCGGGTTCGGCGGCGAATCAGGCTGCCAAGACCACAATGTCATCACCGGCGCTCGTTAAATCAAAGGAGAGTACCATGAGCGTTAATTCCAATCGAGAGAGTCCTGTCAAGCAGAAATCTACCATCGTGTAAGTTAAAGCTTCGAGCTTCTCTCATTAGCAGATTAAATTTTCTCGTTTGTAGAAAAAAAAATAACTTTTAATAATTGTTCGGTCAAAATATAGTGTAAGAAATAATAAAATAATAAAATTTTTCGATGGATTGCTCAGAAATTTAAAGAGATATGAGAACTGTCAAATTGCTTATTTTCAATTTATTATCTTAAAAAATATTTTTAAGAAGAAAAAAATTTACGAGTTTTTTAAATTTAACTATTTAACTATTTTTAACTATTTTAACTATTTTTAAATTTAACTATTTTTTGTAATATCTTTTTTTAATGTCGCGTTCTAATTTTTTCCATCTTTTATGAAATATATATTGTATAAAATATGATTGTGCAATTTCCTAATTTATTAGACCTGGCACCCGATTATTTTATGACATACTTACACTTTTACAGAAAACGTCCTGTACAACTGAAAGAGAATTCTCTTACCTCATCCGGACCTATGAAGTCGCGCCTTGCCGACCGTATGAATGGGTGAGATTTTGATCAACTTTTTTATATATAAAAATGTTGAAAAAAAAGCCGAAATTTTATAACGTATATAAGATAAAATAAGCGTAGAACATAGAGTAGACCTATATGTAGTATCCATGAGGAGAAGGAAAGAGGACGAGGCTATTTAGAAGCATTTTATGACTAATTGCAATTAAAAATCGAGACATTGAATATAAGAATATTCGAATTTAACATTACAACAATTTAACATTACAACGAGAATACTTGAAATATTTGATAAAAAGCAATATATAATTTGATAAATTTGAGTATTAAGTATACAAAATTTTTAATATTTCCAACAAAATTATTTATTTTATAAAGCATCTTACTTTACCCCGACAACCTTCTCCTAATGACTATCAGGCGCATGTCCTTGATCCTGCTTCCATCTCCTCAGGCCAGAGGAAGACTCTCTACTGGCATCAACATCCTGCCGATCCTTTCATCCTGCGACGTCTTTTCATCGTCCTCTCCACTTTCCCGTACCTCCTGCAAGACCTGGGATTAATAATCCGATCTCTTCCAATGAGATCACGTCGCCAGTTGCCTCGTCTAGAAAACAATTCGACCGAAACGAAACGATCTCCCAACGGATTCGTAATGACGATACGAGAAATCGAGAAACCTGTTCCGCCAGGATACAAAAAAACATCGTTTTCACCAGAAGTCAAGGTCATCCAAGAATTAACGATATTACCGTGAACGATAGGACTCTAGGAATGACTGTGCACCCTTGCAGAATATACACGGACATGCAAAAGGACGATCAATTAGTAACGTGGAAGCAGATCAGTTGTAAAAACGATACTCATCACGCTAACAATCTTGTTGATAATAATTTTTCGCCTGAGTTCCAGCTGCTTGATCTTGATCGGCTATATGATCGAGAGGAAGGAAACGAAATTAAAAATAGTTTGGAAGAAGATTCATCAATTGCAGAAAATAATCGAATCGATGACAAATCAAGCGACGGTGAGATTGATAAAATGAAGAATGATGACGTCACATGGTTGGACGGTATTCAGAATCTGAATCAGACATATTTGATAAGAGACTCGGAGGATATTGAACCATCTGAGATTTTTCACAAGTGGAAGTCGATTAAGAACAGTCCTCGCGTAGAATTTTATTTAAAAGATAAGGAAGTTGAAATTTGCGAATTCGATCAAAAAGAATCAAGAAGAGAAACTGTAGTGAACGAAGAAGAGATTAACATTGAACAAATGAAAGAACTAAAAGTATCTATTAAAAACGAAGAAGATGACGAAACTGTGGTGAGCTATAAAATAAAGAAATTAAAAAAAAATGATAAAAATATAGGAAATAATCGAAAAATGAACAGTGAAGAGATTGGAGAGATAGCACGCATAACGGAAGATATAAACAGTAAAGACGAAGAAAATAAACCAAGAGCGAGTTATGAAGAGATTAAAGATACAGAATGTAACATTGAGAAAATAGAAAAAAATATTGAAGATACAAAAGAAACTGAAAAAATAGATTGTGCAGATGTTTCAGTATCGAATAAACTAAATGTTTATAAAGAAAACGAAGAAAATCAACAAATAGCGATGGATAAGAGAATTATTGAGAGTATGAAATATACTGAAGAAAGTAAGCGAAATTTATCCGAACCTGGTGACATAATTAAATCTTCCTCGTTAGACGCAATGCATTCAGTAGAATGGAATGTATCGAAAAAGAAGAATTTTATTGATCAGAATCAAGATTTAAACTTTAAGGATGAAATACTACGCGAAAGTAGTATGTGTTGCAATAATTCACTTGAATTCAAAGAAAGTATAGTAACTTTGATATCCGATCAATCTAACATAAATGAAACAATATCTTTAAACAATAACAATAATCAAGCTAGCTGTAATTCGAGTCCTGAAAACGAAACGTTAGTATGTCAAAGCAATAGCTGTCGCAATTCATTAGACCTAAAAGAAAACATTAAAGAAAAAACATTTCCTGCATCCTGTCGGAGTATCAACCCAGAAAAAAATTATGGGAGAAACGATGAAGAAAATTATAATAACGGTTTAAGCAATATCCATAATAAAAAGTCTAAGAGAAATTCAAAAAGATTACACCATGAAGTAGAATCGCTTCCACGAAATTCGAAAATTGCCGCCGATAATTACTTAAATGCACCCATGAATAACATATCTGTCCATATCAAAGACTACAGACAACATCAGAAAGGCTTCAGTTCCGATAATTTTGAAAATATCGAGAATAATACGAGAGACTTCAACATAGATTCAGACAACAACAGCTGTTCGAACGATAAATTAAAGCTCCCCGGTCGTTCAATCATTAAAACGGAAGTTACGACAGGTGAAGGTTTGCGCAAGAAGTACATAGATAGCGAATTTGATTACGGTAGCGATAACACTGCGCGTGTCGGAGAATGTAACGCGCGAGGCACTAATGGTTTAGGTTCATCAATCATGTTGACAGACTACGTGGAGGAAGAGTCACGATGTTACGGTAACGAAATTTTCCTGAATGCGAGCGCGAATTTTCCAAGACGTGCTGCCAGCGTGGCTAAAAAAATTGCGCAATCGGTCAATTCCGTTGAAATGAAACGCAGAATTAGAGAAAACATGAATCTTCTTCGTGGTAGTACTGACTCTCTGATATCCTCGGTCGAGTTCGTGGAGTTGGCAAGCATTAGACGGCCCGAAGCGAATTGCGCTTACGAACGAGAAACCATTGAAATAATCAGACCAAGCAGGCAAAACAAGGTGTTCAAGGATCTACCTGATGTAAAAAATGACGCGGCGGAGACGAGGGAAGATTCTGAGAGATCATATTGGGAGAAGGCTTCCAAGATCTCACGGAGCAGATTAACTAGTCTTTATCCGGCGTGTCACGCTAAATACAAATTTCCTAAGAGAATTCCCAGAGTTCGTATTCTCCCTCCTGTCCTGAATCCACTCTTAATCAATCGAAGGTAGAAATAACAGAAAGCAGTAGAAACTAATGTTATAAGTAGTATTATAAGTTATAGTATAGTATTAAAGTAGTAATATAGAATTGTTGTCGTCAAACATTCTGATATTATTCTTTAGAATATATTATCAGTACTGTAGTATATTAAAATAGTTAGGTAATTTAGATTCATATTTAGTGGAATATATAATTTTGTTATAAATTAACATTTGATTAGTATAAAATGTTGCAATGCTAATTTTGCACAATGAGTTATGTCGTAATATTAATATCTAATTAGTAAAATTTGTGCAAATTATAATTGATAATCTGCATTACGGCATTGCTGATTGCACTGTAAATGGTAGAATCGTTTCTTTTGATTTCGACTTGTTTTATTTTTCTATATTTGTTGAGACAGTTGTTAGGTAGTTAATGTATCAATATTGTAGGAAAATTGAACTGGCGACACGTCCCGCTTGGTGCAATTATGTACGCAGAAGGCCGGATTTTAATCTCGTACTTAAGGCTAGAACGTAAGTTCCAAGTGGAACCAGTATGGAAAAAGGAGGGCATAATAGATATTTTATTTCAGCTTATTAATGTTGATTGCTAATTATTCATATTTTAGTTCAGGACACTATATAGAAGACATTAAAATTGATAGAAAATTGATTTTTTGAAATTTACAATTAATCTTTTTTTATTAAAAAAATACATATTTGGAATGATTTTTCATATTTTTTAAACATTCGTCTTAATAATTAATTCCTGAATAAATTCTATTATATAACAAAATCCATTTTAAATTAAAACAACAATATACCATTTATTTTTATGAAATTGCTTTTTATTTTCGACGACTCGCATCTTATCAAATTAACTCAAAAAAAGATTGATTTAAAATTTTTCAAAAACATAATTTACATCCAGCAAGCAGATAGATAGCATTGCACCACGCGCGTTCGAGCTTGCATGCGCGTTTGTAAATGTATGTCTAAAAAATTGATTGGCACATGTCTACAGCTCGTCTGCAGCAGAACACTTGAAGCAAAACATATTTTGTCATCACACACATTGCACTATGCTTGTTCACTATATTGTTATTTTGTGCAAGAAAGTTTCTGGTTAAAATGAAAAAGTTAGAATTAAAGGCTATATTAATAAAATTTTAATTTCAGCGGCACATCCAAGGGTTATGATCCCTTTCTGCTGGCCGAGCAACAGATGAATGACCTGTTGTCGGATACGAGCGATCAGTCTATAACGGGGAGTCCCAAACTCCAACAGACTCCTGATACTCTGTATCCTCTCTCGCATTCCTCCGCCTTTGTAAAATATCCTCCTTCCGACAAAAGGTCATCCCTCATAGCGCCACCCACTGAGTTCGACGATCTCATGTCCAACTTTTCAAGCGATTCCACCGAGACCAATTCGATTTCGCGCGAGGTCTTCCTGAAGTCCGATCTCGCGGGCAAAGATGTGACAGACTCCGTGAGCTCAAAGCCCGTCAAGGAATTAGGCAGACGAGTTATTATCGATAAGTCGAAGGCGCTGGGCATTGACGAGCGCCGCGGTGTCGTCGTCAGCGCCGACAGATCGCGCAAGATCTTCGACAAAGACACGTTAAGGAATACGAGGCCTATGATCAACCGGTCCGACTCGATTCAGGCCTCGTCCGCGTCCAAAATCAACTCGGACTTCGACAGGAAGACCTCGGGCGATATGAAAAAGGTCCAAGGCTCCAGGATCGCCGAGGGTCAGAGGTCGTCGGACCAGAATCTCAATCAGAGAAACAACAACTACTCATCCCTGTCCGGCAGTAACCTCAGCCTCAGCTCGATCGTCTCTTCCTCGGAGCCGGACGTCAAACGGTCGAACTCGATGTTCGATGAGTTGATGACCTCCTTCGAGGAAGATGCGTTTCCCGGCTTGAGATCCTTCCTTAATAACGAGTCCTTCGACCTGTCCAGCCCCGGCGGCGACAGACAGCGAAACGGCAGCCTGATCAGCGACGAGGAACTGTCCTCGCCCGACAGCTACAAGCCGCAAGATCACAGCAAGCTCAGCAACGATTCCGCCTATAGCAGGTTGGTCCTTATAGTTGCTGTTTATCTTCATCCTTTGCATCCATCAATCAATTAGTTAACAATTAAATAAAAGATAAATTTTAGAAATATGACCGTTTCAAAAAACTTTGGAATTTTTACAAAAATTAAATTTATCAATTCGTGATATCTTTATTAATTTTTATCTAAAACTGGACTTATGTTAATATGATAGTTTTATTTAATTGAAGAGTTCTATAAATTAAAAAATTCCACTGCTTGCTTTTTGATGACTAATAATTGTAATCCTTAATCATCGCTCATTCATATCTGCGTTCTCCGTCTTCTCGCGTGCTTCAAGTTCAGTTCGATTTGTGCCTCTCCAGTTTAAATCGCAAATATTCGCATCATGGACGCAGCGCCAACGACACGATCGACCGCCTCGACGAGGACGTGCCTAGGAACGGTACGTCACCGACTCAAACGGCGATCAAGTACAAGATGTCCAAGTTCTGTCACGAGTGCGGTCAGCGATTTCCGGAAACCGCCAAGTTCTGCTGCGAGTGCGGCGTCAGAAGACTCGCGTTGTAAACATCGTTCTCCGAGCATCCGTCGCTAATCATACTGTATTTTGATATCTGAAAAAGCAAACCGAAGAAGAAAAATATTACTGGAAAGATATTTTTTGGATAAGAGTATATGCTCTAATTTTTTTTATTTCGAGAGCGTTTTTCTCGAGATCGAGAATACCAATATTTTCCGAAGGGAAAAGTGCGCTGTAATTTCGAAAGCATTTTGCGAGAAACCATTTTGAAAATATTCTCCGATGTTAGGCGATGAATTAACTGCCTTATCCCGATAATATATAAATTATAATTCAATTCGGGCGGTTTTTATAAATTTCGGAGTTTTGAAAATAACTTTTACGAGAAAGCGTTTTTATATCGCCGGAGAAGAAATTTTTTTAATCTACTTTAGTTGGCTTTGTAGACAATGCGTCGATTTGCTCGTTATATTTGAGTAGTCTAGTGATATATTTGATAAGCGTTTTTTTTTTTGTTACAAACACATGATGTACGCGTACACCGAGAGTCGCCAAGCGATTGCGGAGTCTGTCCTCTTTTCTACAAATTCACAAGTGCGACTTTTTTATAAGCTTTTTATACAAATACAAATGAAGGGAATCACGCAAGCATATTTCCTGTTGAAAATAGGAGAATTAAGAAGAATCAATGTGTCTGTTAATTTATCTAGCAAAAATGCGAATAATAATGATCTTAAAAATTGTTATATATTTAGTTTAATTCATATAAATGGATTACACTTCAACTCCAGTAAATGGCGGATCATGAATTAAAAAACACGGGTTATTATTTAGAATTAAAATACATTGGAGTGCATTTCTTTGTGGGTTTCTTTAATATACATTTAAATTTAGTTATATATTTCGCTAAATGGCTAAGTGAGTTAAATATTAAGTACCTCTCGATTTCGAATTTTAAGATGTTTAATTCTACGAAAACGAATTTCTCTCAACTCGCTTAATTTGCCTAGTCTTCACAGGGTTCTTGTGTTTAATGTTGTATAACAAAGTTCATAAAATAAGAGTAGGAAATTGCTAGTGATTAAAGATGAGTCGTGCTCAACACTCGCTCAATTAATGAGAAATAATAAAATGCAGAGTGACGACCACGTGTGCGAAGAAAGGAGATTAATTGTAAGTAAATTAAATATGTGCAGTTATAAAAACGCACAATTATATCTTACAAAGTGGTCTCTCATATTTATTCTCTAATGCGGTAAGAAAAGATTATTTATTACATATGTAATTATACATACTGAAAATCATACATACTGAATTAATATACATAATGATCTGGAAAAAATATACAGGATTCGTTATGCCGAGCGTGCGTTTCGTGATAAAGAATAATAGAAACTTTTGTAAATTGCCAGTGACACAAAAGGCATAAATTTCAAAATAAATTCAAGAAAGTTATCCATCTACCATTTCTTATACATTTCAAACATTCTATTTTTTTTAATTCTGGAAAGAAAGAAGAAAACTATTTTTTGAAAATTGTGAACGAGAAAAAATTGTGAGAAAATATATTAAATAATATTTTACAAGCCGTACTAATAAACGATTATTTGTAACGATTCTAACAATAGTGATTCGTCAAATACGTAGGCTCTCTGGTGTTCGTAACGTATACCAAAGAGTAACATTGCGATAAGTGTTTGACAAAACTGATTCGACGTTTAACTTGGAAGGATGCATCTCGAATTAATTGTATACAATAGATGTAAATCACATGTATGTACGTCCTAAACTGTATTTTTGCAAGTGCAATAAATTGCGATGCTTATACAAATTTAACGATTCTTCAGTTTTCTGAAAGGAAATTTTGACCTTCATTCCCATGCTATATAACTTTTTTATCTTAATTTTTTAAATTCTGCGCTAGAAAACTATTCACAAATATAATTACAAATATAATGTATGACGACTTTGTAAATGCGGTAAAAGATATTTAAATTTTTCTCACTTGTTTTATTAGCTAACAAATGAGTTATGCAGAAGCTGAGAGAGCTTCACATTTCATCAGTCATGACAGTTGTTAAAAAACCTAGCAAATAATAGCCAAGATGCTGCAGCGATCGGTCAATCAACTAATACAGATGCATAGAATACTTGTAAGACTTTATATTAATACTAAATGCACTTTATTTTTCATTTAAAGATAGTAGTAATTTTTTTTCCTAGAAATTCGTGAGGCAATCTCGCGCAACAATCAGAAATTCGCGAAGCTTTCATGTAAATGTTAGTCCAGCAGAAAAGGCAAAGTGCGGTGTGGATGATAGTAAAAGTGTAAGTATGTTTTATTAAAATTTTCATAGATAACTGAATACTCCGTAAAAGAAAGATAAATTCTCTTCTTCATGTTTGTAGCTTCTTGACATGTAAATTATTTTTATATAAACATCTTATCTTATTCTTATTTGTATTCTTCTAAAATATATAAGTTTATCTTTAAAAATACAAATATATTAATCTTATATTTATTTTTTAAATTTTAATTAAAATACTTTCTTAACGCATTCAATCTTCTAGCGTCTTTTGATAATGAGTTATTCTTCTCTCAATTAGCGTATTTATTTTCACGCTACTGATTTGCAGAATTATCCTTTGATAGACCACTGCTATGACGTGGTAATAGTAGGAGCGGGAGGCGCAGGATTAAGAGCGGCCTTTGGTCTTGGTAAAAAGGGATACCGTGTGGCATTGGTATCAAAACTCTTCCCGACTAGGTCACATACCGTGGCTGCCCAAGGTGGCATAAATGCTGCTTTCGCCGACGAGAAGAAAGACAATTGGTTGTACCACATGTATGATACAGTGAAGGGATCCGACTGGCTGGGCGATCAGGATGCTATACATCTGCTCACAAGGGAAGCGCCTCGCATAGTCTATGAACTCGAAAATTACGGTAAATAATAATAAATAATCAATCACGAACATAATTATTCTGAGGAGCTACATATACAATACATATTAATTTATATGACTCACCAATTTATAATATAAATTATATATATGTTAATGATATATTATTATAAATTTTTTTAAATACTTTAATTTAGTACAAATTGTCATATTACACATGTACACATAATTTAGAGTCAATAATGTTAAAACATAATTTATATTAAACAAAAATACTACAAAAACCTAAATAAATCATAGGTTGTCCATTCAGTCGAACGGAAGACGGTAAGATCTATCAGCGTGCTTTTGGTGGTCAATCATTGCAATTTGGCAAGGGTGGACAGGCTAAACGAACCTGTGCCGTCGCTGACCGGACCGGCCACGCGGTGCTTCACACCCTCTACGGCCAGAGTCTTCGCTACGACGTGCATTATTTCATCGAATATTTCGCCCTCGATCTGCTCATGTACGGCCGATGCTGCAAAGGGATTCTGGCATGGGAACTGGAGACTGGACAGCTGCACCGATTCAGAGCTCATCATACTGTAAGACTATAAGAGATCCATATTATATATTATTTATTTTATTTACAAAAAAGTGAATAATGCATTAATTATTTATTAACACCCCAAGTAAAAAGCAGACATTATTTGTTGTTATTTTTATGTCAAAACGTTGCCAAAAACTTCAAAATGAACAAAGTCTAGCTACAATTTGTTAGCTATTGTCTGGGATGTAATATAAGTAACTTTATTTATTTGCCGACAAAATTTCACTGCATTCAACTTTCACTCTTTTTTTTTGTATCAATGCAAATTAATGACACATATATAAACGGCTATCGTCTCGCAGGTGATTGCAACGGGTGGTGCCGGAAGAACTTACTTCTCCTGTACCGCAGCGCACAGCTGCACCGGCGACGGTATGGCGATCGCGTGTCGAGCGGGATTGCCGTTGGAGGACATGGAATTCGTTCAGTTTCACCCGACCGGTATTTTCAAATCAGTTACACTTCGCCGATTGTTTCGTCCTGCTTTATCCGAGTCTTTTAATCAATCGACTGATCTTTCTCGCGCTACAGGCATTTATGGTTCTGGTGTACTCGTAACCGAGGGCAGCCGGGGAGAAGGCGGCAAGCTCGTCAACTCTACGGGAGAATTCTTCATGGAGAAGTACGCACCTGTGGCGAAGGATCTAGCTTCCCGCGACGTTGTGTCGAGAGCTATGACTGTCGAAATACTGGATGGAAAGTTGGTGCAAACCACCGTACTCTAATACTTTTAACAAAACTCTGCCCAAAAAATGCAGAATTAATGTATTTAATTTAAATACATTAGCAGAGAATAATTTTTAATTAACATCGCGAAAGATGGCTCGCAATGAGCCGAAACGACCGATCTTTATGTAATATGTAGTCTTATTATTTGTTAAATAATGTTTTTTCAACATCAACCAACGCGTTTGACTCTCAAAGTCTTTTTTATCTCATTTTAATGTTAATTTTAATTTACCTGTGTGGGAGGAAGGCTGGAGAACTCGCAGAGAGGCTTAAAACCTCTCACCTTGTATAAAGGCATTGATAGAGGAAAGAAAATTTACATCAAATTTAATGACTGTAGACAAATTTGTTGTTACGAACATGCGAATCTCTCATTTCAAAATAAATAAATTCAATGCCGATAGATGCCGATAGATATTCAAACAAACAAACAAGATATAGATTACATTCGTCATCTCGATTTCCCGGAAGTTGGAATACACCGTTAGTTGAACTAGTTACGCGTCGTTGCGTCGTAAAAACATGCTACCTACGTTTTTTTTCGCTGAAAAGATACATTGCCTTGCGCTATTTCTCGCAGGGGCGTCGGGAAGAACAAGGATCATATTTACTTGCAATTACATCATCTGCCAGCCGAGCTGATACGCGAGAGGCTACCCGGGATCTCGCATCTCGCCTGGGTGTTCGCCGGAGTGGACGTGACGAAGGAACCGATCCCCGTGATTCCCACGATGCATTATAACATGGGTGGCATACCTACAAATTGGCGTGCGCAAGTAAGGAACAATATAATCAAAATAATACACAGAGAAAATCTAGATATTAAAATTAAATTAAAACATAATAGGAAACGAGAGATTATGACATCACTGTCTTGTTTTCTATCATTTTCTTAATTCAGTTATATTTTATTAAGACAATTGTTATATTTACTTTAAACTAATCGATGTAAAAACTGTCAGCCTAGTCAACCATTTCGATCAATATTTGTTTTCAATCACTATATTATTTTAGATTATATCGCATTATTAATCCAACAAGCGTATTAGAGTATTAATCATAAAATCATATTATTATCGCAAATATACTTGTTTTATCAAGAAAAATAAAACGCGTGTACTCGATTATATGTACAGATTAAATATGTTTACATAGATAACAATAGAGATAATTTATGACTACCGGCATTCCACAGCACGGTTACTCGATGCCGTAATTGCATTTTCGACATAAATAACATCTTGTCAGGTATTAACGCGAGAAAACGAGGAGGACAGACCGATCGAAGGTCTCTGGGCAGCCGGCGAGACCGCATGTGCGTCCGTTCATGGCGCTAATCGCTTGGGCGCTAATAGTCTTTTAGAAGTCATAATCTTTGGTAAAACCGTTGCCGATCAGATCAACTGTATCTCCAGGCCTGGTGAACGTCACGAGGATCTGTCGTCAGTAAGGAAAAAAATTATGCTAAACCGCTATTCAGAAACGCCTCTCTTTCTTATTTCTTCGAAAATCAACTTTTTATCATCGCGAATTTAATGAGATGTAATATCGTTAATGTCATAGATTACTGTCCTCGTAATTACGATATCGTATTTCAGATATATTACTTCGCGACAATATCTTATTTCGCAAAGAATCTCTTTGTTATAATTAAACAATTATATTTTGAAAATTATCATATATACATATTTATTTAATACATTTATAAATTTATTTTTTTTTATTTTATATATAAATATTTTACAAATAAATCTGTTCTTGAAGCTATATATAGCTATATATTAGTAAAGTCATGGGACGAGAAACCAGCGCGTCGAGAAAGGTTTTACGACTTACGAATTAGCATATAAATGTCTGTCGTCAAAAAGCGATTTGGATGCAGGATATTGGCGAGCAGACGATTTGTCGCTTTGACGCGACCCGTTATGCAAAAGGTTGCGTTCCCGTCGTCGAGCTGCGCGAGGAGATGCAACGTACGATGCAGAGATACTGCGGGGTATACAGGACATGCGACACTTTGCAACGCGCATGTAGAGAAATGTCCCGTCTTTACACCTGTGATCTGCCAGATTTATGCGTAAGCTGGTTACCGCGCCTTATTATTAATTGTAAAATTATTTAGAAGGAATACATTTAGAAACTTGAAATATAAATTAAACGAGATATATATAAATATAATTAATTTGATAGATTTCAAAGAAATATCATGAAACGAATGAGACTATATTAAGACTATGTTGTAGAGATTAATATTTCTTTAATTGTTAATATAAAGAATTAATAAAAAATAATAAAATAAATTAATATTAAGAATTAATAAAAGACTATATTCGTAGAAATTAATAGGTTTCTAACAATCTATATATTAAACAAAAACTTTTCTAATATTTTATATTAAACAAAAATACATCCTGCTTTTTTTCTCAGATTCAAGATTTTATGAAAAATTTATTTTCCATAATTATTCATTTAAAAGTTTTTACAGCTTACAATAAAAATTGACGTAATACAGAACTAACAATTGTCTGATATGATTGCATGAATAATTACATCGTTATGTCGCGGTTGATAGCGTAACGTATCGTTACATAAGGTGATGATATATGCGAGACTGCTGGTTCTTTATCGCGATCCAGACGCACATGTGAATCGCTGTCAAATGTTTTTTTAGGTACAAGATCAGTCCCTCATTTGGAACACCGAACTCGTCGAGGCCTTAGAGCTGCAAAATATGATGCTCATCTCCATGCACATCGTATACGCGGCTGAAAATCGAAAGGAGTCGAGAGGCTCGCACGCCAGAGACGACTACAAGGTTCAGACAGAGAAATTACATTAATGGAAAATTAATGGAAAAATAAATAGATTACCCCAAGTTTGTACAAATAATCAATATAAAGAAGTAATACTGTTAGCTGCGATTTTTCGAGATTGTAAACACGATCTTAATTATGAATCGATCGAGAGAGACTCTTGTAAATGTCCATTTCATTTCTAGGACAGAATAGATGAATATGATTATACCAAAACGCTCGTGGGACAAAAGAAACGACCTTACTCGGAACACTGGCGTAAACATACGCTTACGTGGGCTCAAGAGGACGGAACGGTTAGTTGAAATGCTAAAAGTTAATGAATTTAAATTTCTCTTCGCGAAAGTTGAAATATTAGTAAAACAAGATTGACTCAGTCAGAGATTATAATTAAAATACAAACTGGTTTTTTTCGCTTCATTATAAGAGAGTTATTGAAATATAATTACTAATACATAATAATAATTAATAATACGAACTAATAACACTAATAATACGAAATAATATGAACAGTATCTATTTATAAAGAACTATGTGTTTCTCGATTTATATCAAATATATATTCGTTTTATCACATTTTATTGGAAATATATATTTCTTACTCTGAATGACTTATTGCGAAAGATTGCGAATTTTAACGGTGCGCTCTGTTTACAGATTTTCATCTCTTATCGGCCTGTTATCGATGCGACTCTAGACGAGACCGAAGCCCAGCACGTGCCCCCTGCAGTTCGCGCATACTGACCCAAGAAATGAGTAATCGCCAGCAGTCGGATAATTGAAAAGTGACTGACGCAATGTGATTGTGAATCTAAGTCATGTTATCGCTAATTTCACTGGTACCTAGGCGTACGAAGTCCCGAAACTAGATACTATCAGAAATCAAAGAATTCGGAACAAGAAAATCGGTCAAAAATCGTTCCTTTCTTAAATATTACTTCTCCTCGAATATCTTACATAAATAGCCTCGCACACAATGACTCGCGTCAATTGTAATTTACTGGCAAAAATAATTAATACATATGTCAATTAATTTGAGGAGAGCGAATCGATAATGACGTTGCGTTTCTCCAAGCAATTTTAATAAAACGTTTCTTCGAACGTCCATTTGCTGCGATAGAGAGATTATGCAAGAACATTGATGAAACTTTGTAATCGTCTCCTTTTCTTTTGTTTTTATAAAAGAAACATCGATCATGATTCAGTGTTTCAGCAATGTCATTATATCCGCAACTTAATTTCGTAAGAGATAAATTATTAATTATACCTTCGCTGATAGTATAATTACGACATGGCGCTGATAAATTTTTTTCATGTAAATTCTTGCTAAGAACTATGTATCTGATGATTTGTATCCTAATCGCACATTTTCTAAATGTTTCGAAAATGTTCCACTACGATTTTTATTTCATAAAATGAAGTATATAGTACATTTTATAAAACAAAATAAACAAAAATAGAATATTGAGCAGTTTACTTGAAATTTGTGTGCATCGTGCGAACGATTTATTTTGTAAGCATATTAATGCATATCTATGCGACACGTATAGATAAAAATTACGCAATTGAGATAACAATACAGTTCAATGTCGAGTGCGAATTTCTAAAGTCGGAGAAGTCGTAGCCACTGTCATGTACATATTTTTAAGTCCAAAGTAAAAGTAGTCCATGCTTATCGCGCTATTTATCATTACTCCCTCGTCCAAGTTATACCGGGTGATCTGGAACGACATTGATACCGATAATTTTCCATTTTGTTAGTTAATAAACAAATTTTATTCAAATTTTACTTTCTAGAGTTTTTACTTTCTAGTTTTTGCTTCTTTTTTTATAAAAACATCTAGTCAAAAGACAAATTTATTACGCTAAATTTTTGTAGAATTAATTCTACATTTCTAACATTTATTTCTCTTACTTCGTCCCTTTTCTCTCTCTTTTTCTCTTTTTTGTATAAAAAATAAACGTATGTAAGCGAAATCTTCTAAATTTCCCAAATAGAAATTCCTTAAACTGAAGCTCTCCCACTACTCAATGCCTGCCATTCAAGCACGCATGCGTAGAATGAAAGTGAGGTTATGTGCGCGCGTGGGCATAACCACACGTGCGACATTTCCGTTCCGCGCACGTGTATCACTAGTCTGAGAATAAGAGACCCGTCCGGTCTCCGATTTAGGCACGCAAACCTGAAAATTAAGACGGCATACCTTCGATCACATTTCTTCCTCGCGATGCCGCCGGAACGTACGTACCGGTGACGTTTCAGGCGCGTTGGCAGCACTGTGCGCGCGCAGCGTTCCGGCGACGCTCGGCGTCTCAGTCGGTGTCGAACCGCCGAGGTGAGCGGATCGGAGCCGAGCTGATACCGTGAGGGTTAGTCGCGTGTTGCGTGCGCGCGGGTCTGTCGCGGGAGGCGTATCTCACTCTCGGGAAGCCAGGGAGCACAGGAACAGAGCACAGAGCGACTGGAGGATGAGCGGGTTACTGAAGCTATCGGCGTCGTTGCTGCCGAGGAGCGGTCTGCCCGGTGCGGCGACGCTGGTGAGCAAATTCGAATGCGATAGAGGAGGCTTCGCGTGGCTCTCTCACGCCGGTGGCGTGCCACCCCGGGGCGGCGAGGACGCGCGGCCGGCCGCGTCTCCCGCGCGCCCCGCGAACCCCCAAACCCGCCAGCGGAATCTGGAGCCTATGCGGTTACGCGGCTACACACCTGGCCTGGAAAACCTTCGCGGCGGCCTCACGCCATCTTAAAGGAAGAAAAAGAAAATCCGTCGGGGCCGCCCCGTTACTCGGCCCCTCCCCCCTCGTTACTCGGGGTTATCCCTCTGTGACGCAGGTCAGGGTCGCGTCCGCGCGGCTCCGGTTATGTAATTTTTTTATTCACCGTCCCGCCGCCGGTGGTAAGGTGCACGACGCGACGGATCAATTACGTAAGGTGCGCGCTGCCGACGAGTAAATCCACGCGCCCGGAAGTGCGGCGGCGGCGGCGGCGTCTCACATCCGCGCAGCATCCCCTCGGCTTCTCCACGAAGGGATCCTTCCCCCGCGTCCCCGCGCCCTCACGCCCGAGAGCCGCCGCCGCTGTCGCGGGGTAGAAGAGACTCGTCTATTTCCATATGCTCGGGCCGCGTTGGCTCCGACGGGGGCTGCTCTCGCGTCTCTAACCGAGTCTAACGGTGCCCGCTCGATGGCTCGATAGCGTATTCCGATTATTCCGAATCGAGATACACTTTTGCGGCGTTTCGGCGTCGATTAGCGACTTGAGCGAGGTATCGATAATATCCGGCAAGGTACTGACGGATTTGAAAGGATCAGATGAAAAAAATTAAATATCAATACAAATTTGCAGTCGCATGAAGATTTATACGAGTAAAACAGAAAAAAAGGAATAATGTGCCAATAATTACAGGAGTCCATGGAATCCTAGCGAAAAAAAATGTTGAGCCATAGATTGAATTTGAGATGGTAAACATGATGATTTAGTATGTTCAATTAGTTGGAGTAGAGTGAAATAGATTCCTAAAAATTTGCGGTCGATATTTAATCGTTTTAATTCGTTCATGAGATTAGATTTCACAATTTTTTTTAACGACACAGATGTAGATATGGAAACACGACGTTCGCGCGCGGCCAGCGAGATAAACGCGAGACGCACCTGGCGAAAAATTTTGCGTCGCGCCTCAATTGATAACGAGTACTGTACTTTCACGTTTTCGTTTTCGGCGATACGCTTTTTCGTGGAGACGGCACTCTGAAAATGTACAATCGGGAGCGAGGTTTTATCCGCGCACGAAATATTTGCGGCTATCAAACAGCGCGCGAGCTCTCTTATCAAGATTTTTATCCCGATAGCGAATACGCGCGCGCCGAGAGTGTTTTATTAAAAAGATAATGAAGTTTACATCTGTGGAAATACTGTCATTACTTTAATCCACGTGTCTCGCGACCTTTAACGATTGCGTCGATTTACCATTGAATTTTTAGGCAAATATTTAATGAAACTATCTTTTTTTGGGGGGGAATTTCCGAATAAAATTGAGAGATTAAATCGAATTAAGTCGAATCGACTTAATACATTTCCAAGATAAAATTCGTCAATATGAGATTTTAGATCGAGAGTTTTGCGTTTTGATAAAGCAATGTCAAATTATTTATTCTTTCCGAAAGATCGCCAGAAAGGTAGTGATCTTGTTGCGCGATATTAAGTTCAAGCGGAAATGTTTTCTTCGTCTTATCTTCGAGTACACACAATTATAAGTTAAAGATAAGCCACGAAAAATGGCCGTTTTCTGCACGCGTCCCGAGGACGGTTATCACTTTTAATTATTTTGTAACGCGATACTTGGCGAAGAAGTGAAGAAGCTCATTGCATAATTTATATTTCTCTCTCCCGGAGACTAATTAACCTGTTAATTAACTCGTAGACAACTTCAAAGCGATTGTTTGCAGACACGCTCTTTCAAGTCTTACTTCGTAAGAACGTTATAAAAAGAGCACATTATATCAGCTTTTTGTGAAGTGTTATGAATCAGCAATCGATATTACGTATCTATTCGCTATTTTTGTTTAATACTTTTTTTTTTTTTATATCAACTGCATCATAATGCTTCCATCTTTTATCCTTAAAGGGATCTACAGATTTCACAAGCCCCTTATGCAACATTCTCGCAATTCTTACGCAATCATGGAAATAAAATTTTATTTGTAAATAACATAAACTTGCACTTTAATTATATGCAATATGTAATCTATGAAAAAGTAAGGGCACGTACGCTTTATCTATACGATGCTCGTCTCTATATGATATCATAAATAGAACATGTCGAATTGAATACATGTAAGACACGCAATCGTAGATGTATATTCGTGACTCATAAATAACAACGTGTCCACGTGATGACTTACCTAACAATTTGCTCTTAAATCCTAGACTGTCCTAGAAAAAATAATTGAAGCTTCTAAAACGATCGTGCTATTAAAGCTATTAAAATTCTAAAGTAGGAAGTTGTAAACTAGATATCAATATCATTTTCTCTTCCGTATTTAGATTTTTATGACAATATTAAATTCTTTAATTTACTCCAATAAATTTCGAATTTTATATTATACGTCGTACATTCGAATATATTTTTTATCAGTATTATTTTCTCTTATTCCGTCTGATTGCCTTAAGGTCTTTGATTTAGAATTATAATAATAGAATTCGACTTTTACATCATATACTATTACATCATATACAAATTTTTAAAAATATATTTTTAATATATTTAATTTAATTTAATATTTAATTTAATATACATTTTTAATATATATAATTTTTAATATTTATTATTATACATATATCTTTAAATTTTATGTTACGAAATTTTATAAACTGTGGAAGTTATATAGCCCCAGCTCTTGCGTCAGTCACACACTTTAGTGAGTGAATTAGTTAATAAGCCCATGCTCTCGCGCGTAATCTTATAGTCTTGTGGTTTCGCTTTGGTGGTGCTCTTGCTATCTCTTCTTCGCTTCCTTTCCGCAGAACAAGCTGGGACTGCCGCTTCTCGTCGGCAATCGCAGGCTTCACCACACACCGGACCGAACGGCCAAGATCTCCGACGAGATCTCCAAGCAGTACCCGTTGGTGGACCACACGTATGACGCGGTGGTAGTGGGAGCCGGTGGTGCCGGTCTACGCGCGGCCTACGGTCTCGTAGCCGAGGGCTTCAAGACCGCGGTGGTGACCAAGTTGTTCCCGACGAGGTCGCACACAGTCGCCGCCCAGGGCGGCATCAACGCCGCCCTGGGCAACATGGAGGATGACAACTGGCAATGGCACATGTACGACACCGTCAAGGGCTCGGACTGGCTGGGCGACCAGGACGCCATTCACTACATGACCCGCGAGGCACCGAAGGCCGTCATCGAGCTGGAGAACTGCGGCATGCCTTTCAGTCGTACGTCCGACGGTGAGTGAAAATGGAAATAATGAACAGATAGATTGTTTATTTTTTAAATACTATATAAATATAATATAAAATATAATGTAATATATATTAAAAAATAATATACACATGCAATGGAAATAAAAAAAGAATAAAGAAAACTAAAATCTTAAAAAAGGATGAAAATATTTTATAAAATAAAATCATGACAGAGTCTGCGATATAAAAGATTCACAAATAATTATGATTATAACGATTAAAAAAATGGAGAGAATTGCGAGAAAATGTAGAAAAACTGTGGCTAAAAAGAATAAATAAATAAACCTAAAAATAAACCTGTTTTATGACATCTTAGATTTTATTTAAATTTTAAAACGATACGACCGAAGACTAATGTCAAACACGCAATCAAAGTAAATTATTTCGTATACATATTTCTGTACATGCTCTGTTAATTTAATTAATAAATAGACATCTAAGAACTCAGATCCGAAACGTCATCGCTGGTCATGCTGGTCGCGCCTGTTCCCGATGTTGCGGAATCAGATTCTGCGTCGGAATCGTCCCTTTTACTTCTGGAACGTCTTCTTTCTTTTCTGCCCTGAAACGTAAACAATTATATGTTATCTACGAGTTATAATAAATTATAAAAATTATAAGATAGATAAAACTATCAATCTCTAATTTTTACATTTCTTTAATAACATATAAATATATGTATATATTATTAAGTTCTCTTCTTTTTATGAATTATTGATATATAATTAACTGAATATACAATAATTTAATGATAAAATTGAAGGAAATATATAGAGACATTAAAGGATTTTAATTTCATTCCGAAAAATATAGGAAATTAGTGAAAGCTTATTTAAAATGAACCTCTCGTTCTTTTTTTTTCTCATCCCTTTGATTCTCAGGCTTTTTCGAGGAGTCACTGCCATTAGACTTATTCTGCTGCATGCTCTTATTGTTCTGTTGCGATTGTTGCTGCGCCAATTTGGCTGCCTCTACGTAGGGCATCTTTTCCGTGGATGACATTTTCCGCCACGTTTGTCCTCCGAGGCGAAACAGATCTTTGCTCTTCACCTTGTTGTAATTCTGTAATTTCACGGTTCCATTGGCGTAACGCTCGCATATATTATTCTCAAACCGTTTTTGCGATTCGTTACCTGCCTAAAATCTTGCATAAAATTGAGAAAGGCGTTCGCACTTCTCCACTGCCTTCTTCGCGAAGGCTTGCTCGATCTTGATCTTGACCTTGATCGCGAGTGGGATGGCTTTCTATCGTGTTGCCTAGAATTTATCCTGTCCACATGTATAAATTATACAATTACTATAAATGAGAAATAACGATCGGAAAACAATTACGCAATAATATGTATACATTTTTGAAAATTTGACCGAATCTGATAATTTTTTAAAAATATGTGTTAAAATAGATGCAACTTCTGTATAGAGCCGCAATCTGGAGGTGTTCATCTGTTCATACGTTATGTCTAATTTAATTATAGATCGGTAATGTTTATGTAACTGACTCGTCTCGCGTGCGTTTACGGCTGGAGGGGGTTCTTGGTATATGTTGGTACTGATTACTAGTACCGCTTTCTCGTTGCCCTGCGGTCTCATTCTCCTTCCCACCTCCTGTTACTTCATTAATTTCTTCTTTTCTATTGTCGTCCTCCATGATTTACTAATGATCTTCAAAAAGGTGTGTTTGCCCTAAAATTTACGTATGTACCAATACATTCTTAGTAGACAAGAAGTAATTGTAGGAAGCAAAAATTTGTCCCCGCAATTGAGAAAATAAAACACGAATTTTTCGAAAGACCATGGAAATAACAAATGTCATTGCTCAGTTGCCATGAAGTTGAAGATTGTCGCTTATCATCAGGTTTGAGTCTTGAATACCACAATTATGTTTTCCTAAAGATATGTACATACATACATACGTCTACATATATTTATCATAATCGTAAGGTCGCAAGCAAATCAACCAATTACAGTTTTCTTATTAAAGCTTTTAATTATAATTGGTTGGTTGGCTTATGACCTTACGATTAAGATAGATATAGATATAGATATACCTTAATATATTCATTTTTGTTTCACATTTTTGAACAAGCTTTGTTTAATATTTTTTAACGGAGAGAGTTATAGATACATACAGAATCCTTAAAATTCTATCCATGTATATTAACATCTGCGATTCACGATAAATAAGTTTAGCTCTGACTGATCACTTTGTCAAAATTTATCATTTACAATGTATATAATACACAATTTAATACACAAAATCTTATATACTTTATATTTAAATCTTTAAGAATCGAATAAATCTTTAATATAAGAATTTTAAAACATTTCTATAATCTTCATTATATTAAGAAAAATTCGTATCATTTATTATTATAATAATAATAAAAGTTAATTATGGGCCACTTTCTTTGCATCAGGCAAGATTTATCAACGCGCCTTCGGCGGTCAGTCCCTCAAATTCGGCAAAGGCGGCCAGGCTCATCGATGCTGTTGCGTTGCCGATAGGACCGGCCATTCGTTGCTGCATACACTTTATGGCCAGTCGCTGAGCTACGATTGCAATTACTTCGTCGAATATTTTGCCCTCGATTTGCTGATGGAGGGCGGCGAATGCCGTGGTGTGATCGCGCTCTGTCTGGAAGACGGAACGTTGCATCGCTTCCATGCCAAAAACACGGTGCTTGCCACCGGCGGCTACGGGCGCGCCTACTTCTCCTGCACATCCGCGCACACTTGCACCGGGGATGGTACTGCCATGGTCTCCAGGGCCAATCTGCCCAATCAGGACCTGGAGTTTGTGCAATTTCATCCTACAGGTATATACTTGATATTTAATATGTTTCAGATTTATGTTATTACTGTAACACCAAAATGTCTATAATTAATTTGAGATATTTCGATGATTCTTAGAAATTGACAATAATTAAAATAACATTTAATTAGTGAGAAATTAAATATTGAAACTTTCGAGTACTTCTCAATGAAATAAATTTTCAGTATTCAAGTACGATTATAATTATGTACTTCCTGGGCTTGCATGAATTAAAAATATTGCATTCTTCTCAGGTATCTACGGCGCCGGATGCTTGATTACAGAAGGCAGCCGCGGCGAAGGTGGTTATCTGATAAACAGCGAGGGCGAGAGATTCATGGAGCGTTATGCGCCGGTAGCGAAGGATCTGGCATCACGAGATGTAGTGTCTAGATCCATGACGATGGAGATTAGAGAGGGCAGGTGAGTCATTGACTGATAAAGACGCGTCTTTTGTCGCGTCTTCGAAAATATTCGTGGTAAATATAGTCCCTTTTCTCTGCTTAGAGGCGTTGGACCAGAAAAGGATCACATTTACCTGCAGCTACACCATCTGCCGCCTGAACAACTGGCTGCTCGGCTGCCAGGGATTTCGGAGACGGCGATGATATTCGCTGGCGTCGACGTGACCCGAGAACCCATCCCCGTCATACCCACCGTTCATTACAATATGGGTACGTACATACAATCAACTAAAATATTAAGAGATTATCAACGTTTTTAATAAACGATTTTAATGATGATTTTCGGATCTAATAAAGTATATACTTAATCGTGGATATTACTATTAATTATTTTTATTAAAATTGTTCAGAAATAATATTTGTGTGCAGATTATATATATATATATATATATATATATATATATATATATATATATATATATATATATACATACACACACACACACATAGCAATGTGTTAAGAAACAAATAAATTTTGTTTTCGTCTTCGCAATGAAAGTGGAGCTCTAAAATGTTATCACGCGATGAGTTTTCTTAACATTCTGTACAATTATTTCAATCGAAAGCCCTGACATTTTTTGCGATGACGTCATTAGAGTCATCACACTTGAGTCTCTTCTTAGTAGGAAAATATTCTGACTAATTTATCAACAGTGTTAATATTTCCTTAAAATTAAGTAAAATTAAGAGTAAATATTAAGTAAAAAATTAAATAAAAATTAAGAATTTTATTAAATATTTTAATAAAATTCACCACACGATTTTATTTTACAACAATTTCCACGATTCTACGGGAAAGATTAGCCTAACATTATGTTAATACTTGCAGGAGGTGTGCCGACGAATTACAAGGGTCAAGTATTAATCAAGGAGAACAATCAAGACAAAATAGTACCTGGCTTATATGCATGCGGCGAGGCAGCTTGCGCGTCCGTTCACGGCGCTAATCGACTGGGTGCCAATTCTTTATTGGATTTAGTCGTATTCGGACGTGCTTGTGCTAAAACTATTGCCCAAGAAAATAAGCCTGGCGAAACGATCGGACCCTTGAAACCTGTAAGTTTCTGCTATTTCAAATATGAATGTTTTATATATACATATTTAACTACAATTAATTTTTATTGCAAGATAAATAATACATAATATGTTATATCTTTCTTGTGCGTTTTAGAATGCCGGCGAGGAGACGGTAGCTAATTTAGACTGGGTCAGAAACGCTAATGGTTCCATCAGCACCGCAGAATTGAGGCTGACTATGCAGAAGACCATGCAGACGCATGCGGCAGTATTCAGAGATGCCGAAAGCTTGCAAGAAGGTGAAAAAGAAAGATCATGATTTTCTTCACACACGATCGCGCATCAAATTTACAAACGTTGTGTAATAATATTGAAAATGTATTTTTTTCACAGGCTGTAGGAAGATGACCGACCTCTATAAGAAACTAGATGAGCTAAAGGTCGCGGACAAATCTTTAATATGGAATTCCGATTTGGTAGAGACGCTTGAATTACAAAATCTCATGATCAATGCGATGCAAACCATTATTGGGGCGGAGAATAGGAAGGAGAGTCGTGGCGCGCACGCTCGCGAGGATTATAAACAGAGAATCGATGAATACGATTACAGTAAACCGATCGAAAATCAACAGCCGACATCAATCGATCAACATTGGAGGAAGCACACACTGTCGAAGATTAATCCGAGAACAGGAGAGGTATTTTTCATTCGTTATTTATAGACAGTAGATTGAGATATTGGTCTAAAAATTACTGTGGCCATAAGTTGTTTCTCCCATTTTCTTAAATTTTTCAATGTGTATTTCGGATATTTATATTAATTTATTAATAAGTTTATTATTATTCTTCATTTCGCTTTTAGTACTTGCAATCAATAACTTCTCTATACATCGTTTTTAATTTTATTTTATTTATTTAAGGTATCTCTCGACTATAGACCGGTGATCGATACAACGCTCAATCAAAAGGAATGCGCGACAGTTCCACCAGCGATTCGTTCCTACTAGACTAATTCTATAACAAACGGACAATATTAACATCTATATCGCCCTAGGACTCTCATCCATCGCTGAATTTCGGTCTCCGCGCAATTCTCGATCGCAGCCTAATATTAAGCATTATTTAGACCGAAGTTAGCCCAAAGGAAACGTCGCTGCGACGATCCTTGTGCTAAAACTATTGCGCAACCAACCTGTTAATTAATTTATTTCACACATACATACACCAACTTCATTGTGCACCAAAGTTGATTCTTGTCACTTGCTTGCGCCGCGAGTCGCACGAGCAGGATTAATGATCCTTGTAGGATGCCGGTGCTGAGATTATTGTCCTCTCGTCTACGTAAGGGAGTACGCACGATCTCGCTCAGCGGAGTCGGTACTCAGTTCAACAAATAATAGTCGAACCTAGAACAATTCGCGATAACACAAAAGGTGGTCTGTATATAAAACACGGACCTTTTCAGGAAATACGTTTTTTTTTTCTGTAATATAGTACAACGTATTCAGTTACACGTTCTCATTGCGCTCAGGCAATGTACTCAAATACAATGTACTCTCGCGTGCAGTGATAGCCGAACATCGCCGACGAACTCGATTGAATGTCATTGGTTGAATTACAAATTCAATTGTAGTAAAATTTTTGCGAACTTTCGAATAAGGCTTATTAAGAACTCCGCTGGTAGGAATTCTTAATAAACTACCCTATTAATTTTTGAAATTAATTATTTATCTCCCATATACTGAGTGTTTATTATACAATCGTAATAAATCTTCGTAATTTTTATTTATGACTAAAGCGTTATTTCAAATTATGTTGCACGCAATAGTACTTTGATGCTGTACCGTTATACACTCTGATACGATTATCATTCTCGATATCAATTTGATGTTTATTGCAGTTATTTATACATATTTTTGCCATGGAAATATACAAAAATTGTTTGAAAGATTTATTTTTACATGTAGCCTTTTCGTGATACACGTTGCTGTGGAGAATCAATCGACAGTAAAAATAAATTAATACAATTAATATTGATGATAATTAACATGTTCCCATAAAAGGTCTTATATTTTTGCTTGAAAAATGAATAATTCGAATGTCTGTAGGCGTTATTTACGTACGAATACGATTATGAATATGTAACATTTAAAAAAGTTACTTATACAGTGTACTTTTTCTTCATACGACGGTATGCTTTTTCGTTGCGGCTGTATACTTAATATCAATACAAGACAACAGATAAGCGGTATTGATGTTATTTTTGTTAAAATATGTTATAATACTATCAAACCTGTTTATTATTTATTACTATATTATTATTTACTAATTTATCCTCTTTTCAAGAATTTTATTTTTAAAATAATGAATCAAATATACAAATAAGTTAATTTATTTCTTTTTCAAGTTTCGTAATAAATATCAGATAAATATAAAAGAACCCGATAAGGAATAAAATAACGAATATTAGTTACATAAATTTTCATTTTATCGATTAAAACTGCTTTTATGTTGTCTTTCAGCGTTATTCTATTATGTATGTACTTTATAAAACATGAGTTACGTAAAATACGCGGTAGAGATACAAAATATTATATCTCGATTTGTAAAAAAAAGATCGTGTGAGCGTGTTGCTTGGCATGTGGAAATGTACATAAATCGCGAAAAATGTCAATAAAGCGTTGATACATCTTTTATCTAACAAAATCAGATCATTTATTAAATAGTAAATTATTTTTCATAAACAATAAAGTAACTTGAAATAATGCTGGATTACAAAATAAGACTGATGCTTCGAATTAAGTAGAATTATTTTATCACGAGAGAGACGAAAAAGGTGTTATATCTCTCTTTAATGCAGAAAATAATAAAGATACAAAATATAGAGAAAATATCAAATATATACTTAATACTCAATCTATATTTTTCTTTCGGGGAATTATCTTAAATTATACAAGGACAAAGGAGATTGATAAGTCACAGTGAGTTTTTTTGCAAGTATTTATTAAACCCATACTTTTGCAGTATTCGTCATAAATAAGAAGTTCGCAGATTAAATAAAAACTACTACCGAGGACTTTTTCTAAAGCATTAAACTAAAGCTCACCGCGAGCTAATACTCCAGATAATTTTTACACATTACGGTTTAATTTAATAAATGAGGATGTTTTGATGAGCATGTGTACTCGCACTCGTAATATATGTATAGTATATAACGTTACCGAGAAAAGTCGGTAAACGTCCGAAAACATTCTTTTGTTCCTACATTTCGCTAAGAAAGGCTTCGGCACCCGGGATTCTTATAAAACAACAGTTAAAGTCCGAAAAAGTTATTGGCACGACGTAAATGCTTTCCGAAATGACTTGACACAAAAAATTCTGTGAGTGCCGTAATGATAACAATGATAAAAGTGAATCATACGAATATAATTTTAATAAACTTACATTATGTCGCTAAAACATTTAAAGTCTAAACATTATTCGTATTAAAGAAAAAAAGATTGAACAATTGTATAACTTTGATTTTGATCGTTCAGATATTTGTCTTTTTAAGAAGATTCCTGCTTTTGGCACTCGCAACTTTCTTTGTGTCGATAAAGTGTCTGTGTTTATAATTGTTGAACTACGTTCAACGAAACTTTCTCACGCACTCAGGGTGTCGAGCTACTTCTCCAACTTGGCAGAAAAGCTCGGCAAGAAAGCGGACGATTTAAAGCGAGCAAGACGTATCTTTGTTGAGAAACGCTATAAATACAATCGATTCTTTTTATTTAAACTTCCATTTAACCCAGGAGATTCGTATAATTTGTCACAGTGCTAACGATACAACTGTGTATTTACCGTACCCTTTTCATTTATCTTCTCGCCGCACCAATTTTGATGTACAGTAACGCTTCGAACGATATACTTTCTATTCGCTATTTGTGGAAATAATTTTTCTCGAATTCGTAACACACACCGATTGCCTATCAATCCTTAGGACTATGACGATTGAATCATGTCACGTTAACACTAAATCCTCGCTAGAGAGGTAAAACTTTGACTAAATTTGTATCGTATACAGTCGCAAGCTCGGAATTATTTCGCCGATGATACAGTTGAAAGCGAGGGATACCGAATAATTATTTATCTACGAAATCGATACGTCGTGCTCTCGTGCGAAAGGCCCGAACAAGCCTCTCGCCGTCAGATCGCTCGATCGATTAAAAATTGTCGCCTAATAATTATCCTAGGATTCGTATAATGCAAACTCGCGCTCCTTCGCGCTACAGAGAGGCCGAGATGTAACTTGTGTTACGTAAAAAAGTAAAGTAAATATCAGGCTTCTCTCGCATTGTTGTAGGAACGACCGAAGATTTAAGCTACCATCATTAGAAATTTTCTGAAGTTGTGACGTTTGCTACATTGTACGAGTTTTGCACTTTGGAAAAAGTTTATGGCAATTTTGATCGAAAACAATCGTAATAATTAATTCGCGATAAAAAAAATCCAATTTTTCGCAAATGAATCGGTTATTTTTTTAACACAAAGTTTAGAAATTAAAATTGTTTTATTTGTAAAATATATAGACTGTCCTCAAATGACAACTAATAATGTGATAAGTACGTTATTATACTATTTACATATATAATGTAGAAATCTTTAAAATGCACATCTATACATTCGTAAAAAACTATTTTGGTTATTTTAATTTATGAAAATATATAGATTTGTGTCGTTTTCTAAACTAACCGATTCAAGTGCCTGAAACAGAAGTTGCATTGGAAAATACAATTCTGCCATAAATATGCGAGTGGCAAATAATTTAACAAATAATAATTGTTACAATGAACTAAACCAAACAATATAAAAATATTTCGGAATCACAACTACCAAAGTCATTTTGCGCGAAGACATTGGCTATTATAATTCCAAAATACATATAATTCATTTAATGCTAATCAAGTCTAAAAATAAAATGCTCCATTCGTGTCTTAAATAAACTCTGAGATTACACTCTTATTTTCTTCGCGTGAAGTTCACATCTCGAATTTTATACACAAACTGGAAAGAAATTTTAAATAAATTGAAAGAGAGAAATTAAAAGAAAAAAAATTTTTTCCGATTTATCTGTTTATACTTTTCTGCTCTAAATTTAAGATAGAATCTGCAATCTAAAAATATTTCAAAGAACAATCAAATCTGCTTCGCGGATACATATTCTCGAATAGATAGATTCTTCTTTGATAAATTATCTATTTCTCAACTTTGCAAAGCTTTTTTGTAATAATACAATTTCACATCAACAGTAGGAAATTTTTCAAAACAAAAATCAAATTCTGTTGCCTAATAGAAATTGTTAGTCTAATCTTTATTTTGACCAGAAATCGCTGGAAAAGAAAATAAAACTTCAACGAAATGAACTTCACGACACGATGAATCAGCACAAAATCCGTTAAAAATAAATTCATTCTCGAACAGTATTCAAACTGTTCGCTGCAACGTAGTTAAGTATAGAAATTCTTTGTAGAATTCGGATGTCGATCGCGTAGCTTTGTACTTTCGCCTGAAAGACGATAATGACAACGACGGTGGTCCCTGATGTCGAGGGACCAGCTGGGTACGGCTTTGTATCTTCGGGGAAGAAGCCACTAGGAAGAGCCCGAAACAGGTCCTTCTTTCCCTTGTCAGCCGCCCTTCTCAGGAACATAATGCATATCATCCACAATTCACATTCACACATTTCTTTTTCGCTTTCTTTCTCTCTTGGGTCTCGCACGCGATGGTGATGGGTGACGTTAGATGGATGGTGATGGATTTAAGTCTTGTGCATGGTTGGCGGTGCTCGGGCCAATGCCGTTCACGAGGTGGCCCGCAGCTTCTCCAACGCGGGCACCAGCGATTCCTCCAGAGAGGGTCCGCAACTCAACCCGCATTCACCGATCCATCTCGCTTTACCACTTGCATGGGACTGGAACAAAAACAATTTTGTAAATCAAGTTGCTTTTTAATCTTTGATTCAAAATTGGAAAAATTTGTGCGCAATTTTAACTGGAGAAACTCCAACCAAAATTATTATTAGTAGTCAAATTAATATTACAATATTCGAATTCTTGTCTCTCAATTAACAAAAAATTTAACGTTCACTGCTGAGAAGATTAAAAAGTAAATAAATGATGGAGATAAGTAAATGACAACTTAATTATTCATCGAAAAGGAAATCGGTGGTAGTTAATAACAGGCAAGGAATTTATCGGTTCTCGAAGAAGGGAGGATCGGATATTTACCATGGTGAGATCGCGCTTCCACGCGGTGTGGCAACGGCCGTCACAGAGCGGGCAGGGTCGTTTCAGGGAATAACCGCCGCACTCGCTGCAATCCAGGGAGACGTGCTCCTCGCTCCACGACACCCCGCATCTACACAGACAACAAGATAACGATAATGAATCGTCGTGCGAATACACACACGATTATGCTAATAACAGAGGCGTGACACAACGACGCGAGTTACTCGCAAAAGTACTCCGGCGGCGATCTGCATTACAAAATCACCGACGGTCTTTGAGGGAAAGGTCTTTCCGGCTTAACAGTTCGATCAGCTTGTCCGGTTTACGCAAGATTTGCTCGTTGATGCCACAATGACATAGCGAAATTATACAGTTAAATAAACAAGTACTAGTGAAATAATGGAATTACGACGAGAGGATTGCGCAAAATTGTATATTAATCGGTAGATATATATGAAAGATTTTGTATTGAATAAAGATTCGAACTCGAAGGCACGAGAATTTCCCGTCGGACGGAGTTACATTTTTGGAATGTCAAATGTCTATTTTTTTTTATTAATCGAGATAGCGGGCCAGATGTAAATATTTCACGGAAATGCCGTACGTTGCACATCGAGGCTGCATGTGTCCGATGTAGGGCATCGATTTACCGGAATAACCGCGCCGACCGTCATCACAGAGAACCACCAGGCATACCTACTAGCCTCGTTCTTTTTTTTTTGCATTCCACACCTATAACCATCTCCAAACGCGCGCCGATGCATTCGTACGAAAATTTCAACGGCCAAGGAGTCGGAATCGACATGGCCTCCCCGTCGACTCCCCTTTCTCTGCCGAATTGGCGAAAGAGAATTAAGCGCGTCGCGACGAATTGGAATCGCCGCGGCTCCGGATCGTACCGGATTCTATTGTCCAGCCACGTCACGATACAGTGTTGCGTAATTCCCCGATCAACTCCCACGGCCCGTCGCGGGTCCGCAGATTTGCAGATTTGTACGACGATAAGAGAGCAAAAATCAACTTACGTAAAGCAGGAGTTCAACTGAGCGCGCAGCTCCTCGATCGTGAGGATCGTATCCTGGTACTGAGGATGCGAGCCCTGCAGACCGTCGTCCACGCTTCCACACAGGCTGTGGCGGGATAACGAGATGTTACTCCTGTAAACCGAAATGACGGATTCGTTAGCCGACTACCAATTTTCACGCTGGCGAACAATTAGTTAATGTTCATCAAAGTCGCGGAACTAATTTCTTTGAGACTCTTTCGCTTGTAGTTTCACGCTTGCTAAAAACTTCTTACGTCTCTTACTTCTCCCGTCATAGATCTCTCCTAAATTGGGAAAAAAAAAATTCCGGTCAAAAACGGACGAATCAGAGAATCTTGTAGGATTAATCAAATATTTTGATTATTATAATAGAATTCAATACTTTATAACTTAGAATAACCAGAATATTTGATCAATCCTACAAGATTTTTCCGATTCGTCCGTTAACCAGAATTTTTTTTCAGTGTAACTTCCTCCATTGAATTTACAAAATAATTTTTATTCCATTGAAATTCATAAAATGAATTCTTCCTTTTTTTTTCTAGCGCCTCGATTGCAGATATATGCAGGCGACAAGGTGAGAAAAATCAAAAGCCCGAAGCAACTGTTTCATAATTAAAATGTTATTGTTCTACCGCTGCGTTCTAAGCGAAATCGGTTTTATAAATTCGCTAAGCTCTTGATGTTAATTACATTATAAGTCAATCTTTCGTAAAGTTTCCGTTACGTAATGCGTCGACCTCAATCTCTCTCTGTCGGGGGGGACTCTGTACCCTTCACGTCGAGGAGAAAAACGAGAAGAGGAGCGCGGGAGGGAGGCAAGAATCCGGTGAATTTAAATATCTGCGAAATAATGCTTCGCGACTCCCGGAGGGGATATATTTCTAGACGGAGGACGAGGATACGCGAGCAAATTACCTTGAACCTGCCGGCTGAAGAAAGAGCCCCGGCGCGGCGGCCTCACGGCCGGGCCGCGATTAGCTGAAATGAACGTGCACGTATGGTAATCAGGAAGGAAAAAACGCGCTTCTTTCACGTGACGGCGACGTGAACGCACGCGTAATGAGCCCGGCGCGTTCGTGTTGCGCTCGTATGTGGGCACGAGGGAACAAAGGTCGGGAACGAAGGTTTTCCTGAATGACCGGTAAATCGCGAGGCGAAGATATCGCTGGAATTGTGGAGCTTCTCTACGTCACGATGATTACACAACTCTCTAATTAAATGGCGCAAATAAGTGACCCTTTCTCACATACGTAATCTTTAATAAAAATATTGTCGTAACCGTTGGTATATTCCAGAAGAACGAAAATCATTGTATTTTTTTTTTGCCGCGGCACTTCCGTCGCGACGTAATAACGATTGTAGGATAATTGATGGAATATAGTGATTATCTCCGGAGAGTATTTCAAATTGCAGCCAAAACAAGGAACGCGATTTGATTTAGCTGGCGATTCGAACTCAATTGGTCGGCAATTTATTGCGATTCCTCACGAAGGTTTGAAACTTTTCGATACGGATACGATAGAACGTGGGAAGAAATGGCGAAGTGATCGAATTGATAACACCTTCGTTCATTTTCGTTCGATTCAATTCTCTCCGCTGATCGCGATTCCACTTCAATTCTCACCGGGTGGACAGTGATTTCGATATGACGGTGGTACGACGATGTCGAATCACACTACCTTCTCTATGTTCTCCGATTGGCGTTTCCGGCGCACGCAAGTGCGTAGGAAGTCGAGTTTATGAAGCCGCGCAATTCGACGGAAAACGGGAAACTTGTCGGGCTTATGGCAATTAATAGCTGACACGTGGACACTACAAAGTATCCCTCCTCCGCGTTTAAGATTGCTTCGCACGTGTCTAGCGCTAATTAACCGCGACGAAATTAATTATCGAAACCGGTTACGTAATGACCGCCGTAGCCTCTAGGTTTCAATTCAGAGGATAAGATGTTTATCATTTGCTGTTCTAAGCAACATTTCCATACATTTTCATGTATAAGATAAATTGTGCAAGATAATGAGCTCCGCTCTAACCGTCTGTTTAGCTTGTAAAGCCGCATGTGCGCTCCATTTTTTTTTCTCGTAGAAGAATCGAAGGTCATATTTCATATCGAGAAAAAGTTGGGCGCGAAGGTCGGGATATTTTCAATTTGAATTTCAGACGATTTGAAATTCATATTTATACACCGCCGCTAGGTTTCTCGCGGCACAGGAACAGCCGCCTAATATCGATGCATTCCATAAAAGGAAAACCCGTTCGTGCGAAACGGACACGTCGGATATTTGCAATTATAAGTCGCGACTATCCGGTGCGGTTCAATCTGATCCGTTGTCCGTGAAAGGATTAGATCGAGGATTTTACTCACCCGTGGCGGGAGAGGCTCTCGGTGGTGGCTGGTTGCACGGAAGTGACCGACATGCTGCACCGGTAAGTAAGTACTGAAACATGAAATGAGAAAAATATTGAATAAAGAAAAATATTTTAAAAACATCTATTAAAGCTAACGGCATAAAGAAAACGGCAACGATCTCTCTTTTCAATCGCCGTCTTTTCAAATTGAAAAGATTAACATATGAATAACTTTGTAATAAGATTTCGAAAAAAATATTTTTAAATAAAATCTTTTTAAAATTGCGTACAAATCAAAATATTTCCAAAATACTACAAAATACTCAATTTTATGTTTTATTTTAACAGAATGTTGATTAAAGATTTACACACATAAAAAAAAAGAATATTTCATCACATAAAAAAAATGTTTAAAAATACACGGATGACAGAAATAGCAGTGAAACTAATTTACATGGATGAATAAATTTCATTTAAAATAGAAAACAAGTGCGCATTTAGAATAAACAGAGTGAGATTTTATATATTCTCTCTCTCTCTCTTTCATTTACTCGGAAATTTCCAAATTTTTCAATGTCCCTTTACAAATGAGACCATCGACAAACAAATCTATCGACGCAGGAAATCCCCGGAATCCGATAACATCCGATAAGGGATCTTAAAATATTGACGCACGCAGTGGATACGATATAATCTAGTACGGTTACGCATAAGTAAAAAAAATTACGCAGCAAATCGCTGCCGGAGAGATTTCGTTAGAATTGGCGTTTCAAAGGCCAAGGTTAATTATTAACATTCAATCTATATGTATCTTTACCACATATGTATTTCAAAGTAACTAATTTCAACTCCAGACTACGTACGTACAACCTAAAAATTTATCGCTATATCCTAGTCATTTCCATTCATCAAAAATAACGGGGGAACGAAACTTTTCTCCGTTATCGCTGAAATTCATTCAACGTAAATCTTCGAATGTCGGACAATTCCGACGTGATTGTGCCTCAAACACCGTGGCCGTATAGAGATAATCGCGTAATGTTCGCGTATTAAAGATTTACCGCGAATAGATTTAGTGATTTATTAGAGTGCCGTATATAAAAAAAAGGCTAGAATTGTACACAATGACAAGGAGCGAAGGGCATCGCGAGAGCGGATTTCATCGCGATCTCACCTTGGCACGAAACGCTTTTGCTTTCTACGAGAAAGCATATCGACAGGCCGTCACACGTGATCTGTGATATTGACGAAGCACTTTGATTTATTGCGAGGCGAAAGGCAACTCGAATTCACCCATTGTTTGATTTACTGCCACTGCGATCGTTTCACGTCAGAACGAGAGAATTATTTTACGCATTACAAAATAAACACATATCTTTTACAATTTGATAAATAATATCTTACGAATCGCGTTATCTCGATTCTTATCTTCTCGCTGCGGGATACGATGGTTTCTCAGCATATATTCAAAAAATTGAAAAATTGATGATGAAAAAAATTAGTACAATAGTCATACTTAGTACAATAAATAAGTACAATAAATAATCATATTTAGTACAATAAAAGAGAGAGGCGTCGCAAAATCATAGATTATTATGAAATTAACAATCCTACGAATAGAGAAAGTCAAGGATTTTCTGGCTGACACGTAGGGCTGCGTGGGACAATGAAACAACTCCCCCGAGGAGATAATAAACAGTGCCGACAAGGAGTCCGTTCGACAATGATGCACGATTGTAAATAACGTCGCAGCCCACCATCTGCCCCCGCTATAAAATTACAAAATGAAGATTTCAACAGAGATATTTCTCTGTACACGCCAGGAATGTATAGACACGATACAGATATACTTTCTACGAAAATAAATTTCTTACCGCTATTATTATTTTGCAATCCTTTGCGTTTCATCATTTTACGACAAAAAATAACAAAGAAAAAGTAATAAAATATACATAATCAATTGCGGCGGACTATTTTTTCGACTCTACCAGAACAAAATCAATCGCAAACTCGTCTCTCGGAGGTCCGGTGTTACTTGCACACGCTATCGATTCACGTTTCGTCGCGGGTCATATTAAAAGTATACACACGGCGCCGCGCCGGATCGATATCTCGCGTCGTCGCCACCTAGTACCAACTACGCCACGCACACAGACCGATCGATTTGCATTTGCATTTATTAATCCCTCGGGGGCCACCGCAAATGGCATTGCGTTCCACATTGGATTCTCGTTAACCGCGATAGCGTAATCGCCGATAAAAACCCAGCCATCCAGTCGTTGCGCACGAATTCTCGGCATTCCTTGGGACGCTGATAATCGATACGCCTACGGACCGGCGCGCCGCTCAAGAACACGACTCAAGAACCGTTTTCAAGACCGTTTCAATAATGGCAATCGAACCGGAAGTGGATTAGGCGATCTACTCCAGCCTACCTTGATAACGCCGAGCCGCGATAAAAGTTTATCGCGCACGCGTGCATATACATTCCGCGCGATAATACAACGAAAGCACACGTGCTTGCGGAGCTTTCCTAGAATTGTCGACTGTTTTGTGAAAATCTAATCGGGCCTTGAGAGTTTATCGGCGAGACTCTGTAATGTCCAGTGTAACATGTACATTTGAGTTGCTTAGAGATTTATTTGAGCGGAAACGCTTCTCTTTTACATTTCATTTACTTTTTTTCTGTACTGGCGTAATTCCCTCTTGGAATCATGCGCGGCGTCATATTTATGGGTCTTACTGTTGTGACTGTTTTTTTCTCGCGCGATTATCAATCTCGAGCAGTTATCGTTTTCCTCGTTGAACAAATTACGATCACGCGTAACAGTGATGCTCTATGTAAACAAAGTGATTTGCAGCCTGTCTTGTTTAAGGGCCTCGCGAGGATGTAAAAATACTATATTTTGCAATTAATCGCTGACAAAATACACATTTCTATTCACGATAGATTGTCATCAGAAATATAAGAAATAAAGATTTTTTTAAAGATCTGAAATTCAATTGAAATTTATGTAAATTATTTAGGGGGGCCGTTGGTAGATTTAATGTACGCGGCCATTCTGAAAAGAATGGGAACCGCTATTCATCTCGTTCCGCTATTTGATGGTAATTTTGAAAACCAAGTCGTACATACTTGCGCGTCACTTGAGCGACGTCAAGAGGAGGATGACGATGACTCAGTGAGTTAAATCGCGAAGGTAACGCAATTTCTCACGAGACGCGGCGCCAAGACCTCGACAAGCGTGAATCTTGAAGCGACAAAGAGAGGCGATACCTCGAAGACGACTTATGCGGAAGATGAAATTCGCTTCGTGTGAAGTAATTCGTGAAAATTACTCCAGAAGTACCATGGAATTTATCGCACTTCTGAAGACGAAGATCACTTCCGAAAACAGAGATTTCACGGTGATTATTTCAATGCGAGAAAGAGATTGACAAGGAAAAGTGTAATACGTGGGAAAATCACCTTCATTCTTTCATATTTCCGCAGAAATGAACACGTGAAGATAAAAAGAAAAACGCAATTGAAAGACGTCGGATGAAAGAGATACAGCATTGAGGACAAACCGAGATCCTCGCAACCGCGGGATTAGTAGGTAACAACACTACCGTGAAAATAGAACTATAAGCCGCAAATATAAAGCTGCGGTCTATAAATAACCGGATTATATTAATACTTGTGATTCGCCGTACGTTTGCATACATATACGTACTTCGGTCTAATTCTTTCCATTTGCGCGCTATTCTCGGAGAGTGGTTAATCTCATAAGAAGATTGAGTTATCGCTGGCTAAAGTCCGGCGACTTTCAATAAACGAATAAGCACCTCGTGAACAATATGCGATATGATTTTGCGCGTCGGAATCTACAATAATTGAGATATAAATTGTTCAATATACGTGATCTTTCGAGAGATATTTCTAAAACCATTGCGGATTTGTCAATATCTTTGTCGGAGAGGCTCTGAAGAAACGGTGCATCACTTGCAACTTTTTTTCTTCTCGAATAAGCCTTGGATTTAAATCCCGCATAACGTCACAATTAATAAATCACTTCGTCTATCTTTTCTACGATAATGACGCCTTGAATCAGTGGATGATGATTTCTGGAGGCGGGAGAGGGTGTTACGCACGCGAGATGAATGACGCCATAACCGTCAACGACGACACAGATAACGTCGATTCCACGACATTATGCGACGGCACTCTCGCCTAGAATTATTTATAACGCCCCTCGGAGAATCCCATGTGTCGGTTCACGATAACGTTTGTGAAACCGGTCGATGTCACTCTTAAGAGAGAATATACAGTGGACTTCGGAGCCATTGCGCGAACTTAGTACTGTATGATCGATTCGGATTTAACCGTCCCGATATTGATGGGCAAAAGAAGTAATTATTTTCAAAGTTAATCGTCATAATCTTGGTGTAAATAAAAAAAAAATAATCCCGAGAATGGTAAACATGTTTTGACTACTGAAAAATATATAGAACGATTTTTATTATCATTGAAAATATATCCTATATCGAATGGAAAACATTTAAATTGTTCGTAATGTAAATATGAGAATTTCTCATGCAAATACGCGACCGATGGCGCATTGTTATTGATATCTACGACCACGCGTTCGTTTATCACATATTATTACACATCTGTTGATGAACCCGGAAATTTATAAAATCGTAATTTCATTAACGCAAAGTACTTTTCCGTGAAACATGCCCATTTTCCAAGATGTGTACACACGAACAGTTGCTAACGAATTAGTGAATAACTAATCTCTGCTAATCTACGGACGTTTCCGTTTCGCAAGTCACCTTCAAGGACTGCGGCTAATTGGTCAGGCGTATCGGGATGGCATATTCCTTCGTTAATGATTGCGTTCTAATTAGAATGCTAGCGCTACGCTTAAGATGAATTATATATCCTTTACATTTATTTAACTCTAATTAGAATGCGAACATATGCAATCATATATGCAGAAAAATATAATTCTAATTAAAAAAACTTTCTGAGATATGAACATTACGTAACAAATAGTAATGGGAATGGAAATTCATATACGAATGTCTTAACATTTTCCTCAAAATCGCCCGATTGTTTCTCATTTCTGATGTTTGTCGCGTCGCGCGATACGATTCCCTTAAAGGCGAGCGGACAGCCGCGGATCCGTTCCTTCTCGTGAACAATTAAATCCTAAGATTAGCCCTCGAGACACGAGCTCCGGTTTGCGAAACCAGTCCGCGAACCGTTGGCAACCGTCCCGAGAAACGGCTACCCGGTCCACGCGAACGTATTTTCGTTCCGTTTAGACCCGACAGGAATAGAAGAGGGCGTGAAGGCGATGCAAGTGGCACATATAATCCGCATTCGTGGATCGTTAAGAACTCCATCCGACTTGGCCTCAGGGAGAAATGAGATCGCGACGTTGATCCGCCGTTTCCTTTCTCGAAAAAAGTGAAATCGGCAAAGCATTCGGTGAAATGTTTTCGCCGGTTAGCTAATCTCTTTTCTCATTCGAAACTAACACTGGGAGAAAAATATAGTTACTTTTGGCTTAAATCACAATTTTATAATATTTCTAACAATAAGTACGATTAACTTAACTACATGCATCATTATGTTAACTATAATTATGATTATATATTAGAATATTATAAAATTGAAGCTAAAAGTAACTATATTTTTCTCTCAGTGTACGTTATACCGATTTACATCAAAAGATGAAGAGATCAAGAAAAGGTAAAAGAAAAAAATACACGAAAGTCACGTTTTCTCGTCAACATTCGATTTCATGATGTTTACAAACTAATACTCGGCGCGCCGCGCGCCTCGCACACGATTTCCATCGTGAGAGAGCGCAGCCGTCTACCGTTGCTTCCGTCGCTCTTCCGTAAAGTGGAAATCAGGCCAACAACCCACGAGGAGTTGGAGTACGCGGGAGCTGCACGGGATATCGATCGACCCCGGGCTATTCTGGATAACACCCACGCACACACAGATGCACGTAGGTCGGGTCGGGGTGGAATCAGGTCGGCTGGAAGGAGATCCCCGTGCGAAAGTGGCCTGCGGTTTTGCACGCGACCGGTCGGCAAAGACTTCGCGGGACTCGCCGAGGACGGCTCTCTCACAAAGTCCGACGAGGAGAAATAAATAACAAAAATCGACCCCCCTCTCCCCCTCTACACCAATCTATGAAATTGAAAAAAGCAATTTCTGCGCGTCTGGATTGCACGATGGACTATTAAACGATTTTTATCTACCTGACGCCGAGTCAAGTTTTTCTCTCTCGTTTTTTTTTTCTCTTTTACGTAATATTGTCCGAAGGATCAGCTCAGCGAGAGCAGCCTCGCGTGCCGCATTCCCACAGACAGAGAGCAAGCATGCAGTTGCAGTCGCGGCAACGAGGGCGAGTCGCACGAGGCGCTGCGGTATGTCGCGAAGCGTTAACAGGATTGAGAAATTAAAATTCCGGCCTTAGGAATTCGCGGCCATGCCGGCGGCATAACGGGTTCCCCCGACGTCGTCTCTTACAACACGACGAGGCGAAGTGACGAGCAGAAGGACTGACCTCGTTGCAGCCGATAACTGCGCCGTTTGTATTTTGAAAGCGGTGTGCCTACTTAAAGTTACGTTTAATTTCGCGAGAGCGGCACGGGATATCTGTTTCGATTAATTCCCCCGTGCGAAACAGGGTCAGGACGAGTTCTGCCGCTTCGTCGAATGCAATTTTTCTCCATAGCGCTGCCAATTAAATTTTTATTCGAATTATTCTTATGCGTCGAAAGAAATAAAGATCTCCTTTCTCGAGTAATTGATTACGCAAATGATTCGCGTATTTTCCTTTAGCTAATGTTATTTTTGACTCAGAAACAGTTGACGACTTTTTAAGATTTCTTGGCAATTGAGGTGATTACCGAGAGATCGATACTTTTTACCACTGTGAAAAAACTTCTGAAAGATTAATTCGGGCTTTCCGCTGAATCACGAGAGATTTAGGACCGTATTCATAGTCAGATTTTGTACTTGAGGCCTCCTCAAATTTATCTTCAGATACTCTTGAGACCATTTCATCGGCTACAGAGTATCTAAAGACGAACTTGAGGAGGCCTTAAATATAAGGCCTGATTACGGCCGGTATTCACATTGTCAAACTCGTAGTGTCAAATTATACTCAATTTGAGTCATTTTTAACTATTCCATAGGTCGCCACTGCTCCTACTCAATATTTCATCAAGTTTTACTAACATGGAAGTTAAAAGCTCGCTCAATATGTCGCTAATTTTATCTCGTTGTTTTAGTCAAATTAACCGAATATCGAGTAGCAGCAGTGGCAACCCATACAGTTTACAGTGCATAGTCCAGTCCTTATACTTAAAATCTTCTTAAGTACAGTCTTATGTGGTTCTGAACCAATCACAGAGCCGTACTCCATCAAGACATTCCTTGAGACGGTCTTGAAAGAAAAATTAACTTATGAATACCGGCCTATGGATTTGGGCATTATCTTTTGATCTTCCACGACGCCGGCAAGAGCGATGCAGTACGCGTTTCCGCGGTGCAATCTTCCGGTCGATGGCCGCCAGTTGGGCGCCGAACGAAGAACCTCGCTCGTCTCGCACGCGAGAGTATTGATTCTCCTCGCGACTCGCATTCGTTTCGGCTCGCGAGCGACGGGCTCGACTGGCTGGCTCGTCGTCGCAACGACGCGACGCAAAATATAACGCCACCTTCGGATCCGCGTCCTTCGGCCGCCGATTACTTAACTGCGCTTTGGCAGGCTGTCAATGGCAGATGGTAATTTCGTACTACAATCTCCCATCTACACATGCACGCGGCGAAAGAGACGACAACCGACTGTTGCGTCATTATTAAAAATTCAATTCATTACGTTATTTCTACTTCTGGACGGAAGTGATTGCCTCACGATCTATCAATCACCTCGGCGCGAAGCTTTCTAGTTTGCTCGAAATCGAATATCGAGAGACCTCAATTACACGCTCTTCTTTAATTCTCCTCAGCCGACCGTTTTTTGATTTATTGACGTTGAAGACGGGCTGACTCTCGGAGAGCTGTTAGCGAAACGCCTGATGAGAGATAGAAATTACCGCGCCATTTACGGCGCGGGACAGGATCTACGCGAGCCTCGTATGTCACGTTGTTTTACCAACGTGGACTGTCTCCCTTTTCCCTGTCACTCTCCTCTGACAGCGAAGGCGAGCCGGCAGCGCGTGCACAAATTCACAATAAGGACTGTCTATACTGCATAATTAGATATTGCGGCATAAAGAGCTGTCTTTCTCTGTCTCTCTTGGATCCGCGGCTTTCTCGGAACGAAATCGCGGTGAAAGCGTCTCCCCGAGGGTCGCCACGGATGTGTCGGACGAACGGAATTACGCAGCTTTGGATACGCGAGGAAACAGGCGTACCGGGGCCGTGAAAGACCCGCGAAAATAACGCAATATCCAGGAGAAAACTAAGACGACAGGAGGCTAAGCTCGCCAACTTGGCGACACGCGTGTTTGTTTGGACGCTCTCGCCGGAATCCTCGCACGCCTTTCTCTCTCTTTCTCTCTTTGGAGATTCGCGAGTGCCGGATCTCGGTTGTTTTTCAACCTTTTGTCAAGTGCGAAGAGCAAAAGCCCGACAGAACGTAGGCAAATTGAGATATATTAGCAACATGACTAGCGCAAATTCTGAAATAATTACCCAGACAACAAAATGTCTAAAGTCGGGTCATAAGACGTCTTTTAGGCATATTTCTAAAAGACGCCTTAAAGACGACTTTAAGATGTCTTATGACCCGACTTTAGACTTTTTTAGTGTTTTTGTTGTGTGGATAAAATGTCAAAATGCCAAACGAAAAAGAGGGAATTGAGTTGTCGATAGTCCGACGGAAAAAAAAAAAAGCAAAAGAGTTGATTAAACGACAGTGCGCCCCGACGTCTATTCTCCCCGCTTGAACCACGAGCGGGTGCTTCGCCGTTCCGAGCGCACATTAAAGAAAGGGGCCGACGCGTCGGTGGTCGCCCCTAACTCACTCACGCAGGAATCTCGCGCCCAGGCGAGCCGTCGCCGCCGCCGCCGCGTCGATACGCGCGTTGTTCCCTCTCACTCACTCTCACTCACGCTCGCTCTGAAAGACAGCCGCATTGAATGAATCGCTCGACTTACTTCGTCTATCCGTCGAATCGAAAGCTCGGAAAAACCTCTGGGGACCTTCACCGCTCGATCTTCTCGCACGGCTGCGGCACTGAACGCAGTAGGCGTCGGATGCGTCGGTTGATGCGAAGCAAAACCTCGGCGCGTCTCCCTAATAACGGTCGCGAGCAACGAGCGGAAATCGTTCGGAACGTGAATGTGAACGTTGAAGAGAGAGTCGCACGGTTAACACACCTCACAACGTCGCAGCTCAAACTGAAGCGCCGCCGTAGGGCGGGGTCCTTATATTACCGCGGCGTAGGTTGAGAAGGCGAGCGTGGTGGGGGAGCGGCGCCGGGAGTGGGGGAAGCGCGGCACGAATTCTTCATCTGCCGACGCGGCGCAGTATGCGCTCGCTCTTGCATCGTAGCGGTTCTCAACGTGCGGATCCGACGGACCGATATCAACTTTCTCCAGATATCAACAACTATCGATGATACTTTTTTTTATGTTTCCTTTGTCCATATAATTAGTAAAAGCGATTACATTATCCTGCATTAAAAGTCTTAACTGGTTAAAAATATCGTAAAATATTAATTAAAATTTTCCTTTTCTTTCAAGATTTTTTAAATTCATCAACCTCTAAAGGACCGCAACGCCACGATAATGGCTCGAGCTTTGACAAGCACTTTGTATTAGACAGATTGACATATATATGTATATAAATTATTGAGAAAAAATTGCAAATTTTAAAGGGAAAATGCCGGTCCTCTAAAGGTTAAAGAGCATCCAATTAAATGAGTATTGGGAATTTTAACATACGAGGAAGTTGGGAAAAACAGAAATAAATTACGAGAGCTTATCAAACTCGTGTTGTTTCTTTATTCCCGCCGACGTAGAGCTGATGTTCCAGCTCGTTGGTCTCCGAAGTTCGCGGAACGGATATCGAATTATCGATTCCTTTACCGAAGCGAACGACTTTGCGCATTGGTTCTCACGCTACAGCGGCTTTCTCAAAGGATGATGCCCAGATCCTTTGTGCAATAGAATAGGCATCCTGGGAAAGAGCTCGTCGGATCACCCACAAGATCTCCCAACAAAATATTAGCGATAAGAATGGAACAAGGAAACATTCGACACATCCCACACCGACAATTCTCACCTTTGGTAACATAGTTTGACATTTTCAAATGTCTAGAAAGTGCCGGGACAGTTAATTTATAATAACAGTAATATTTATAGCGACTAAGACCGACGTATACATGCGTTTACGATGATAAATGAGAAACTGTAGATCTTGCGACTCGTGCAATATCATTTTCCGGCAACTTTATCATAATATCAATTTTTTATTTCATTTCAATTTTTCTTTCTGCCATTATTATAATAAAATTATAAATGCAGCACTTTTGATCCATGACATTAAATTCCATTTGCCTAGTATCAAGTAAAGATCAAGTTTTTATCCTCTACACTTTGCGAATTGGAAACATAATTTAAAAATTAATATTAAATAACTCCTATTTAATTATTTATTATTTACAAGATTTACTAAAAAAGAATTGACATAAAATTAATTTAATAAGTGAAATAAAGGACCTGTGAAATTTTGTACGAGACACTTCGTACAGACATACGTCCATTCTGCATAATTCCGGATTATCTACAACGTTACGTCGATAACACATAGAAGCTTCGATTGTGAATGTGGATACTTGGATCTATAATGTTGTCGGATCAATTGGATGACGCACGAAATAAATATCGACGATCTATTATGTCGTTACAATTTGTCGGACATATCGAGTCGAATTTATCGAGCATACTCGTCGATAATTTACGAGAATGGTCGATTTTATAATTTACCCGCATACGTTTGTCAAACACGTCAAGATAATATTCGTTCGACCATGGCATTTAAAATTAAAACATATATCTCCTTCTCTCTCTTTTTTTTCCTTTTGTCTATATTGTACATATAATTATTATGGTTTTAGATATGAGGCTGTGCCTAATGTTTCCTTAAGTGCCACTAATATTCCTTCTAAATGCAATAAGATGTCTACGTTTTTTTTTTATCATATCCATTGTGAGATCTCTCAATTGCAGAGCAAATTGCATGACTGTTGACTACAATGTTATTAAAAAGATATATAGTTTAAGAAAAAAAGGATGGAATGCAGAGGAAAAAGGGATTTTCCTCCTACGACTCGTAGTATTTTTCCTTACTTTCCTCGTAGTTAACAAATTGATGCATACGTATGTCGAGGCCACGAGGCTTCGACCGGCACATAATGATTCAGCGTGGAAAAGGTTGCAATTCTGTTATAACGTGACCGTTAAAAATATTCATTCCTCAGTAAATTTCCTCAGTTCGCACGCGCTCTACACTTTGTTACACATGATCCCCGGGGTTTTTCAACCCACAATCAATGAAGTGTAAAGGGCGAGCAGAGTTCATATGGGTAGTAGATCCTTTTAAAGCTTTTATTAGAAAACTTTACATTGGTTATTATACGCCCACTTTAAATGATCTATAATTTGCAACGAACTCTAGAATCTCTTCTTCATGATATTTCTATTTATAAACTTTCTATAATAGAAACTGATAGCTTCCACTATTAATGAATCAAATTAACCGTAATAAGTCGCGAATCAGAACGTCACACATGATTAAAAATTAATTCCTTGATACAGTCGCGTTAAAAAGTGTTATGAAAACTCCGTAATCCGCGATAATAATGAAACTTTGCTGCAATGATAACGATTCAACTGTCGAGAATTAATATAGAATATTGTTTGATATTCTCCTGATAATTCGATCTTATTTTAATACAATTTTAAACATTTACTTTAACTTTATCTTTCTTTCTTGGTTCTCAAAACAAAAGAATCACGCGAATGACAATCGCGAAAAGTATGCGTTACTTTAAAATATACATCGGGCTATTTCGGGATGCTCTTTAAGATAATGCAATCCGCGATAATAATGAAACTTTGCTGCAATGATAACGATTCAACCGTCGAGAATTAATATAGAATATTGTTCGATACTCCTGATAATCCGGTCGATCGATCTCAAGCTGTGCAGGGACACGTCCTCACTCCGTATTTATAAGACTCGGGCTTTCCTCGTGGTCGTTACACACGTGGTGGAACCACTATATGGAAACAGATTCGAGTGGGACGTACGCACCAATACCCACGATCGTGGGTGTAGGTGTGCTCGATAAATTGGCCGTGCGCACGTGTAAAGAGGACCGTTTCAACGTGCGCCTGGGCGCGCGAGTGTGCGAGTGTGCGTGAAGCTGCCAGTGCCGCGTGCGACTCTCTGGCGCGAGCGAGCTACACGTGGAGACACGTGCCAATCACTTAGATGCTTTCTTCGCGTGCTCTCTATTTGCAAATGCACGAGGCATCTCGCGAGTCACTCCACGGCGTCTTGTTTTTGCCGGTGGGTTGCCTCGAACGGTGCAATTTCCCAGAGCGAACATTAAAATTAAATGTCGCACAAATACGCTATATACTTTTCACTATAGGTAAGAACACACTCGATCTCGAGTGTGCCGCGTGGAAAGCACGGTATAATAATACTCCAGATCGATATCGTACTTATCACTGATCAGTGAGTTCGGAATGACGTCACGGATTATGCGAGGACCTTGTAAGATAGTTAAAGACGTCAGCGATTCTTCACGAGTCACTAACATCGTTGTGACGGCATTAATATAATTAAATGACGTCATCCAACACTGTAGAATATTTATATCGTTGCGATTAAGCTTTGGAAAGATTTAAAAAGCTTTCAGATCAAGGAATGTAATAGCAATTCTGCAAGAACGAAAGTAATGCATGCATTAAAATGAAAAAAGAAATATTGATCATTTATCTCAAAATCATAAATTCACGGTTTTATAGTGTGACAATATAGTGACACTTGTACAAATAAGAATGTCATTTTTTATCGATAATAATCATTTAATATTGCCAAATAATGATTTGGATATATCTAAATCTTTCACATCAATTAAAAATTTTGTCAACTCTCTTTATAGTAAAGTAATATTTTCAATTATTCCTTGACATCAAATAAAATAAAAAAAATTGTAATTAAATTTTCGGAAAAATTTTATGTATAGTAATTTCTTTCCCCTTTTTGAAAGTTTTCTGGTTTATCAATTGTAATACACGAAAATATCTTAAAAAAATATAATATTGCGTAGAATTACATTCTTTTTATACCACCAATATAATAGAAAGTAACAATAACTGAAAATTTCACAAAATACGATTATAGTACTACACCCACGTGCTTTCGACACGTTGCCGTCGTAAATCACATAAAACAACATGCATTGTTAATTAACATTAACAAGATCATTCGTCATTGCAATTATCATGTGGACGATGTATGTGTATCCACAATTAATACTCCGATTATTGTCGTAGTTGATCATCCGGATAGCGTGTGATCCTATGGCGCTAAAGAGGCAGCGCTCTCGGCGATCGAGTTTACAAGTGATAATTTAGCGCGTAATAAAAGCCACGCTGCTATCTCGCTCCTCGTGATCGTCTCGACCGCGCGATATCGTGAAGCAATAATTATTCACGCTGTTCTTTGCCGCCTTTCATGCGATAAGATCACGTGAGAGAGCCGGCGGGTCTCGTGACGCCGGAGATTAACATATTTTTCATTCTGTCTACGCTTTCGTAACTCGCTCACGCCTGTCACATTTTATTAACTTCCCGATATGATTCGATCGACGTCAATCCAGCGCTTTTATACCTAAAGCATTGTCGAAATTATCATATTTATAAGCTAGATCAAAAATATTTGTTTCTTTTCAGGAAGTTTCACTAAATGTTATTGCTTTATGTAAATTTAATTCGAGGGATATTTCATGAAAAAAAAAGACGATGCTCTTCCTCCACATGCGTTATGACATATCATAAAAAAAATTACTTTATAGCTTTAAACTTTCTGGTAATAATATTACAAATGAAACATGCAAAATTTGAATCTACGCACGGATTGCACGCTTTCTTAGAAGAAATACTGTCGTATTGTCAGTCCAATCGTGTACGAGTTCATACGCACATAGCGCAGTTACATAAAATGTATATCGGCATATATGTAACCGCAAATTCATTTCCTAATGCGTGCTTACGTCATGAGTGTATGTGTACAGATTGTTTTCGTTATCACGACGCAAATACAATTTGTGAAAAAGAATACATACGAATAAGTACGAGCCTTTTCCGGAGATGCGTATTTACGTACCCACACACTTGCAAGTTTCATTTAAAATAGTGATTACAATAAACATCGTGACGAACTTCGGAAGCAATCGGAAGCGAGTCTCTAAACTGCCTCTTGTCAGAAATATATTCAACTTGATCGAAAATTAAATCTTAAACACTTATCAAAGATTGAATCTTTGATCAAATCGAATTACAAAAACAAAATCCGATATGTATTTGTAAATTTTATACTTCATTCTTATCATTTTCTTTTTCAGTATTAAATGTTAATCAACAAATAATTATTTATATCAAATTCGATATAATAAAAACAAAACTGTAAGTAAGAAAAAAAGCTGACAATAATATTCACATATTACACATTTCGTGCAAAGATAATTATTTAACTTTAAATTTCGCAATATATATTTTATATAAAACGCAGTGCTCCTTTGTTGCTACGTGGATTAGTAACTTTAGAAGTAAACGAGACAATTATTGATCTGCAATTTAAAACGGCAATTTAAAATCAGCAATTTCACGACCGTGAAATGCGCTCTTAAATCGTGAAATGCGCTTCGATCCAAGGACGGGAACGAGTTGGAAATTTGAAGAATTGCATGAAATGAGTTTCCGCGGAAGACCGCGGCGTTGGCCTTGAGCTAAATAATGCAGCACAGAGCGCTCGCAATGCGAATTCGATCGGCGTCGTTCAGCAACAAATTTCGATAATTTACGATTGGCCGGAAAGACCTTTGATTACTGTCAGGCCTGTGAGCAATTCCACATTTAATGAATAAAGCAAACAAACAGATAAACTGACATTGATAATCGAGAAAATATGAGCGATTCAAGGATTGTATTTATTGGCTCACAAATTAATTTCGTTGATCTTTCGCGAATTTGCCTTCAATAAGTACATAATAAAATCTTTAACCTCGAATAATTTCGAATTAATTTTTCTTTAAGAAGATCCAGGATGTTGGATATACATAATATACATATTAAGTATTTATTACGATTTTATTTATAATCAATAAATTTAATAATAAATAATAATAAATAATTTAAAAAAAAGTAATCACAAATATGATAAATAAAGAAAAATTATATGATTAGGTATATAATTATATCAAAAATTTTTTCTACAATTTGGAAAAATAATGACAGTATTCTATACAGATCCAAATATGTGCGGAGATAAAACTTATTCATTTTTTCACGATAAAAGCACGAGGAATTATTTTCAATACGTATAAAAGAATATTAAACATATAGAACATCTTTTAAAATTGTTTAAATAAAAATAAAGTTCACGTAGAGACTCAGCAATATATACGTTTAAAAAAGAGTTGTATAATTATTAAATTTATTTAATATTTCATTTTTGCTGAAACCAATATTACGCAAATAATTCTTTCTATTTAAGAAAATATTATTTTTGTGTATAGTTACAATATCTTGTATTTATGCCATTGAGAATACTTCCATTGAATAGAAAAATATTATTTCGAAAAATATTTCCATGCGTGGAAGCATTTGACGGCAGAAATAAAAAGATTATTTGCAAAGATATTATTGCAAAAATGTAACTTTTCGAGAGAGTTATTTATGCAATATCTGTTGCGACAAAACGAAATGTCAAGTAAATAAAAAATTATAATTCTTTTTCTTATACCTGCATATACCAATAAAAATACCATTGATAGATGATCGTGAATGATGTGATGATGAATGAAATAAAAAAAAAACCAAGAAATGCGATAACAACTTTTTTTAATATTACCAAACTATCCCATCTATTACTACGCTACTAACTGCGCTATTATCACAAATGTCATAGGAACAATGTCTCCGTCTTATACGAGTCTAGCTTAAATGAAACCAGTTCGAGCCGGTCGTAAGAAGTCTCATGGTGACGTTAATCGATCGGACCAGGTTTAAATGATCAACGGTTAAAATGAGAATAAAGGAAAGTGTTTAATGATTGCACGTATTTATAAATAACGGACCGTCATGCAAAATTGTCAATTTTGTAATCGAAGAAATTTTTAAATTTGTTTTTATTGCTTTTATTTTATATATGTATAACATATACGTATTTTTATCAGGAAAAATCGGTTATATAAAAGAAAATAACTGCAGAATCCTAGACATTACTTATATACGAGTATAATAATACTCGTAAAATGTCAAAAATAATGAATATATGTACGAATATTAGTATTTGTGACTTTTTTCATAACATTATATTATTTCATTTATATATACATTTTTTCATAACATTTCATAACATTATATTATTTCATTTATATATACATATATTGAAAAGAAAAATTAATTTTCTGACGCTAACATTACTGCCTATTCAACGAAAAATTTCCATTTACGTTATCGGTTAAACTCTAAAATATTGAGCACGGTCATCGTTGTTTCCATCAATAAAAGATTTTTATCGCGCATGGTTCCACTGATAAGTTTTATCACAGAAGGAAAGAATATAAAAATGGAGAAGGTCTCTCGCGCACTTATTGTTAGCTGAACGTCACCTTACAGCCGAAAAGATATACCAAGTCTTTTTCTTGTACGGCCCCAAATAAATATGAGACAAATCGATTGACGTTACCCTTTTCATTTCTGCTTCAAGATTATCACTTGCGCACGTAAGTCGATACCCACTATTTTTAGCGTTTCACAAATATTCGAGTATATTTAGGCACTCGTAATTGTTTTTCTTTAAAATTGACACTTCGAAGTCGACCTTAGTTGATAGCAAAAATTAAAGCGTTACTTTTCAGACAATATTTAAAAAATATAATTCTTTTTATACATGAATCTCTCAGAAGCTAAACCGATCCATTAATCAACTCCATGAAATAGAAAGAGAAAATTGTTAAACTAATGTGCTCGGAGTAAAATAAAAAAAATAAATAAATAAAAAAAAGATAAAAGTGGAAATGGCAAATTTAATTTCTAAGAAACTTGTATTATTTGTTGAACAGCTTTAAGAACAACATGTTAATATTCTTTTCTTATTGTATTCGCATATTTGAATTTTGCTAGAAATAGAAATTAGTTTTGGAGTCATTAAGAACACATCTCACCGCGGGAAAGCTCGCGTCGTGTTTTATGAAATAACAGCATATAAATACGGATGAGCGTAAATCAGACGGACGCGCGCAAGTTCGTAAGTTTTTTAATGCTCCGTTTCGGGAATCACAAAGCCGCCGGTAAATACACTCGGCTCGTGGATTCACCATCCGCGCGCTGGAGTGAAATTCGCAGAATAAAAGATCAAAATAAAAACGAGCCAGAAGAATAGGGGTGGAGAGGGAAAGGGAAGAAGAGCGAGATATAGGAGGACGTTGGTTTTTGCGACTCTCACTCACCGTCTGCATTCCACGATGCAGGCAACAACCTCTCGCAGAATATATCGTTCGCGCGCACGAGCGAGCGAACGAATAAAAACATAAAAAAATGCGGCGATTCGCAGACCCATTGTAAAAAAAAAGATGCCAACGGTATACAGTTGATATGCGCGTATCTCGTTTCATTATCTTGACATTTCTACGAATTGCGAATATATTAAATTTGGCTGTTAAAAAAATTCTGCATAATCCGGAGCTTAAAAGTTCTACAAGATCTTTCCATTTCATGAAAGAGAAAGGACAGGCGCGTAGAACACAAATTTTTATATATGGTTTGCGTATACTAGAAAAATGTATACACATAATATTTTTAAATAATCTTTAGAAGTTCCAAAACATTTAGTTTGAATAAATGCGTGGAAGAAGGATACATTTGTGTATTAATTGTGTATAATGGAAAATACATAATCTTTAAAATATTTGGTCGATGTATGCTGATAATCTATTATAAAATTAATATATGTATAATTTATTTGAAATTATAGGAAACGCACGTCACTACAAATACAAAGAAGAATTAAAAGAAAGGAAGATGCCAATTTATGCGATAATGGACTTATCCTGTAGACGAAATTCACGATAAATCTTATAACATCAATATAAATGGAAACAACATCAATGTATGTGTATATATTACACGTGCACGCGCGTGACAACTGTCCCAAGTCCGTGAGCGCCATTTAATCTGCGTAATACATTCGCAAGGTTGCGGTAAAATGCATATTTTTCAGACTAGAGAGGCAAAGGCAATAAAACGTTCGCAAACGCGACATTTTCCAAGAAAGCGGACACGCCGCTCATTACAAATTTCTCATCGTTTCCGTGGAAAGATAAATCGACCGTGTGGGAAACACACGACGGTAATCCGAGATTATTTATACACGGGGAAAAATATTTGCTGTCAAGATCGGTTCTTTTTATGTATTTTCGACGGGAGACGGCCGCGTCGTCCGGTGAAATCATGAAGCAGAAAACGAGATGAGATCATTCAAGTGTTGTATAAAATTTTTCTCTTATCTTGAAAAAGACGAATATATGTATATGAGATTTTGCCAAAATATATACGTCGAACTTTATTTTACCTATATATTTTATTTTATGGGAAGTACTATTGTGTGTGGAGCAGCAAGATAAGTTTTGCTAAAATCACTCAAGAATCTTGTCAAACTTTTGTTGTTCGTAATATAAAAAGTTTGGATTTTTCAGATGTAACGAATAAAGTATTGTCAATCACTTTTCTTTTGTGGAAATTCCCGAAAATAGATATTGTATAATATAATATAAATATATAATTATAACAGTAGTAAGAAAAAGAGTAAAAAATAGGAAAAGTAAAGAGATAGCAATAAAAAAATAGCAGTAAAAAAAGGCAAACATAGAAATATTGTAGTGGTATTCACAATGGGACAGACATTCTTCGAAGAAAAGGAAAATTCCTGAATGAAAATATAAAAGACCGAATGACAGATTTTCGTAAAAAGTCATAAAAAGTCAAAGTGTAGGAGCAAATGGCATAGAGCCATTCGTTCCCATGCGAAGACGAGTCCTCGACCTCTCAAGGCCGCTATGCAGGTTCCAAGTTCAACTACCAAGCCGCTGACCTTCCCGGAAAACACAGAGCAGAAGAAGCAGAAGAAGAGGAGAAACAAGACTCGCAAATGGCGAAGCAATTCTTCGATATTCGTGATCCGCATAAAATCCTTGGATCTCGCCCTTTTCGAGATTGGTCGAACGCGAAATAAACGCTTTCGATACGGAATCTTTATTTAACGAAACGGATATATACAAATTTGTATATATCCGATAAACACGCAGGGATATAGATTTAATTGTAATATAAAAGAATTTTTTATATATTGAAAAAAGTATTGATGGAAAATAATTTAAAAGACAATTCGATGGGTTGAAGCTGTTTTAAAGTTTGAAAGGTGAAGCAGGAAGAGAATGCTGATGTTATTCTGCATGGGAAATGTACGTGAGATGCGTAGTACTTTGTGTAAGGTCCTTGGTGTTTTGCTTCCGACGTATCAAAATGCAATCTCGATACATCGATTATCCTCTGACAAGGATTCTGATTGTTGTTATATTCGCGCATTAGTATGAAAAGCAAGAAATAATTTTTAATATTTCACGTTTTAATAAATCGCTCTGCCTATTCGTCAAGTAGAAATTAATTATATTAAATATATTAACTGAAAACGTTAATCGTTGACAATATCTGTAACACTGCCACGATAAATTGGATTGAACAACTTGGAACAACTTTATTAATTTTAGATTCGATATCAATAATAATTTAATTAGTTTTACATCTATCTTATTGTAAGTATAATTGACAAATTTTCGCGCGATCGCAGATAGATTCTGAAACTCGCATCCGTCTTGCATCTCGCGTCGCACGCTCGCGTCGTCAGCTTTAATTCCCGTCATCCGCGATCGAGGCAATAAATCGCGACCTTGAAACGCTTTTCCCGGCTAACTCGATTAAAGTATATTGGATTAATGAGCAGCGAGCGATAAGTCGTACGACGCACCGAGTGTCGATGCACCTCTCGTATATGCTTGCGAATTACAACGTGAAATGTAATTGCGCGAGCGTGTCTGTGAATATAGTTTGCCTGTAATATGTATTTTTTTTTTTACCAAAAATTGTCTTCCCAATTCAACTTATTTGAATATTATATTAAATATCTTTCGGCATATTTTGTTAAAGAGCTTGATCAATTGATTTGTCGCTATATATTTTCTTTCAATATTTAATTAGTAATATCCAAAATGAATAGGTAGCTATAATATCCGAAATGTCGTATGTCATACTAAAATAATAATGACTGTTGCAAAGTTAAAGCAAGATCGGCACACGCGAAATCTTTGATTCTTATTTGTGTTTCACGTTGATTCATGTTATTATTCTATTCATATGACTCATGTATATGTGTGCATGTATACATGTACATATACATCTCATCTAATTCAGTCGAAATAATATCATCGATAGTAATGCGATAGGAAGAATCTCATATTTAATGTCGATCCGCACGAACATGCATGAACTATAATTCACCGTAGTTTTTCGCGTTGCTTTATCGATTATATAATTTTTCCATGAATGGTAATTATACGTTCCGCTTCATTATAGTCGACCTTAAACGACCGACTTGAAAGTCTCGGGAGAATTGTCAGGATTGTCGCATGACTTTGCTTGTGCCCGTCGAGAAAGAACTTTGTTTTTATCTGTTTCTTTTTTTTATTTTTAAATTCTGATTAATATTTACTTTCTAATGTATCTAAATTTAATTCATAATCTAATTTCATAATACAATTAGAGTCTAAAAAGGCATCATTGATTCAAAAATAGTAATGGTTTTCTTCTTAAATATATTAATACACATTTGATTGTCAAATCAAATTTGAATAGAAATTATAAATCACAAATGACATATGGTCTTCAAAGTGTCCTGTTTCCGACAACCGTTTTGTTCTTTGAGATTCGCGTGCACTCGATCGGCAGCGGCGGTCGGGCAAAGATTGTTCGTTCAGTAATTGCCATACCGCACGAATGGCTAAGTAAATAAATGATCCGTACCATTGCGTGCCGCGACCTTATATTTTATTTAACAAGGCAAAAGGAGCTACGCGTTATCCGGCGTTCCGACCTCGCTCCTTTGCTTCGCTAAATTTTCCCGAAGACGTCCTTGCCTCGTCGATTCAGATATTTATTATGACACACTCGCTTTTCCGTCAACGGCGAGAGTCTTCCGTGGTCTGTTAAGGAACTCCGTTGTTATTATTCCATTCTCGAGGATAAAGTACGAGTGCACTTATTCCTACATACTTTGATGATTGTGAGGAATTTAGGCAGGACGTCTCGTCACTATTGCATTATTATGAAATGAAAAAAACTCGCAATGATAAAATCTTTACAACTGATTGATGAAAATTACATGCTCACAAATTTTGTGTGATGACACGAAAATATTCCAACTGACTTTTCATCGGTCTTTTTGACTATTTGCTTGATTCGGATAGTTCTTTATGCTTCATATTTCCAATTATTGATTTAAAGACAATAAAAGAAATTGTATAAAATTATATAAACATGCGGAAATGAATATACCCTTGGGCGATTATTAAATAAATTTTCTTCCGAGCTTGCGTGTAAGCCAATGCAATTTGTGAATTGCGATATAATCGTACATGGATCTATAAAATTTTATTACACATAAACATTAACGATTGAGCGTTCTATAAAATATTTAATCCCATATACATATACTATATACATATATGTCTATATTTAATTTCAATTACATGTTAAACATAAAGTTATTGTTTTTTTCATATTCAGATTTCTATCAAGTTATTTTTCTAATTTTAGCTAATATTAAATGAATTTTTAGCCTAAAAACTTTTTTTAATAGCAAAATTATTAAGCATCAAATTTCGTTAAATTTTCTTCGATCTAAATTCTTTTGGCCATAAATTTGATTTTTTTGTGAAGAAATATATCACAAGACCAGATCTTAAGTATATAAATTTGTATAATGTTGGCTTCACAGCGTAATTTCGTGAGTATATCGTAAGCAAGAATTGGCAATAATTTGCTTCAGCGAGTCGAGAGCAGTGAAGCGGAATTAAATGGGAGCAAACTGAAGGAAGCAGAGTGGTAGTAATCTTCCTACGAATATTAAAAAATAAAATGCTTTCCAGACACCAAGGTCATAGGTCCTGCGTGGCGTTACGTTATCGACTGGTCAGGAAACTCCGATAAATTTTATTGCACGTGTTCGAAATACATATTCCGGTCGCGTCTTCGCTCTGATTCGTTCAGCTTCATAATTTCATCATTCATCATGTATGCAAATCACTTTTCTAGCGCGTGCGTTGCCCCAATGAACGCAGTAAATTTCTGTCCCATCTGCGTGATTTATCTCGCGTGCTGAAGTTCAGAGCTGCGCGCACGTTCGAATCGAGACCAGCGTAGAAATTATCGGTCCGGCGACTCGTTTTTTGATATGCCACAATCTCTCCTGATTTCTCATTCCTCAAGCCAAATTTCTCCTTAAATAGTTTTGTTTAATAACAAACAAAAATAAAGCACGAACGTTACTGTGATTACGCACGCGGATTTACATATAAATTTCTATATTTAATCGATTCCTTTTTTTCCAAATATTTTCACGAATTTCAATTCATACAATATCAATTTTTTTCATTTATGAAATGCACATTTCATATTTAGAAAAAAATTATGTAAATTTTGTTATAGAATTTGAATTGTTTAATCTTAAAACATATATATTTATACTTATAAAACTATAAGTAAATTATATGTTAATAAAAAATTAAAAAATAATTTACATACCAAATTAAAGAAATATACATATATATATTGTATATAACATATGTATACACGTATAAACGCCACATATAGACCATATTTATATAATATTACTATATAATTTCCTGTCGTTATTCTAAACTTCATAAATCCCGACATAAAACGTTGCTCGTTTATCGCTCAAATGTTCTTTATCGATACGAATAAACGTGACCGATCAAACCGGTATTTTTTTGCATCGATATCACGTAGCCTATATCTCTGAGTTATCAACGCTCATTAAGTTATTATCGGGCAAAGAGAACGGAAAGGAAATCGGCTGCCGTAAGAACACGACCACCTTCGCACCTTATCAGATAAACGATTTCACAGCGCGCTCGCGGCCATGTTTCGCGCGTGTGCCGTTGCGAAATTCGAGGTCGACGAGGACGACAAGCGCGAACATACCAGTGAGTTTGTAACAAAAGAAACTTTTCCAAATATGCTCATTATCTGACATTTCAGCGGAGTTCAAACACCTAGAGATAAAAACCGTAAAAGGCTGGAGATCTTCTTTTTAATAGAACGACGACAAAACCGCCGATGGAGAGAGGTAAAGAGAAATCAACGCTTTCAAAATGTAAATCGCAAAGACGCGCATCTTTAATATCGATTACAGAAATAATTGTTAATAATTCTTCACGCAGAAAACTTAAAATAAACATTGCAAGTGCGATGATGTGCGTAAAAAAGACAAGCGAATCATTGAGTTCTCATATATTCATTCTAAATGTATTATATAAATTATAATTTATCAGGTCCCATATAAAATTTCAATTAAATTCACTTTATTTGAAATCGAGAGACAAACATTAAACCTGTAACATTTAAATAAAAATAAATGTGCAGGTATATCCGATATTTCTTTATAATTGATTCTATTTTTTAATGTGCTGCTCGCTTGAGTTTGAATTGGAGCAAAGGTTAAAAGAATCTGACGTTCAAACAATATCCGGTAATGATAAAGCATCTTATAAGAATATTCAAGATAGAACTGCAGGTTAAAATAAGCGCATAAAGCGGAGTAATTGTTCGGACAAACCAAATCTCGTACTTGGAAGTGACTATTTTTAGACAAGACTCAATTTATTCGTGGCTAAATATAAATTTAATTTATTAGCGCACCATATAGTCGACATATGGTAAGCATATGATGCATATTTCGCTGTAAACAAAGTTGAACAGGTAAACACGATGACACTGCTACTATTTTCTTAACGTAGCTTTTCTCAAAGTACATTGCGAGCCGGATTGCACCGGCGCGGCGGCAGTCAGATGATTTCGCATCGAAGGCAAACAGATCTCAGGACCATCTGGCGTCGGAGAAAATGGCCGAAACCAACGATGTCCATATAAGTGTTAAAGTTACAAATTGCGAATTATGTCTGCTATTGTTTTTAAACATAGACAACAAAACTGGAATTTAATGTTAACCAGCGTTTAAACAGCAGTGCATTCAAATCTACAGTTTCAAATATTTTTAATCAAGGTATATTTTCGAGACAAAGATTTCGTAAGCAGTCGAGTTGATTTCCATTAAATTTTTCCACCAAGTCTTTCGTAAAGAAAGGATCCTGTTTTTATTAGATCATTAAAAGCGTAATAAATAGCAGAGTAAATAATTCGTTACGTATTTTTTCAAACAACTTTGTACCATTACAAGATCAATCGTGTAGAATTTATTCGAGATCAGCGATAAGATGTATTATTGATATAGAATTACGCAATATATGTGCGCGCGTGCGCACATTCTTTGCAAAGTAATTTTACGCAGTCCGAATTATCAGCAATTCTATCAAGAGTGTTTTTGAACGCAAACTGCTTAGCTAATAAAAGATGCACGACATACAACACCGATGCTAAAAATAGCCGTTCTAGCGTATACGGTGTTTTTTTTTTCGGACAGGACGAGCTTCGCGCGCAGGTGAATCAGGATAAACCGCAATAAGAACATTCATCGAGATTCCTCTCGACGGTTAACGAACCAGATTAACCTTTTTCAGATCAAACCAAGTGAAATTTTGAGCGAATTCACTGCTTTCCAATATATTTTCTTTGAATCTTATAGCATTTACCTTACGAAATATGTTAAATACATCTTCTTCAAACTTTATATAGTAAATTACAATAAGTACTTTACACATGCAATATACAGGGTATCCTACCACCGCATTTCCTCTTAAAGACGTATTCTTGAAGTAATTTAGAGACGAAAATCCTAATACAAAAATGTCGAGGCTATACATTTCAAATTATAAGCGATTAAAATTTACCAATTGTAGTAGCAAAATTTCACGTGCTCAGGCACGATAATAGCTCACAGTGATAAAGAGTCTTTTTTTTTTTCAAATAACAAGATTAAAATACATTACATATGCGATAATAATACAATTTTTTTACTATTTGAATAAATGTATTTATAAAACTGTTATAGTTTACATTTATAAAGCATTTATTCAAATAGTAAAAAAATTGTATTATTATTGCATATGTAATTTCAATCTTGTTATTTAAAAAAAGGGGGCCTTTTTCACCTTTATTACTGTGAGCTGTTATCATGCCTGAGCACGCGAAATTTTGCCACTACAATTGGTAAATTTTAATTCCTTATAATTTGAAATATATAGTCCCGATATTTTTGTATTAGGATTTTCGTCTCTAAATTCCTTCAAGAATACGTCTTTAAGAAGAAATGCGGTAGTAGTGGGACACTTTGTATATAATAATACTGGAAAAATAACAATGCTGAAAGTATAATGAAAAACGTTTTGTTAAATTTTTATCTATATTATGTACAAAAATACACTTTCTATAAACGTTACATTTATATGTATATATGTTTATATAAGTAGGTATTTATAAACATTATATATATATATATATATATATATATATATATAAATAATATAATTTTTTAAAATACATCGTTGATCTTTTCAGCATCAAGTCGTGAAAACTTCAGAAAAGATTAATTAATATAACTTGTGGAGAGTCGATGTGGAAATACATTAGAAATGCCAATTACAATCCATAGAGCCTGATGTGAAGACCGGTGGCCACAGAATCGATACGACACGCCGAAGCGAGTTACTTGGGAAACGGCACATGTCAATCACGTGAATGCATTTTACTGCTCATAAAGCGCCATTCAGGTTGTGACTCCTATTGGAGAGAAGGTTAGGCACTTGCCCACTTCCTTCGTTTAAGGAAATTGCTTATTCTCGCACGTGTATGTATGTGCGCGTACGTGTAATGCGTGTGTGTGTGTATATATATATATATATATATATATATATATATATATATATATACACATTTCTAATTTCTACATTATATGTATAGAGGAAGGTCCGGTGTGTTGTGAGTAGGCTGTCTTAATAAAGAATTGTTTGAACTCTGTCGACAAGCTTAGACGGCTTTCACGGACGATCCTTTAATAAACATTTCAAGAATTATGAAACACCATAATCCAATATCCTTCACTTAATGCTCTCATTAGAATTACTATTGTAACAAAGATAAACGACATAAGTCGACGTCATTTGACGAGAGGAGGGTAAAGAAGAGAACTTGTTAATAAATTTCGTTACGTACGAGGTGTGAAAAAAAATAAAAAGAAAATTATAATAGACAGAGTGAACGCAAACTGCGATGAATGGATGACAAGTTGTCTTCTGAGGACGTGCGCCGTTGCTTCGAAACAATTTACGTAGACTGCATAAATTGAATTTACGTAGCACTTTACGTAGGAAAACCTCGAGAAAAGCCTCATGTTATTATTCGCGTCATTACGTGCGAAACGAGATAAAGGCGAATTTATTACGGTCCGCTTGCGACAATCGTACCGGATGAATATTCCGGAATGAGGAAGACAAAACAAGGCAAACAATTCGCATGAATAAAGATACATACAAATACTTTTAACAGAAGACATTGTACAAAGGCAACTACGTCTTTCGAAGGAAAATCGCGACGATGCGACAGCATATCATCGTGATTGGAGCGTTAAAAAAAGACTTAATAGAGCAAGAAGTAAAAGTGTGTCCACATTAGTAAACGTCCCGAGAGATAGTCACGAGAACTCATTCTTACCCGATATGTGCACGACGCGTGTAAAATACGGGAAAAGAAGAGAGACAGAGAGAGAGAGCAATTTGCCTTTTCTACGACATGTCGTATCTCCGGAGAAAGATGACCATGAAAGTTATCCTTTTTATATTTATTTACAAATTTATACAATTTAGTATTTTAGATCCCTAAAGTTTCTTCGAAGAAAGCGGGACATTTATGTATCATTTTGCCGATTTACTCTCACCGATTTATCTCACTGATTGTAAGATAAAGGAAGCGCGATTCGAGCGACGATCATAAAATGATATCTCAATTTTATTGAAGATGAGAGATTAGCAGTAATGTATCACTGAAAGGCAGAAACCATTATCATCTTTTAAAATAAAACTGTTTTGCTATAAACTAACTAGGATTATTACACAATTCGCGCCATAAATGTCATCGCCGGCGTATCTGTACACGCACATGCAACTAACGCCCAATATAGAAAACAATATAAATGTCAGTAATAAATAAGAGAAAAAAGAGCGATGGCTTTCTCGGAGAAGTTATCAGACCCCCAGTGAGTCGTCTCGATGTGTTTTCGTCATACTTATCTCTCTCGCCACTCAAAACAACAGAGATTGTTATTAACATTGTAATCTTGCCATCGTGCGATACAACTCAGTTTAAATCACATAACAAACGAAAAATAAAAAGGAGAAATAACTGTCATTAAAATCGAATCGAGTTGTTATTATACTTCTGCAAAAATTTCCTTCTCCATTATCTCGCTCTTTATTATTATTATTTGCTAACTTTATTTTGCTTTGTATTGCTTTAATATAAAGCTATTTATCTAATGTTATTTTTTCATCATTTTATATATCTTGTTTTCTCTCAATTCTTGAATTTTTATTTTCTTTAGTACTACACATGTAAATAGTCATATGTAGCGTAGTAGTAATACACATATATGTGTATTAATGAGAGACGAAACACATTGTATCTATGCGTCGATGACCATTATGGCATTAAAGCGTGAACTTGACATTACACTCATGCCTCCAACCGACGTCTCCATTGCGCTCGTCTCATTAAGTGGATCACGTCGATAACGAGTTTGACATACTCGGACAGAGGTAGTTCCTTGAAGATATATTAAGTTTGATTCATACAGAAGTATGGCTCATGCTCCAAGAATGTTTCCAGATATTCTTTAATACAGCGTTTTTCAAATCGTAACATGTTAGGGTCAATCCAGACAAACTTGCATAACGCATAAACATATGCATAAAAAAATTGATTGGTCCATAAAGTTGTGCATAAGGAAAATAGATCAATCCATTCTTTTATGCATATGGTTATGCGCTTATGCAAGATTGTCTGGATTGACCCTTACTGGTGGCAAAAAATGTTTCTGTCTCTAAGAAAAATATAAGAAAAATGCGGCTCCCATTAATATAATTATTTCATTATCGATATAATGAGACTAATCTGTCGTGGAAGAGAAAATTCATAAAGCGATTTTAATTCAATTTGATTCGTCGAACACATTTTATAAAAACTCGTACGGTGACACTTCCTTGAATACAACTATCCTAAGCGAAAATTAGATATTTCCTATTATGTTTCTTGCAATATTATATAATTGTTATATGTTATAACTTAGTCTGTCCCTGCTGTTTTCATAATACAAGGCCACGTAAAATTACAATTGACGTCGAATTGCGGAAATGCGATCGAATTATTATCGGTAAACTGTGGACTTGTGGAACCTTCGCAATATCGTATATCGTAAGCAATAATCGTCTATAATCGATAATAGCAGACCGGTCATGTCGAATGTCGCGATATAAAGGTGCATTCGCGATGACTTAGATAAATATTTATATTTTACTGTCTGGTTACTGGTAAATATATTTACGAGTTATAACTTGTGCGATATTTAAACCGCCACTTTATATTCGTGATAACACCTGATTTATTATCACCAATATAGAAGAACGTTAATTATATTATTACATCATACAAAAAATGTGAAGTTGATAAATAACGCAAAACATGACTGCCATTATTTCTTTTTAGTAGACAAATTTTTTTGCATCATGTCAGAATACATTATTGTTATATATTACAGCATGTTGCTTATTTTCATTTAACGCATTAATATCTTATTAATTTAAATTGTGGAAATATCGTCGCTTGAATAAGCGGGTTGAATTATCATCGCAAAAAACGAAAAAGCACGTCTAGACGTTGTACTTTGAATCGCAAAATGCGTGAGTAAAGCGTTCGTTACTGGGACATAAATTTAAATCGAAGTCTTACAACCTAGACCGATAACGCGTTGCTGATCTTTAAACGCATATTTTTCCAATTTAAAATAATTTCGTAATAAAAATTAATTTTTAAATAAATAATACAAGATGAGAGTAAACAATTTAATGCAATAATCTGTAAAAAGATAGATGTGTAATAATGCACGATTTTAATTCACTTTTTCGATTCTGATAGAAGAAAATTATTTCATCGTTTTCGTATAATTACGTATATCTTTGGATATCTTTAATAACAAAATCTTTTTGAAACACGATAACAAAACCTCAAAACTTTGTCAAAATTATGAAAATGAGATGTTAGCTTCACGTAGAAGTCAGCCGAGAAAAAATCATAACAATTTCTGAAATAACTGATGTACGTAGTACGGGATGATTCGTTATCGTTATCAGGCGCTTATATGAAAGTTGAGAGGTCGGGGCATCTACGTACGCAGGGGGTCTTCGATAAACCCGGCGACCCTCTGTTTTCGCGGAAAATTTTACGCGCAAGAAAAAAGAACAGAAACGAACTACTTTTTGGTCTCTCAAGATGATGAAACTCACAGTTTATTGATGTAAATGGAAAGATGAAGAAGCAAAACAAATAATAGGGCAAGCGGCCAAATAACCGTTTCTTTAACTGCGTCTCACGCAATCTGCGAATCTCTTTCCTTTGCCCTTTCGGGCGTGTGATTATGCTCGATTTACTTAAAAAATGTAGAGGCTGCGGAATAGGATTTCCCGTGAATTCGCTGGTTCACGTGTATTAACGAACTCGCGTGTACACGTGTGCACGTGTAAGAGGACTCACACAGAATACTCATGCATGCGTAATTCAATCTCTTGGCTTTAAACTTGTCTGCTTTTTAGCAGAATGTTCTACAGCGAAAGCAACTTTTTAACATCTTTTCTTTCCCATGTAATGTGACAGAGAATTGTGCGTAAAACAATGCAAAAAGGAAGGCCATAAGGTGCTAAAAAAATTTACTACACAGGAAAACGAAACACGTAAAGGAATATTAATAATAAATTAAACGCATTAATTAAATAAATTGGCATAAATGAATGATATCTTTGTATAAAAAATTAATATTTAAAAAGATTAATGGCAATTTATTTTGAAAAATTTAAATTAATATATTCCAATCTTCGAAATCACGAAAGAGAGGAGAGGGAAGAAGTGAATATAAAATACTTATTTACATCATATGTATGTATAAGATACGTGAAATATGAATGTGACATCTCTAAGATTTAACTTTCACCAATATTTTTCATTTTGTTCCATGAAAAAAAGAGTACAAGGTTGAGCATCAGTTATAAGATCCAGGTTTAATAATATTCATTTAGAAATAGACTCTAGATTGCCATCTAACGGGCAACTGCGAGAAATCGATGCGTTTGGTAGAGTAGAAAACTGTACAATTATGTCATGCACACAATGCAAAATTATATCTAACCAAAAATTAATTAAGTTAATTTCAACATTTAATCTTTTTATCTAAAATTAAATATATTTTATAAAGGAGACATAACATATGAAATAGAATTATGTAATTTATGATATAATTTATTAATTTTGGTCTTGTATGTATGCATAACAGAATATATTTTATATATGCATATCATCGTATATTATTTAATATTTTTATTAAAAAATAAATAAATCACATTTATATGTAATATTTTCTTTTTTTTTAATAAAAATATCAAGTAATATGCGATTCTACGATATTCTACGATATATTCCTCCTTTAATTAATAATCAAATAATGTCAATTACACTATATACTAATGCTCTCCCTTCTTACACAATAATATTCATCGTTTATCGTTACGATGAACCTGCCAAAGAATTCAAATAATATCACCCTCGGTGCCGACGAAGAATCGTCTCTCTGCGCTGCGTATTCTCCCTCCTTTTCTATGATATATAACAAAGAACACTCTTTATCTGCACGATTAGTGCATGTGCGAGACGTATACTTAACACCACCATCACCATCACCACCAGCATCGGTTCCGACACACGTCGGAGTTCTCGGGAAGAAAGGCGATAGCCGTCGCGGATCCAATTTTGTCGGTAGATCGAGTTTCGTATGCGCCCTTCGCCGTGCGTGTTAGTATAATATAATAATAGAGTCGCACGTGGAGCGCGACGGGATGGGGCGAGAACGATAAGAAACGCCACGTCTCTCGCATGAGATCCTTCCGAGAAGATCCTCGTTTTCGTATGAATTCATCACGCGCTGATTCATCCCCGCGAGAAGATCGCGGATTATCGTGGCAGCGGGAAATATGCAAAGAGTAGGCGGAATCAACAGCGGGAATTGATTCCGCGAAATTGAATATGCGATTCTCGAGATGAGTCTCCGCTTAAAAAGTATTACGATTCTTCGTGCGTTTCCACACGGAGAGAATTTTCTCTTAAAATTCAGCCTAAAAATCATGGTAATCGTGGGATAACCAATATTTCGAAGATTTTTATAAATTCTTTCTGACTTATTTATATCTATCACAATAAAATATAAAATCTGTTTGATTAATGTTACAATCTGCTTGGTAACTTTTATTATCTAGTTTATAAAACTTCTGTTGTATTTTTGTTGTAATTTCACTAATTCCTATCATTTTTGGTAATATTTAGTAGGTTTTTAATTTTTATGTAGTTGTCTAATTATGCCACTCTTATCACCAAACATGTTAAAATTTGTAGTGAATTTTACGGTAAAGTATAATGAAAAATTCTCTCCGTGCACCTTTCTCGCTTTCGTTTTTCAACGGGATTAAACAGTGCAGAGTACACAATAGAAATATAAAAATAATATAAATCTAACAATTAAACAAACCTCTCTTGTGTCTATAAAATTTAAAAGATTAAATAACTTGATCCTATAATCAAAATTAACGATTTTTCTTGATTTTTTGCGAATATTTATCTAATTTTATAAAAATCTAATTTTATAGTATCTAATTTTATAGAAACTATTTTTAGTTTAGTGAATTATATTTTAATGCCTTTCTGTTGACATTTATAACTAAGCATTTATCAAAGAGAGAGAGAGAGAGAGAGAGAAAATCAATGTACCTTAAATTTTTCTTAACCTTTAGAGGGCCGGGATTTTTCTATTAAAACTTTGAATTTTTTTCACGAAAAATTTTTGCATAATACATATAACCTACATGTTCTAAATAGTCTCCAAGTTTGTTGCTGGCCACTATAGTGGTCATCCCTGCCCGGTATGTCATGGAAATTTTAAAAATGATGTTTTTAGGGTTTTAGAGGTTTCTGGGAAGTTTTTGATATCGCTAATTTTGATATCACGATTTTGATCGAAAATTTACATAAAAAATAATGTTGCAATCATCAACATTGTTGTGGAAATGTAAATAAATAACAGCAGTTGTGTACAATTTTCCAATTGGGTTTTACGAGCTAAACTACTTCCTACAATATATTATATTATATTATGTTATATTTTATATATTTTTTATATTTTATATGTAAATGTACACATTATGTACTAATAATATTTAATAAATAGGTGTCTATCTTAGTGGCCATTATAGTGGCCACCCCGGCCCTCTAAAGGTTAATCATTCTCGCCAAAATTCGTGCATGTTTTTGTTTGAATTCAGACAAAGCCCAGACAATCCACAGACAACACATAAAATTTAAGAATCATTGCAAACACATTGTCTTATGCTGTGCTATTTCTTTCACAGACGTGTTTTAAATTCTCAGGAAATTAACTTTTTTTCTCTTCTTACAAAGAATCTTGGAAGAATCGAGACCAGGCCCGAACGGACGTGCGCGAGGAAAATTCCGTTACGTAAAAGATTTCGCTTTGCAAATATGGCACTTCCATCGCCGTGTCATCGTAAATTCGTTCATATCACGGCCGAACAAATATCGGCGGATGAAAGTGCAAGGGTCTCTGCATAAGAAGCGTAAGCGCGTCGATGCTCTCCTTCATTATTCATCAGGAATGTCGGGTATCCGCAAATATCCGCGTGTGAATTTATATATGCGGGCGTGCGCGAGAATTTCGCGTTTCGCGCACATTTAAAAATCCATGCGCTCGTGGCGCTCGTCGAATTGCGATATCGCACGCATCGGTCACGCGCCGGTCCGATCTGGACACGGCACGTGGCCGCTTACGCATGCACGAGCGCACATTGACGCGCCAACACGAGCATTTCCTCCGGGGCTCTCCGGGATATTACCGTAAAAGCAAAACGGCCGGTTAGTATCGCAGACTCCGTGAAACGAGTATGACCTATCTGTTGGAGATAATTGCCGATTAATTTAGAGATCGTCACGTTCGCGCGATTTTCTCTTTATCTCGTCGCAATTTCTCGTCACGAACTTCAACTATTGTATACCTCACGCTTTTTATATCTTACGAGCGATTAGATAAACAATATCCTTGTCGATCTTTGGAGTGGAAATAACGATATGATCGAATAAAACGCGAATTAGAAAGCGATACATAATACAACTTGATTTCTCTATCGAGAAATATTGCATTATTTACTTGGAAGAGGATGGAAATAAATAAATTTATGGAAAAGGGGCAGAATTTTAAGATTCGTGATATCGAGATATCGACGTTCGTGAGAAATTTATGAAATATAAATTTAGAAGGTGGATCAATTCTTTTTAATTTATTCATTTTCCACAAAATTTCATAATCGATATTAATGGACAAATCGAAAATATACTATCGCGGTCTTAATTGAGTTATGTATAATTCCTAACAGCACACATAAATTTTGAAAATGTTCGAAGTATATCGCAATAAGATGCGATTTAAGATACATCGATCTTATCTCTCTCTTTGATAAATGCTTAGTTATAAATGTAGAAATAAAGGCATTAAAAAATATAATTCACTAAAAATATAGTTTCTATAAAATTAAGACATTAGGGACGTTTTTAATACATTTTTAATACGTTCTGCAGAAGTATAGAATATATCACGTGCTGTTAGGGATACCGTAATAACGCGATGTGAAATAACGACACTTTCGCCATCGACATCCCATAATCTCGGCATTGATCTTTCTGCTTAACCTTGAGACAGTCTAGTCTAAAAATATAAAGATTGCACGTTGTATTGTAACGTTGTTTGTGCGTTATTTTTTTTTTAATTATAACAGCCTTTTTGTCGCCAATTAATCCACTTGATAAACAATTGAAACATTGATGTTTAATTAAAAGTATTTTCAAAACTGCGCCTTATACGTCTCGTTTCAAAGAAACGGAAAAGAAGAGGTAAGGGCGTCGAGCTTTTCGGGCCTAGGTTATTTACGGAAAGCACAAGCTCTGGTCGCGTGTTCTTGCGACCAGAAACGACGTCGCCGTTCAAAGCTTAATACTTCGAATATAATCGATAGCAATGTCGCCTAATGGTCAGTTTCCATCCGCCCCATTAGGATCATTAGTTCGCCGTAAATTGAAGTGATTGGGGGCGGGCTTAAAGCAAGGTCTAAAATTAGCCTAAAAATAGGCTAAAAATAAGGAACGCCGCCGGCGAGGACGGCCGGCGGCGCGGCGAGAGGGGGGCGCGGAGGGGGAGGCGATTAGGACGCAGCAGGGTGTGCCTACCTTTGCTAACGTCGCATTTGGCGTCCGAGACGCGACGCGCGTCGCGGAGAAGGACATTCCGTATTGCGTGCGACGTGGGCGCGAAGTCTGGATCGTCCGCGTCGAAGGACACGCTCTCCTCGAATTCCGTCAACGTCGTCTCCGTCATGCCCTCGTCGAGACGTGCCGATGAAGATTAAGGAACAAAGATGCTGGCCGAAGCACCGGGCTCTCTGGAATATCGGTGGGCAGGGTGCAGGTTTCGTGTAAAATAAACTATCACGTCCACAATATCAGCAGAAATTGAAAGTTACGCGATGTCGAGGATTACGCAGGATTATATCGCATAAATTTAATTGCTGCTTAAAGTGCCGGGCACGCTTAATTCGCGCCGTTCCATCGTTCGATTCGATACGTTTTTCGTCGACGCTCTCGCCGCGCACTTCAAGCCGGCGAGTGGACTGAAGTTGGCGGGGCACGTCGCGTCGCCCGATTACGGGATATGCAAATTGCGCAGCGATAATTATTTACCTGTGACGATGGCGCGCGAACGATATATCACGCCAACATGCTCAGTTCAGCTTATCGTTGCCGTTACCGTTCGCAACATTCGTTATCGGTCTCGCGGAAGTTCCAAGATCTGTCGTGACGTTCTCTCTCTTTCTCTTTCTCTCTTCTTTTCATTCACTCTTCCTCCTTTTTTTTTCGATGATCCGCGCGCAACGACAAGCGGCTGTCGACTGACACCTGACGTGCATTATCGTGCGGAAAAATCGCCACTCGCTGACGAATGGCGCGCGGCTGACTTCAGGATGATACCGCGTGCCGCGTCTCTTTCGGTCTCTCCGGCGACCTACGCGTCGCAACAAAATTGAGCAGCTTATTTGATTAAATTTAACTTTTTAACTATTTTAAATTTATATTTTATATGGTAATGGAAATTGAGATTTACAATTTTTCAGCTTAAAAAAAAATATATATTGTATTGCTATTTATACTTGGTTCGACCCACACTGCATAAAACTTGCAGTTATATTGTAGCAATATTGCTGCAAGATTATAATCTTGTTGCAATATTGTTATAATATAATTGCAAGTTTTGTGTTGTATGGGGAGACACCATTCTGCGTGTGTTTTATCTTTCAAAAATATGAATTTTTCAAAAAAGGATTGTAATATGTCAGGATGAGTGATGAAAAAGCAACATGTAGCAAAGAATTCGTTTAATAAAATAACTTCTGAACTTATGTACAATATATACTACGAGCTCGACGGCAATGTAACTTAGCGTTATAATCGTGATCGCTCGCTTGCTTCAAAACGAAAACGAATTATAAGAGAAAGAAGAGTCTTATCTTGTAAAGTACACACCTCTTTGGATTTTCCTATCACAAAATAGAAAGACAGAGTTCTGCTTTATATATGTATGTGTTATATAGAATATGTATATACATATTTTTTTATATAAAATAATTGCCAGTTATCATTTCTGTGAAATAAATTGTGCATATTATACAAAGTACAAAAATTATACAAATTGTACAAACTATGCAATGTTCATTGGCTATTTACTTTATATCCTTATTTTTAACATTAAATCGATTCAAAAGTTCGTATGTTGTCTTCTTCTATTAATATTTTTGTATATAAAAGTCATACAAGAAATATAAAGAAATTTTTTGCTTAATCCGATTAAATATTCTTATTTTATTAGATAATCACAATCACTTAGCAAAGATAAATGCTCAGGCAATGTACTATTTTAAAATTTGTTATATTATTTTATTATACTTTATTATACTTAGTATCTAATATTTTATATTTTTACTTGATCGAAAAAAAGGAATATATTCGAAGACCGAACTTCTAATATCTAAAATATTAAAAATGTACCTATTAGAAAAATAATTTGCGCAGATCAACTAAAGCAAAAGATAAAATTGTAGAAAATATATCAATTAGGAAATAATATATCAATTATATATAATAATAATTATTTTGTATTTATTATTGTCACGTATTGGATGCATTGATCCGTTCTTCATACGCATTCCAAAGTTCTCTTTTGTACTCTAAAGTGGCTTTCAAATAACCGTGAGGCGCTTCTATGATACCTCTGCCGACGACTGCTAAATCGGCACCCGCATTGATAACAGATCGAGGATCATTATATTGTTGACCTAATCCGTCGCTACTTTTGGACAGCTTAACACCGGGCGTCAGTTGGAGTAGTCCGGGTTGCCCCGAAAGATTAGATTGACACACAAGACCTACTATCAAATCGGAAGTTTCCTCTGCCATCGATATCGCGCTCTTCAAATAATCGCCGGTGGTCAGTGCACCTTCGCATGACATCTCGGCAACCAAGAAAATGCCGCAAGGCTTGGTGATACTCTCCAAATTTTTCTTCAATGCGTTGATGGCAGATGCACCCGATACCGCATGCATCGTGATCAAATCGGCCCACTCGGCGATCTTGTACAAGCCGTGTCTGTATTGCAATAATACTGTGTTTCCAATATCGGCAAATTTGCGGTCCTCCATCAACAGGAACCTGTGCTGCCTCGCCAGTTCTTTAAGTCGAAGAATAAAACTTTCATTAAAATCTTCTATGATATCTACGTGAGTCTTTAGCACGGCGATATAAGGCCCCACTACGTTTGCTAATTCCAAAATCGCGTCTTTTTCCTTTAGATCGGCCGCCAAACAGATATTTGTTTGTTTTGATTCCATTAGCTCCAGCAGTTTTGAGGCCAATGGATTTATCGTTAATTTTGCACGTTTACTATATGGCAACTTTAATCTGTCGTTTGGCACACCTATGAACAAAAGCAATAGTTATTAAGATTAGAATATAGTATTTAACATATAAATCATAAGATTATCTAGATCCAAGATCTAAATAATGTACCTCGAATAGAAACGCTCGGTGCTTGATTAACGGCCAAGTAATCGTTCACAACCTTGACTATTTCGGATGTGATCTTACCAGCCTCCAGAAGATACTTCAAAAATTGCGTAATCACGAATAGACTCTTAACTTTGATCCCATGATTCTCGAGATTCTTTCTGCCACCCTGCTCCCTGTCGATTATCACATAGGCCTCTGTCACACATAGCTTTTCTTTCTTCAGAGCATCGACAGTTTCTAAAATACTGCTGCCACTCGTGATAATATCCTCAATGATCACGCAACTCTCACCAGGCGAAAAGACACCCTCAATTAACTTTTTGGTGCCATATGACTTTGCTTCTTTTCTCTTCATTAACATGGGAATTTCCTCTTCTGCTGATATCAAAGTGGTTAATGGCAATGCGGTATATGGAACACCACAAATTTGAGATACTTTTGTAGGGTCGTCCGATAGTGTCCACAGAGCTCTCGCTAATTTCATCTACAATTTAAAAAAATGAATTAATATTCTTTATCTTGTATAGCGTATAAGCACAACTTCCATTAAACTTCAATTAACTAAATTGGCACAAACAACAAAATTTCTGATGTAATTTGTAATCTCTTATATAATCTTTTTTTCAGAAAGTTAATATTATTTTCCATTTTAAAAGAAGTAGTATTATTATGTTTTAATAATAAAAAAATAATATTAGTTAATCATTTATTAAGTTAATCAGATCACTATAATATCTATTTCTATCACTGTAGATTAACTTTAATCTCGATTTACTTACTTTTTATTTTTTTCTAGTTTTAAGAATTAGAAGACAAATATAAAAGATAAAACCCAAATTAAATCATAATTAAAGTTAATCTGCATTGAAATAAATCCATTAAAATGTTCACATATATTTACCATTAATTTTGGATAAGAAATTATTACACGCAGATCAAAATATATTGGCGTTGTCAGGCCGACTTTCGTCTTAAATTCCCCAAATTTCACGGCTTGAATATCATATAGTTCCACAGCCAATTCTTTCAAGAGCGCCTCCATGCCGACTACAATTATAGCGACGCATAAAAAAATGTTTTATGTGCAAAGTTAAACATTTGACGGTGATTGCAAGACGAGTAACTCCGAAAGTATTTCGACGAAATTTGATTTTTTAATTTGCTATTATCTTTAGATGGCAATTGTTTCTAGATACATTTTGTTGGAAATTTTATTTTATTTATGCAAAAAAATTGCAAGTTGCATTGGTACGGGCAATAAGCCAAATTTTTTTTGGAGAAAAAGTGAGGGGAAGTGTTACATCCAACATCTAACCTATATTCCTTACGATTGCTTGTACGAATATCACGTGTCGCTCAACTTCTTTTTCTTCTTCCTGTTAATGGCACTCGGTTCCTAGGAACACGATATAGTCAAATACAAAATCAAATTGGTTATGCGAAACACTTTGAACAATAAATAAATAATTGTTCAACAAAATCGGTAGATTGCATCAGCAATTTTTAAAAATTTTCCTTCGCGTCGAAATACGGCCGAACACGTTCAGTATTTTAAGGCAACTACGTGTCGCTCAGGGCCAATTTCATCAACTACGGTTAGACTAACCGACGGTTAAAGTTAGCAGGGTGGTCAATAGATTTTTAAATTTTGTCATACTTATAACCTGAAATTTTAATGGGTATATCTATTGGCCATCCTGCTAACTTTAATCGTCGGTTAGTCTAACCGTGGTTGGTGAAATTGGTTCTAATATGTTTAAACTGAATCTAAGGAACACCCATTCACTGGCGCCTCTACGTCCATAAAACGTACGCTTTGAACTACGTAGTCAGACATTTCCGACGGATAACACACTATGGCTGTGTTCCGAAATTCACTGCCAGTACTGAAAATTTATAAAGTGCGTGACATAAACTATAGATTTGCAGTACTGACAGTGAATATCGGAACACAGCTTTTATTTACAAATTTGCAATATTAAGTTGAACATGTTATTTTTCTCTAACAAACCTCCAAAATATCACCGCGAAATTAGAAGATGTCCTGATGATTAGATGAGTGTCCTCATCCCTTCTTTCCCCGCTGATCGAGTAACTATTTTGCATCCTTTTCTTCTAAATGTCGACACAAATTCCATATTCAGGTAAAACAAAAATTATAATGGCATAAAAATAATACTAAAGCTGTGATAAAATGGCATTTTGGAGTCATTTTGACATCTTTGTGATTTCTTGTTCTATCTGAGATAATTTCCCACAATTCCCACATAACAAAAAAATGTCACGGTGATATCACAAAAATGTTGATAATAAACTAAATCACAGTGATATCACAATAGTGCGAATGTCCGCTTTGTCACAGGCTTCTGCGTATCAAGACAATCAAAATAGGTAAATGTTACAACTTTTAGTGTTTTTTTTTTTTAAGGACCTAAGCAGAATGTTTGACTTATCATATTTTATGGTTTAAATCTTTGTCTTAAAGCAACGCACAATACTATTTTATGTCTAAGACAGTATTGTGCGTTGCTTTAAGACAAAGATTTAAATCATAAAACATGATAAGTCAGCCATTCTGCTTAGCCCCTAAGCCCTAATAAATTAAGAATTATTTGTAATGTGTAATAACATCATATGATACAATTATATAAATACATAACGTGTTATTTTTTAATTTTATTAAGAAAAAACAAACTATAAAAACATACTATAAAAAATATACTATAAAAAATGTAACGTTTAAAATATTAATAAAATCTAATATTTATTTTTAAAAACAACTAGGCAGACTCAGCTGGAGCAGAAGATAAAATTGTAGAAAAATAGTTTGTAAATGATCAATATTAATTAGAACAAAAATAATTATTATTTTGTACATATTATTATCATTTATTGGATTGTATACATTATTATCGTTTATCCGTTTCTCATATACATTTTAAAGTTTTCTTTCGTATTTTAAAATAGCTTTTAGAGAACCGTGTAGTTCCTCCGTGATCTTTGCCAATGATTTCTAAATCGATTGATTGCGGTTCATTATATTGCTGACCAAGCCTGTTATCACTTTTGGACAGCTTGAGATGGATTGCAATTGCTGAGAGAGTGGATTGACACACGAAGCCTATTAAGGTTCGTGGGTTTTTCTATTTTTTATCGAGATTGTGTTCTTCAAATAATCATTAACATGCATCTTTGCATGTTAATCCGGTGATCAGAAAAACGCCGTGGAATTGGCTTTCCAAACTTTTCTTCAGTGCGTTGATGACAAATGCACCTGATACCAGATGCATCGTGATCAAGTAGCCTACAAGGAGATAAGTCATAGCTATATTGTAATAATGACATCATCAAATTTACAATGATCCATCAATATAAATCTTTGCTATATCGCCAGTTTTTTGAGCCGAAGTTCAACTTAGCGTTGTAAAGTTCTGTTATGCGTTTCCTAATTCCAAAACTGTGTCCATTTCCTTTAAATTTTCCGCCAAGAAAATAGAAATGTATTTGTTTTAATTCCAGCAATTTCGAACTCAATGGATTCATCGTTAGTCTTGCTTATTTATCAAATACAAGTTGAATTGGTTATCAGGTATGTCTATAAATAAAAGCAATAATTAGTAAGATAACAAAATTATATTAGACTTGCATTAGTCATGAAACATTTAATACAAATATACAAATATCTATTACGATTTATCTTAAGTAGAAGTGCTCGCTATTTGATTCATTGTCAAGTAATCGTCAACATTTTTGACTATTTCGGGCGTGATCTTTCCAGCTTCGAGAAGGTATTTCATGAATTGTGTTATCTTGAACAGACTTTTCACTTTGATTCCGTGATTTTTGAGATTCGTCTTGCCTCCTTGCTCCTTATCGAATACCACATAAACTTCTATATTTGACGTCCTATATTCGGTACCATTTGTCATACATTCAACGAGTTGTAGAATAGTATTGCCACTCGCCATAACTTCCTCGACGATCACGCAGATCTTATCAGTTGAGTCGGCACTCTCATTTGGATTCTCTGTATCATTCTCTTTATGCTTACTTTGCAGAGTGGTTAATGGCTCTGAGATATAATAGAAACCACAGATTTGGGACACTTTCATAGGATTATCCATTAATGCCCATATACCTTTCGCCAATTTCAACTACGATAAAAAAAATTAATTAATATTTTATACATTGCATGGTGCAAAGGCAACTTCCATTTAATTAATTCAATTTTAACTGGCATAATCATTTTTATAATAAAGTTTTTGACTATATAATACTAATTTAATCTTCCTTTCATGTATAAAAAAATCAATATTTTTATTTATATTTAAAAAAATTAGTATCACTTAATAAATTAATTATCAAGGTTAATCATTAGGTTAATTGATGTTTAGTCAAGATTATAATACCTTGCAACATTTACCGTTAATTCCAAATTTGAAACTATCACACCCAGGTTAAAATGTACTGGTGACGTCCTTAGGTCATTTTCTGTCTTGAAGTCCTCGAATTTTACGGCTTGAATATCATATAGCTCCACAGCCAATTCTTTTAAAAGTGACTCCATCTCGGCTGTAATCACTAGTGTTACATTAAAAAGTTTTTCATGCGCATAGTTGAATATTTGACGATGTCTACCGAACAAATAATAACAAATAACTTCAAGATGTAATTCGAGCAAATTTGTTTTTTTAATTCGCTACCAACTTTAGATGATATAATTTTGCTAACAATTACAAATATTTCTACATATCATTTTTTTATTTTAACAAGAATTTTATATAATTTATATAATTTATAATATTGCAGTTAAGACAAATTTTTGGAATAAAAAAAAATGTTAAGTGTAAAATCTAATCTGCACTTCTTACGATTGCTTGAGGAATACTACTATGGTAGTATGGTTGCATTCGCTTCGGGCGCTCACATATTGAAAGCGTCGTTCTATCTTTCTTCAATATATAGTGAACAACAAAGAATAAACGTCCAAAGCAAACGCACCGTATGTGTCAGTTTTTCCTTCTCTTTAGTTCTTCTAAGAAATGGAGAAGGAAGATCCGGTTCTAGAAACTCGTTTAATGATGTAGCTCACAATTTCCTTCTGAACGGAGCCGTATACAGCCATGGTCAAAATTATTCGCCACCCTATTAAAATAAAGTTTTCTCAAAAATAATATTTCAACAATAATAGCAATACATTACAACGTACATAATCGTCGGTTATGTCGTTTGTTAGAGCAAAGTTTCAACTTTAAGAAACCGTTTTACAAATTGCTACATGATAATTTTTAACGGAGTTGTAAGCAATCAAAATGAAAATGTCTTTAATAATTTTTTGTTTAATCCTTGATAACTCAAAAATAAGAAAGCATAGAGAAATTTTATCAGAGAAAAGAATTGTAGAGAAAATTTTAATCTTTCACACGGAATAGTTGAAAATTTTCTCAAATTGTTTCTTGTGCTTGTGACACGCCTAAAAGTGACAAGAATATTTTTTGTTTTGTCCAGCTCGTTATTTTTATGTATGTAAAAATTAGCAAAATTTTAAGAACTTAAATATCACACAAATTGTCTGAAAATGAAAATTTTAAGCTTTAAAATCCTTTTTTAAAATTTGGATTTCGAAAACTTTTGACAAAGTTACAGTTGCTTAAATTTTTTTTATTTTTTGAAGAAGTGTCAAGTGTTGCCTCAATTATTACAAATAGTTTAGAAAAAAATCTGAGAAACTTTTCAATTATTTCGTGTGAAAAAATAAAGTTTTCACTACAATTCTTTTCTCTAATAAAATTTTTCGGTGCTTTCTTATTTCCGAGTTATCAGGGGTTAAAGAAAAAATGGTTAAAATAGACATTTGTCTTTGATTACTCACATCTCTGTTAAAAATTATCGTCCAGCAACTTGCAAAATGGATTCTTAAAATTGAAACTTTGCTCTATCAAACGATATAACCGACGATTATGTACGTTGTAATGTATTGCTATTATTGTTGAAATATTATTTTTGTGGAAACTTTATTTTAATGGGGTGGCGAATAATTTCGATCTTGGCTGTATATATTGAATAAAGAACATACTATTTAAATGAATGCGAAGTTATATATTAAAATAACACATAAATAACATATAATTATTGATATATTCAAATGATGATTATTATCCCAGATAGGAACACAGGAAAAATTTTAGCCTCATTTTAATTTTAAAGTATAATGTACAATATATTGCGTAATAATTCTACATCTAAATGTTAAAACCAATAATTTTAAATTTAATTATTGCAACACGTAGCAATCTTTAAAAAATTGATGTCTAAAATAAATTCCTATATAATTGTAACGTTAATGAGAATCATCTTAACACTATTACTGAATAAATATTTCAGAAATTAATTTTGTAATTACTGTAAAAATCGTTGCAGCATAAAATTGTACAATTATTATTCAAGTAAAAGTAAAAAGTTCTTTTTACTTTTTATTTTTACATAATTTTCCGTCATATAATTGTAAAATTCTATTTCAGCAAAAGATATGGGTTTTGCAGAATCATCTTAAAACAATTATTGCGAAATTCGGTAAATGGAAAGATACAATAATTGTACATTTATTGCAAAAGTTTCCGATCTGAGATCGTAAATATTCATTATCATATCCAGCAAAACCCAAGTTCAACAGTATTTCTCTAATCAGATGAATTCATTCTCGCTAAATCGAGTTCTTAATTTGCCTTGTTATAATTTCAGAAGAAAATAATGAATCTTATGAAAAATGAAAAAAAATAGCTTAATATTTTCGTGGGGATATGTGATCACTTTGACAGACTTGTATGTAAATAATTTTTAGGGCTTATATTTTTCTTATTGTTCACGTGCCAATGATATGTAATGTTAAATGCCACATTTTAAACAATTCGATCACTGCAGCGAACAATAAGAATTGTCATAACACAATATATCGCGCATATATTTTATAATTTTCTTTCTCTCCCTCCCTCTTCTCTCTATCTCTTACTGTCTCTTTCTCTCTTTCACTCGCTCGTCCGTTCACTTTCGACTTATAAAAATGCCATTGAAATTATGACAAGTGATTAAATTATTAAAAATAACTAGATTACTGTAAAAGGACAGGTGGCAATAAATAATTTTACACGACAGCGTTAGACATTTACAGTAACACAAATATATTTCACTTTTATTCGAAAACAACGAACGCATCCCCAGAGATCGCGGAGCGATCTTCGCACGACCGCAAAACGCATACTTTGCAAGTGTCCACGTGTGTATGTGTTTGTGCGCGTTGGACATTCTTCGTCTCCCTTCAATACACTCGCACAAGTATGTTTATAATATTAACCACTCCCCTGATTTGTTTGCAAAAACGAATAGCGAAATGTACGTACAAGATGCAGAACAAATTTAAGAATGGCAAAAATGAGAGTTTAAAAATAATAATTATTATTATTATTGCGTTTTGCAATACATGTTTCTCGAACATATCTTAAGCTTTTATTTCCAAATTTTATTTTCTAGCTACTTTAGTTGATTACGGCCGTTATTTTTCGCTTTTTATTTCCCCGTTGGTACTTGCACACAAATCAAGTGATTAATAGTTGTGAAGACAAATGAAATATTTATAAGTTTATAATGCCGTAATCGATAACAATCCCTTTAATTGATTATCGTCAAATACGGCTGTTATGAGACTTTACGTAGAATATCTCATATTCATAATGTAACACAAGTTTTACATAATACAGAGTGTTTTAAATTATGCTGTGCGTTCACTTGAAAATTCTCTCCTTTTGCTTCTTTTATTTCGAGCTTGCAACGTATTTGCTTAACAAAACTGTCGGGAACACGTTTAAATCACACGTTAAAATCCTCCGAGTTGCTCGACATGAAAGTATTCGGTAAAAATGTTTGCTCCGTCTAACATTAGATTCATTGCTTTCGATGAGAGTATACGCTCTGTAGGCCGTAAAATACATGATAAGATAAAACTATATTGCGACACATTCTGGCTATTGAAAAAGTTGTAATATCTTTTATTCTTCAAAGCTTATCTCGATTCTTCATATTATCGCGAATTTTTCATATTAATGAGGCACTAGGGAGATGTGCCAAATTTCGATGTTAATTTGTTGATAATGAAGATTTTTTACAAATTGTTGAATTATAATGTGTATCATTTCCAGATCTTCTTAATATACCAGACATTTCTTTGATGTCTTGACATTAAGAATCATTAGTACTGGATGCTCAGTAATGTTCTCGTTATCATATCAGTTGTTCAAAGAAAGGAATGATTCAGTTCGTAACTTATAAATTGCAATTTTAAACATTAAAATCGCAGTATTAATTTATACTACAAACCCACTTGAGGTTATATGTATTCAAAATAATCTTCGCAAGTTCCGATCGGCGGCATTCACAATCGTTTCTTGACAAATAAAGATTTTTGCATAAATAAAAATATGTTTAAATAAAAAAATACGAAGTAATGTATTACTGGGGCTTATAAAAATTTAATAAGTGTCTCAATTCTAGGATAGCTTCTTAAAAAATCTATAAATAAATATTCACCGAGAAACTGCTATGAATACCGTCCACTTTTGTTCCAAATACGTCTATGGACATCCCACATGGAATCCATATATTACATTCACCTAAATTACATAAGTCTCTCTACTATCTTTTTTCCTTTTTTTTTTTGTTTTCGGCTTACCGCGCTTTCGTGCCTTCGCTTTGAGCGCGAACATTTTAGACTCTAACTTTTATAAGATCTAAATACAGTTACAATATAATTAATCTCAATTCTCAATGGCCAAGTCGATTGGACTCTAATTTGATATAATAATAATTTTCTACGTACTCGTTTCTACTGATGTTTTTTCTCCCCAAAGTTCATGTAAACCCTGCTAAAGTTGCGCCCATTATTTTCGACGCTACCGAGTGGCCGTGACCGAGATGTATTATATTTATTAGATACTTTTGTAAAGAAGTCTGTTCCTATTTTTAATATAGTGTTACTTTATATTAATGAGTTTGGAATTGTCCTAACGATTGGTTTATATGATTTTTATACATATGGATGAAAGATGAATATATGAATATGTATAAATTTTAATGATAATATTTTAATAGCATTATTTCTGTGTGATAAATATAGGATTCTACTGTATTCGGTTGGCCACCCGTTCCTACTATTATTTAAACTTATCAGAGAACCGTATCAAACATTATTCAAAAATTATTCAAAAAAATTTTTTTTTAATTTATAAAAGAAACCGACGTGCTCTAATGCTAATGACAGAATTAGAAATAAATTTAGCATACAGTTGATGAAGTGAAATTGGTCCAAATGATTAAAAAATTACATCCTACTCTTCTTTATAACTATTCATGTAAACAACAAATCAATAAAAAATTTAATATTTTATTTTTTAATGTAAATATTATACATATTATATATTAAGTTAACATTTAATTTTTGAAACTATGAATAAATTTAACGTCCATTTAATGTCTCACAGTTAATTGACATTTTAAGTGAAACAATTTATAGTAATTATAATAATTTGTTCCATTTTTAAGATTTCTTTTTGTATAAGGTTCCAAATATTGTTTTATGTATAATTTATAACAATAACATTTAGATTATTGCATCTGAGAAGAGCACGTCAGATTCTATTATTATCATGGAAAAAATCTAAAAAGATTCTAAAAGAGTTATTCTAAAAAGAGAAGAATAAACAGAATAATTTCTGTTTTCGTTGAGAATTTATTGACAACGGTTTTTATCTTTAAAAGAAATATTACTTTCAACCTTGGAAGTAAATCGTTATCGACAAATTCGTTCGCGCTATAAAAAAGATCTTACGGCTACTCGTCTATTTATTTAATTTGAGGAATCATTGAGGCCTGTACATTTGGCGCATCGTCAGCGTTAACATTATTTTTCGGAGTTATCAATTTTTATGTGTGTGCATCAGTTAAATTATTCCTTTTGCAATTGTCGTTAAAAGTTTTAAAACTGGAAAAAACTATTGCGTATTTTGTGCTTACAATTTCCTCGCAATTAGTTAAAACAGAAATTTCTTTATACAGTATATATATATACATAATTTGTCGACAAAAATATTTCTGTTAGCTTAACAACAATCAAGACCGAGCAATTAATATTCAGTGGTAGAAAAAATTACAAGTAAATGTGAAATATTTCTAGAACAGCTACATAAAATAGACATCTAAATTGCACGAATAATTACAGACGTGTGCCTCAACAATATAATAACTATCGTATCAATAACAAATTCTGACACTATCATATTCATCATGAGTAATAATTTAATAATTATTTTAAGCCTCGTGCTTTAACGACTGTTACATAATGATATATTGCTCTTCGACAGATAAAATTTAAAGATGCAATAGTATCCAAATTATATCAATTTAAAGTTTGAAAACATAAAACATTAAATATTTATCTAATACTCTCAGCTGACGATTTAGCGGAGATATAATATCTTTCGTTAATCTGGTAATAATTATGCAATAGTGCAATTCCTAAAATCTCCTGCAAACTAGCATGTAATAAGATGTTCTACAACATCTTTGAGTTCTTAGACTCTTCGATTTGGCGTATTCTCAAAAAGCTAAAAAGATACTTATTTGAATACTTATTCCGGAGAATATCTGGTTTATATAAGTAATTAAGATTAATTATTTAATATACAATGTCCGCGAATAAAAATAAAAATAAAACACGACATATTAATGTAATATTTAATATCTTGAGACAAGTAAAATGTCGATGCTGAATATTTCGATCGTTTATTGAATGATAAAAAATAGGCCTATTGATAAAACACGTTATCGTAACTGCAAACGACTTATGAGGAAATTATTAACATTGATCAGAATAATTAAAAATTCTTTAAATCAATTAACGAAGAACAAATTTATATGTTTATAACAAACAATTTCTGGTTAATATATGTATAAAAAAATATGATTTAATAATCTATCAAAATTTAAAACGACAAGATCGTTATTTTTTTCAACACGCTTATCTTTTTTACTTTTTCAGATAATGTTAATTGCGGTTGAAATTTATGCTTGTCACGTGTTATTAATCGTCATTAATCACTCTCTGTGATCTATCGCATCCATCTCAAACATCTCATAGCTTCAATCTGATCAAATATCAGATAAGTATATGAGAATCTCGATGGTCTCTTGTATTTTTTACATATCAACCTTCTTAATTTTTAAGACAAACCTTGGTTGGAATCGATCATAAATTTCGTTTACACGAACGAAATTTTCTTCGATTCAGTCAGTAATCGCTGTTCTCGAGGGACATTCGGCAGAACTGAACCGACATCCCTCTGTCGCGAAAAATTGTTCCATTCAGGATTCAACATCTTGGCAAAGTTTACTCGTTCGACATGAGCTGCACACTGTCGTCGGCCGATCGATGAAGTCGTCGAACTTCTGACAAGGAGCGAATCGGCGTCGGATGTAGTAACGAAAAGGGATGAGAATGCCGATCTGGAATAAAAAAATATATAGAAATAATTCAAAGTATTTCAACTTTACCGAGCCGTCATAGACAATTTTCCGATTATAGAAAAATTTACATGCATGCGAACATTACAAACATATAATATACATATGTATATTATTTATTTATCTATTATTATGTATTTAGTTGTTACATGTGTGTGTGTGTAGAAGGGGGAGGGTTAGAGGAAATTTATATAAATTTTAAACATGACAAATTTATATGAATTTATATAAATTTGTTTTGATTTATAGACTTGTAATTCTATAGAAATCATGTATGTAATTACGTAATTGTTATTTATAAATATATCAATATAGACGATTATATGTTATCATATACAATCTTTTATTGATCCGATTTTATCAGCAGGGTAGAAAGCTATAGCATTCTGTCGATCGCCCACTCTCAGGAACCTTAATTTAATCGAGTTAAAAGTGGAAAGAGACTATATGTATATATAAATATGTGTGTGTGTGTGTGTGTGTGTGTGTGTGTGTGTGTGTGTGTGTGTGTATAGATATACGAAAAGGAGAGAAAAAGAAAGAGATCGCGCTTGTCTAGAGTCTAGAGTGCAATGTCAAGGTTGGACGTAAGTGTCTCTCGTGAATGAATCGATTTGCTGAAGCTCCGATCTATATTCTCACAGTATTGCGTCGGCGTAATTTCATTTAAACACGCAAAGAATTTCACCTGACTCAGCGATTCGATTAAACAATGTCATTTCTATATGTTTCTTTTTTATATAATCTATCTTTTATATTATCATCACAAATATTTGCCTTTAAAAGAGAGCTTTTTAAAAGAGAGCAAGAAACAAACATATTACTTAGAAACATATAATATAAGCTGAAGAAGTAGAATAATTTTCCATCTTCCAGAAGTTTCCAATTTTTTGTCATTAACAGTTTTAGGTAACCTTTTAATTCAATTTTTTTAAAGTGATGTGTTTAACTGTGTTACTGTTATATTCTCTTCATCGTGAAATTCTCACTTCTAGCAGCTGGTTGGACAATATCATTTTTATATAGATATAATTTATCCTTCTATAATTTATAATTATATTACATAAGTATCGGTTTAAGGGAAACGCATATATTTTTAATTATAAATAAATGGCCGCGTAGCAAGTCTCTGTCGATTTTTAATTAATTAATTTTAGTCGCAAGTTTGCTTTAAATAATTTCTTAAAGTAAACGCTGCGTTATATCCTAAATATCCTCGTAAAATTCTCACCTCTAATATCGGTCGTCGTCTCGCTCCTGGAGAGCTCGTGGTCGTTGCGATGCGAGGGCGTTTTTGACGGGCTCTTGACTATGAGCGTCGCGTCGTTTTTGCCCGAGGTGGTACTTTCATCCTGATTGGGAAACTGGAAGGCCGTGGAATTGGGCCACGAAGCCGGGGGTGGACTGCGTACCAGGTGCTCGTGTACCTGCGCGAGGGTGAGTGGATCCGCGTCACCGTATTCCTGAAAACGCATGCATTTTTCATTTCTTTTTAAACACGCTTAGAAGGGAGTAGAAAATATATACTTCTTTCAAACGGGAGTATAAATACTCTTGAAACTGCTTCTCTCGCTTTCTTTTTTACACTTTTTTTTTTTAAAGAAAGTTGGCTCGTTCTTTTTTAATTTTTACGCCCGTATTCACGCGAAAACTGACCAATTATTTCATTTTTATTTAAATTCTTTAAAATTAGATAATTTGTGAGCAGTTATAAAAAATTCGTTCCCTTCTCTAAAAGTCATGATGATGGAAAAGACGAACTATTATTATATAATAGTTATATATATTGTACATAATATTGTACATTTGCTGCATGTAGAAATAAATTAATGTTTTATTAAGCTCGTAAAAGTCTGACGAGGGTCCTCACCTGCGACATTAGAATCGCATCGTCGGACTCGGACTCTTCGATCGATTCCACAAGGCTTTCTCGACTTGCTAATACCTGCATAATAATTAGAGAAAATTTTACGTACATATTATATCGATATATTTTATGCAGTAAATCGTCGTATTATCAAGAAATAGAAGAATTCATCGATTCTTCTACAGTTAGAAAAAATTGAAACAGTTTATCGCAAAAGATTGTAACTTTTAGGCATTAAACTTTAAAGTTTCAAAAGACAATTATATAGAGATCAAGGACTTTTTTAAGTTAAAGCAATGTTGCAAAGTTTGAATCATTCAGAATTTCAGCAATTTCAGCGAATTGTTTGAGATTGAAAATTTTCGCAAAAAATCTGTTTTTTTTTTCTTTTAATAGAGCAACGTAATGATCGGGCCGAACCTGTAGGAAAGGATTGTCCTGACGACTCAGCCTGAGTGCTTCCATGTCCTGATCGATGTTACGCGTTCTACCGGGTGTCAGGGTCAGAATTGAGTGCGAGGGTGACGGCTGGCAGGAGACAACGACGTCCACCGCTGTCACACTCAAGGTCGACGGAATTCGCGACATCGTGCTGTCACTCTCCGAGCCGCTCCGGCGACAAGCATGTGTAATAATTGCTGCAAGCAATATTGCTCGTGCTATTGATCACGTGTATACACGCGTGTATGCGTGCGCTTGGATTAACTCGACATAAACTCGACGTAAACTCACATAATTCTCTCAATCAATGTACATAATTTATTATCTGAGATTTTTGTTTTATTAATTGAATTTATGCAACGCTTGGTATTACTCTGTCATAATTTATTAGTGTGACTTCCATTATGCTATTTACATTTACAGAAACATATTGAAATAACGAGAATTGAAATAAGCGAGATTTACAGTAAATGCTGGCACCAATTAGCTTTCTGTGATTTCAATTAATGAGTTATATAAATAAATGTTACATAATATTTATTTCCATTTTAATATTCCTGAATAAAAATCTCTATTTAATTAATTACTAACTTTTTTATTGTTTAACATTATTCTTTAACGAATTTTCATCCAACAAGATTTAATTCTTTTAATTTAATAAAACAATGATCAGCAAGCAATCAGAAATCAAAACTTTACAAATTTTCGTTACTAAAGAAGAGATATCTTAACGATAAATTTCATGAAGGATCAATGATATCTCACCAGGAGTCTCCACCCTGGGCGCACGTTCCATTTCTTCGTCTTCGTTAATCTTCATTCCTACCGCCAGTTTTCTCAATTTAAATAGGTTCGTTAAGAAAACTGCCCCTTTGCGTTTCATCCGATCATACCTATGCGCGCTTTCGGACGACACGTGTATCATAATTTGTCTGTAAGTATAACGTGGTGTAAGTTACTACACTGCGAAATCTATAATTCAAAGTATAATGCTATGTAACATATCTTCGGACGACACATGTATCTATTACTCGTCCAAGATTATCATATGTATAGCGGAAGCATAGTTGTCATAACGCATAGAAAGCGCAAGAAATTATAGAAAATTGTGCTCAAGTTAAAAGAAAGTGTTTTATTAATCCGGTATATTTCGTAAAGATGTGTTACAGCATTATGAACATATCGGCAGAAAAAAGCGAGAAATCAATCTGAGGTTAAAGAGTTAATTTCCATATTATTCTCAAGAGATGCATAACTCGTCGTAATATAATAATATTCCAACGACACACACGCACATACAAAGCACGCGTCAATAATACAATAAGACAAAGCGATAGATGTGCCGACTTACAGCACTTTCACTTTCAACCCATCAATCGTCACAGTTCAAGCCAAGCAACCCTATTAGAGTATCACTCGCGAGTATTTTTGTCGGAAGAATTTCGATCTTATAAATATATGTATATGTACATACATATATATTTATCAAAAATAAGTCGTGCCGCGACGCGCTACCAAGTGAAGACTCGATGGAATTGGAATCGTTGTCAAATATGCAAGCAACATCGGATTTGCGATCCGAGGAGTAGCGTACTGCCAACTGCAGTTGCGGAAGGGTGTGCACCTACTCCTGTGCAGGAACTCGCGCAGCTGCAGCTGCCAGCGAGTGGACGGAGCTTGCGTGCGAAAGGGGTGGGTAAGAAAGGGAGGGTGGTGAAAAAGACGAGAGCGACGGAATCCTTAAAGAGTGGAGCAAAGTGACATTCTCTTCTCTTTTTTTTTTTAATTTAACGGACACTTTTCAGAATCATATCTCGCGTTTGTTCGATTAACAAGACACTTCTGGCTATTTAAAATAAGGGATTAGAAAGGGAAATAAACGCGAACATTTAATTGAAACATGAGAATTTGCGATTTCAATGTTTGCGTGACTGAGATGGCATTTAAATTATAAAAGTGGATTATTAGTACCTTACAAATTCTTGATTAAAAATTTCAAAATCATGATTATACGTTATTTATCTATCACATAATTGATTATAATAAGATTGACGATCGAATAATATAAGATGCAATAAATTGAAAATTTTTAATTACTCTCTAATTAAAGTATTAAAAGATATTTTGTCTTTATATGTGAATCTCTACATATAGCGTAAAAGATGAAAAATTCCTCAGGTGAAAAAAGAAATTCGAAAAATGATATTGAATGTTGCAAATTAATTTTTCGAGTTCTTAAAGCAACCCGTTATACATGAGGTGGTTGAGGAAGACGGGTACTTTTCCAGGAGTGCGCCACGTCGTGCTCGTTCAATCGATCGCACGAAACTCCGTTGTACAAGGGGTGGTTGCAATACATGCCATCGGTTTCACGTATAATATGATATGATCAGTAAATTATTGAAAACTAAATAAAATTTAATAAAATAATAACAAAATTACGATTCGCCCTCCTTCCACGGTCACCAATAAATTTATAACATGCAATTAGTGATGGATGTATATATCAGGTGTTGATCAGCCACGTTGTTTCTTTTTTTTTTTTAATTTTGAGTTACCCTTACCTCCGAAAGAATGAAGGAATTTGCAATAATTACAATTCTTTATCATTGTAAATATTAGATATCGTTTTCAGTTTTCAAGAATTATATTGTAGATTATATATGAAGAACCGCTTCGTCATTCAATTTTAAATGGCAATTTTAAAAGAAGCACAAATTAAATAATAAAGTTTCTAACGAAATAAAATATCTTTGAATCTATATATGTAACAATATCGAGGTTTTATTATTTATTTAAACATTTATTTTGGTTCTATGCAGGTGACCGCTCTGTTTCGAGAATAGCTAATTAATCGGAAATAACATTAAACTTTTACTTGCAGAAACCCTCTGCAAGGACAACCATTTAAAATCCCTCGAATAATACACGATTATGAAAACTGCACGTGGCCGATCAATCTGGTCAATGCTGAAATTGAGATGCCGTCCAAGTGACACGCCGTTCGTTCATCATTTCGATACTTATAGCAGGTCAGAATCCAAATATGATTCTCGAGAACTATTTACACGTTTCGAAGGCATTCCGAAGACGATTGACATTTCACGCTTGTACCAGTCCGTATATAAACACCGTGATCACTGGCAGTCACTGTACGTTTGTAGCTTGTTGTTTCCACATTGCAAGGGAGAAAGCGGAACTCGATTGGCACGATATGCGTTTTCGACAGGTCCATTGTCGGATTACCTGAAAGCTCGCGCACCTGCCGACGATGCATCCTCACGTTGCGTTGCGTCGCGTCGCGTCGCGACGCCAACGGCACAGGGGTGCGGCGCACGCGAGAGAGGGTTCCGGCCGGCAGCACGCCGATCCTATCCCAGAAAATCAAAGGAAGCCGGCTTATCAGCGATGCGCGCGCGCGCGCGTGGAAAGCATCCCCTTCCCCAGCGAACCCGATTTTCAATTCGGATCATTATATAAAATGTTTCGGAAATCGGAAGTAATCTATAAATATGGACCTTTTATCTCACATTCCCTTTGTTTAATCATTATGATTATTGATAGTTTAACTAATCAATCCGATAAATTATTACGAATTATTAATGATTGTATAGGTCATGATCCCTTATAATTTCGAATCTGTATATTGAGGATGTTAATTGGATTGCGTTTGAAAAGGATTATTGCAGGGAAATTAAGAATAAAGATAAAACTTGAGGTAGATATGCCGATTTATTTAAATCATTTGCCTACCTGAAAATTTTGCCAAATTGCAACATTAATGTCTCGTAAATTAATGTTTAATTGTGATTCCTAAATCAACGCATATTATGCGTAAAATGCGTAAAAATAGCATTCGTACAGCGGAATTAATTCGCCGTAAATATTATTTCTCCGCCGTTAAGGCTTTCACTAAATAAGTATAGAGAAAGTTTATATATAAAATATGTTACGTTAGTAATGTAAAATCAGAAGATACTAAATAAAAATTTTTTCACTAGTATTCGTATTACCGTGAATATTATATGTTTCCCAATAATACTTAATAAATTATATTTTTAAACAACTCATATACGTCTGGAGAAAATGCGAATTTATGGCGAAACAATGGCGTACGAGTGCCTCCTCTGCCGCGCATAAATACTCATTTAACACAAAAAGTTACAAAGAAAAGGAAAAAGAAAATTAAATAACAAAAGCGACCGATGCGAAATGAAACGGCGCCTTGTAAGTACGAATAACAAAAGCTTCTTAATAAAATAAAGAAAATATTTTTTTCCGTAAGAAAATAAGAAGTGCACAAAATTTCGCCAAGTGACAAATCAACATTTCTATTTCAATTTGTTCAATAAACCGGTAGAAATGACGATACGATTCATCCTCGTATACTTACAGCAAGCAATCAGCAACACTCGAGCTCCATAACAATAATAAGGAATAATAATTATAATCATCGTTCATAATAATAATAATAATAATAATCGTCATCATTATTTTCGTTAACGATATGTTAGCCTAGTCCGTATAAACACAGCGACATCGAAACATCGTTTATATTATGTGTAGAAATTAATTCATATTTATGTATATAACATACATATATATAATATATATATAAAACATTTGCAAAAAAATCACAGTTACTTAAAACACCTTATCTTCCCACTCTCTTTTTTTTCAAATTCTCTTTCACACACATACTCTCGCTTTCTCTGTCTCTCTCTCTCTCTCTCTCTCTCTCTCTCTCTTCCTCTCTCACATTCCGCTTCTTTCTCATACGCACATTCTTGTTTCGCACCTATTTATAGACGACGTATCACGGGAACAATCACCCGCTTTCAGTTATTAAATTAAAAATTAAACAAAAAGGCTGTCGCAGCCGATTTCGCAGGACTCTTTATGCCTATCTTCTCACAAAAACTCATTCGCAAGAATTGTTTTGCAAACAAATTAATTTAGCTTTTCCCAAGTTTTAATTATTAAAAAATTAGTAATGTTCTAATTAAAATTTGTAATATTTAGTTAAGATTAAAATATTCTATTTTTAATTAATAAATTCTTGATATCTCTTTTAATAATTCCCGACAGTTCTCAATGTGTCGTATATTACGAATTTGAAGATTCTACAAAAAATATGAGCTTTCTTCCACAAGATACAACTCCAGTATTACAGAAAAAGGAAAACAAATCAGTCGATAATGACGATTAAACATGGAAATATTTTTGTGGAAGAAAATCGTGTCGAGGCAGTGGCACAACATCGATGTAACAATAATTAGAATTTCTTAAGTACTATTCACGGTTTCACAATGTCTTCACTATTTTTAAATTAGAGTAGACGTTCGATTTCTAATTATAGATTCTTTTTACAAAATAATTTGCAATGATGAATATAATTTTCCATTTTGTAATATCGATTAATATAAGTTCCAAAGTTATGAATCAAGTTCAAACTTAGTGATCTTTTAATGTTTTAATAATTTATAATTAAGATTTACTAAATTTCATTTATCAAAGTTATAAAAACTGTTTTTTGTTAATTATCAATCTGCAACTATATGCATATAAGAAAATTTTCTATTATTTTACATATCTCTCTTCAGACGAAAGAAATAATGTATATGCTTTTAATTAATTAGTAAGATTTCAGGAATCGAAATTTACTCAAGCTGTTGTAAACTCGCTTTACAATTACCATTGCTCGAATATCAAACAATCGATTTAATTACACGGCAGTGTTGGCACAAAGCGTAAACATTGGCTCTTTGTCGGAGAAGAAGGAAAATTTACATTTAAATACAGTCCTAAGCATACGCAAACAATGCACTTTTGTCGAGCTAAATCTGCAACTTCAATTACTATGGCGACTGTCAGAAATAATAATTGATAATTATTATCAATAATTTTCATACTCTTAATCCCTCAAATACGAGTCGTTGCTTCTTTCGTCTTGGAAAAAAAAAATGAAATATATTATAGATAAAAATTAAAAGATATATGTAGATATATATAGATATACCTATATGTATATATAAATACATATTCGTAATCTTTATATACATATCAAATCTGAAAAATATACCGCATATAATAAACGTATATTATTATATACACATAATAAATGGTAATAGTGTGCAGTCTGAGATATAGTAGCGCAATACATATAATTATTAATTTTGGACAATTGCGGGTCACGTCGTTCAAAACATTTGAGACAATTAATCAACAAAAAAATGAACCTCACAGTGAGTACCTAGAATAAGATTTTTGCGCGCTACCGCCCGTTTGATAAGCCGAGGACAGAAAAGCCAGTGACGATGGCAGTAAACGTTCGCGACTCGAGTCACCGGAAGACAGTCGACCGCGCAGATTGACTATATTATTGTCGAAGAAAATTTACATTTAAAAAACACGATTTTGCTACAAGGTCAAATATTCATGACCAAAGAATGCGTTATGATTCACCAGGATTCTATAACACTATAATTTAAGCACCGTTACATCATTAAAATGCGAAGATGTTTCAAAACTTATCAGTTTCTCAATCTTACAATTTCAGAATTTACAAACGATGCTCGATTCACGACACACAATTCAAAATTACATATTCGATATTTAATTACTAATCATATTAATAAAAACATTTAAAAAGTTTTTTTAGCAGTATAATGCAAGATATAATTTTTTTAGAATTGTAGAAAAAATATCAGCGAAGAAAATGTCAGTTAGAGATGATTAATATATGCCGGCGCGACTGGCTTCAAGCGATTGATAGCGAGACAGATGGCTGACAAAACATTGATCAGTAGCTATTTCATTAGCGCTAATGAGTATGTACAAAATTCATATATTACAATTCTGATCCGTCATTAATTCAAGCGCTCGCAGGAAGTCAGTGTTGACCCGCACACATGACGTAAGAGCATTATCTTTAAATCATTAGTGGATTAGCAATAATTATCACGATAATAAAGCGTACGTTGAAATCACACCGAAACTTCCAAAATGTAAAATCAAATTTAAAATAATCGCGAAGTTAAGATCCAAAGGAAAGCAATTAAACATTCTCAAAATCTTTTAAGATTCAAACATTAAAATTTAGTGCAATTGTAAAAAAACGTTTTACGAAAGGTGTATGAGAAGTATTGAACAAGTTTGAAGATATTACCAATCGGCACTCTCTTTCTTGCTACAAGCGCTTCAATTATCACGCCGACGGATGCTTGTTAATAAGGAATGGTTGCCGAAGAACTTCCCTTAGGAAAGGACGTTGACTTCGCGGGGTGAACCGCAGACGTTTAACACGCTGCTGGTTGAATTAGGCGTGATTTGACTTCGAGCCTCGTTTTGGGCCTGCCGTATCGCCTCCTTATATGGGCCACGCTTTTTCTTGTTATATCGCGTCTGAAATTTAGGTGCATAATTACTCGACAAATTCCCAAAAGTCGTTACATTACCATCACTAGAGAACGATTAGAGTAAATTTTGAAATTTACTCCTTTATAACTTTTATAACTATCAAAACGGTTTTATTTACTCATATTTTACATACCTTATTATTTATTATATTTAATTTTATTATTATTTGAATAGGCGTACCTTAAAAGTTTCCAGAAAGGGACTTAATTGATCACAGGACATCAGTGAACTCGTTGACGATCCGTACCAAGCCACGTGAGCCTGAGGACCCGACGAGGTACCGTCTTCCTTGCAAGATACCGTAATACTTAGTACCTGTACATAATAAAATTCAATAATAATTACATATGCAAAGTTAATGATAATTGTTTATAATATTCTATGTTAAAGTTTCTATTCTATATTCTATATTAAATGATTTATTTTATTAAAATAATTAGCTTTTTGGAACACTTTGAGCATACCTTGCCAGGCCACCAAGGAAAGCCGTGGATTTTGCCCCATACGACGTCGCCCACATCCATACGCTTGCCGTTGGTTGTAAGACAGTGAGCTACGGGAGTGGCAGCTAAGCGCATAACCAGAGGGTGTGACTGATGGGGTGGAAAATCTGGCGCAGTCTCTACTTCCGGTTCATGTTCACTCAACTCGTCACTGCTACCACCGGAACTTTTACAGCCGGAGGATGCGTTGCTCACAGGATAATCACAACGCGCATATGCATTTGTGTTCAACCTCTTCAGGGATATCGACAGCTTCTGTTTCAGGCACTGTTCCTTGATGGCTCTGTAGGACTCACCGCCGCCCGGTAAGACATTCCAATTCTGCGGCTGCTCCTCTTGCTGCTGCTGTTGTTGCTGCTGCTGCTGCTGTTGTTGTTGTTGCTGCTGATGTTGTTGTGATTGTTCTACGGAATCCAAACAGGATTGTTCAGATTGTTGCTGTGGTTGTTCTTCTTGTTGCTGCTGTTGTTGATTCTTGTGCTTTCTGCCTTCCTTGTGTTTCTTTTTATGCTTCACCTTATGTTTTCGGCGATGATATGAGAGTGGATCATACGTGGGGTTGTATCTAAATAATTTAAAATAGCGATAAATCGGTAATTCTTAAAAAGATATGGCTTCTTAAATAAAAATTTTTAATACGCAACAAAAAAAAACACTATAAATTAGTTATAATATTTCTTTATGTTGTAGTCAAATAATTGTGTAATATATTTTTATATATTTTATTATATGTATATATGTACAATATATATTGTAAAAAAATATAAAATTTTTTCACAATTGTGTAAATCATGGATTGTTTGAATTTATATGATTTTTAAAATGTAATTTTACCTCGGCGATCCGTTGCAAGGCGATCTCGCTGGTGATACTCCGCCCAGCATCTTTCTCCTAGCCTCTTTCTTGGCCTTTTTTAGTGCCCGTTTCGCCGCCTTCGCACTGGCGTCCTTCACCACACCGCCCTGCTTTTGAGGATCCACCTGTTCCTGTCCGTTCTCCTCGCCCTCATAATCGTTACCGAAAGATCTGGGCAGCTCCAGAGGATCTCTCTCTTGCTGAGCATCATCGGCGTCGTCCGTCTCTTGCTCGTATGCGTCAGGATCCTGAGGTTTCGCGGGTATTTTGAGAACAGTCCCTTCACCTTGTGCACCAAACGAGATCTTGATCACCGGTGTGGTCCTTGCGGTTCTCGTGGGATCTTCGAACACCGATTCATCCCAGAGATCCTCCATCGAGCCTACCGAGCGCTTCTTTCTCGGCACTCTGCCGGTTCTCAGTCTCATTGTCGAATCTGCGGCCGCGAAAGTTTTCTTGTCCTCTTCTTCGGGAACCTTTGCGCTCTCGACCGATGAACTGCTCAGCCTCCTCGGCGTGGCGCAATAAGCCGTCGAGGGATTATTGTCACAATCGCCGGTAGATTCGACTCGTTCCTGTGATGATACTAGTACGTTCCTCAAGGACGCTTCCTCTTCGTTTCTAACAGGCCAATGTGAAGATTGCGCGCTCGCCGCGACCTTCATCTTGTCTAAAACAATTGTCCAGTCTTTAAGAATTCAGACCAACATAAAATTCTTTAATTTGTCTAAAAACACGATAACCCAAAAACATTTCCTATTTCTCATGATTTTATTTTTATAAAAAAAACTAAAGATTTTCGAAATATTTTAAACATATTAGCAAAATTAAAATACAAAATAAAATGCAACGGATTAGAGTATGCAATAGATTATACAATTAAATTTTTATCTTATTGCTTCATATATAAATTATTTAACAGAAAAGAAGAAATTATCACTAAATAAAACAAAACTTACAATAAAACTTATAGCCATATGTATAAAGCGTCACAAAAAGTTTAATAGTCAAGAATTGACCTTTGTTTCCAATTGTATAACCGGTTTTAATTTCAATGACTGTGTATAATTAGTATAATATATACTCTCTAGGTTTCTATATATAAAACCTGCAAATTAATTGATAAAATGAAATCATTGGAAAAATATATCGCAAACGCAAATTGTTCAGTGAAAAAATATAAATTCGAAATTAATTTACTGTTTGCTGATATAATTAACTTGCACAAAATCGCAATATATCTATAATTCTTGAATTGCATATTCTTAAATTCTCGATAATAATACATGTTAACGGCTACTTCATCGAAAGTATAATAGATAAAACGTACCAGATAATTGACCGGCTCCCTGTATTGCATTGCTGATCTCGTTGGGTTGCAATCTCGATAGTTTTGGAATCAACGATGCTCCCAGTTTCGACGAGTCGGCATTCGAATTCGTCGTCTTCGTCGTCGCTTGATTGGAGACCGTATTTTCCATCCGACATTCCGACAGCAGCGTTCGCTGCGTTTTCTGCGTTTGCTGACCGCAACGTCGGTCGCTTCTTCTAGTGGCTCCCGGGATCAGCTGGTAGAATCAGCAAAGAAAATAGTTACTGTTGTACAATGATTCAGATCAAACTTTTATTAAACAATTTCGATTCGAGAAGCCCAACAAATTTAACGTTACTGAAAAAATAAAAACAGTATCACTTATCGGACTTTAAAAGTACTTTACTTTAAAAATACTTTAAAAGTAAAAAACTAATGTGTCCACGTTATCACATTTCTGACGATAACAATAGTTAACGAGTTTCTTAAAACATAAATTTCATTTTTATGACTTCTAAATCATTCGCTTTCAAGTATTTTGAAATCTATAGATTGTTATAACAATGTAATTTCCATCTTTACCAATTCTTTGAAAGGAATGTTCAGCCTGAACATCAATGAAATAAACATCAATGAAATAAAAATCTTATATATATATATATATATATATATATATATATATATATATATATATATACGATCCTAAGCAACATTTGCAGTACCTGCTGCGATTGCTGCTGCTGCTGCTGCTGCTGCTGTTGCTGCGCCTCCTCGTGCTTCCGCTTCCTGCTGACGTCGACGTTCTCGCTGTTCTCGTTGCAGATTGACCGACATTTGCTGCAGAGTACCTGGCGAGGCCTCAATCTTACCGTAGGCCTCGCGTTCTTGTATCTAGCGGGCGGATTGATACTCCTGCGGAGATCGACCTTGGTAACGACGGCGGCCGTCGACGATGACAGTGCGCTCTTCTTCTCCTGGAAGTAGCTGAAGCGCGCCGCGATCGTCGCCAATTTATCGCCATCAGGATCCGGAACCGGCTCCGGGGGATGAACACCGCAGGGAAGGCCCCTACCGGAATACAATTCATAGTGCATCTTGTAAAAATTTAAATCGATATCTAAATTAACTAAAGAGATAGCGTTATATCAATATTTTTATCGTTTTGAATTCTTATTATCTGTTTCCGGAAAAATTGTCGAGACTGCTTATTACTTGATTAGGCTTCTCTATTTTCGTACGTAGCGATAGATTCATATCCGTTCACCTTACATAAACGCGAATCAATAAACATGAGAAAATTGAAGAGTTTTCTCGTGTTCCTTTATAAAAGGAAATATTCGGTACAACGCTAGTTCCCTCGATTCTTTTCAACATGCATTACATGTAGATTTTGAGAGATTTGGCATCCCGAAATGCGAATTTTTACCAAATTAATATGGCATTTAATTGTCCACATTTATCCATAAATAATTGTTTTTGTCTACTTTGCAAAAAATTGAAACTAAACAAAACTTCACCAATTTCGCAGACCTGATTTTGAGAATATTCGAAAAACCTCACAAAAATAAAGATGTTCTCAATACACTACGTGCATTGTTATGTACATTCTATAGAAGTTTCTACTTCTCCAGATAGGAACGCATACAGAAAAATTTTAGCATTATTTTAATTTTAAAATATATAATATATTGTGTAATAAGTCTAAATCTAACTTTTAAAATCGTTAACTCTAAATTTAATTATTGTAACATACAGCAATCTTTAAAAAATTGATACCTAAAATAAATTCCTATATAATTATAATATTAGAGCGAATCATCTTAGCACAATTATTACTAAATTTATTCAATATATTACATTTCGCAATTTTACAATATATCACAAATATTACATTTCAGAAATTAATTTTGTAATTATTGTAAAAATCGTTACAGCAAAAAATTGTACAATTATTATTCGAGTAATAATAATTTTTTATTTTTTAAGTAATTTTCCTGCACAATTTCCTCAATATTTACAACTTATAATTATAAAATTCTTTTTTAACAAAAGATATGCGTTTTGCAGAACCACCTTACGACAATTATTGCGAAACGTTATGAATGGAAAGAAACAATAATTGTGCATTTATTACAAAAATTTCCTATCTGGGTGTAGAATATTCGAATAATATCTCATAATTCGAATAATCGAATAATTCGAATAATAATATCATTGCTGTTAGGAAAACTTCAGGGAATATTTTGGATTTGTTTTTTCGACTCGAGAAAGGCTTCTGAATCGAGGTTTTCACCATCGAAAATGACGAATGGCTTGTTCTCTTGATTCTTAAGACTTGGTTTACAGAGTTCTCTAAATTCTCTCGCGCAACTCTGAGATTAACTTTCCTACGTCGGCAAGTGAGCTAGACCGTCGTTGCCGCCGAAGCTTTCAATAGAAACCGACGTGAAATGAGAATGGCCGGGCAGAAGATTGGGCAACGCTTTCGGGTATGCCTCGTCGGCTTTCCGTGCACCGACAACGCGGCCATGTCATGGTATTGATTCGTGAGAGGCGCGTACAATGAGCGACAGCCTCTGACGGTACATCCATTAATATTTTCTGGATCCCGATACGAGGCAGACCCTCGAAATTCCGAGTCAGCCCGCGCGAGGGAAGAAAAATGGCCGGGAGGAAATATCGGGAATCAGCAGTTCGCCACGACGTGAAAATGATTATGATAGAACTGATAAATTCAGAAGGGTCTGCGCCCGCTATCGCCGCTTATTCAATTTGTGATGAATTTACAAGACGAAGATTCCCGCGTAACTTCGTTAATGCTAAAATTAGTCAAATTTTCCTTCCGAAATCGTTATATACACTGTCAAATTCGTAATGTCAAATTGTGATCAATTTGAGTCATTTTCAATCATTCCTTAAGTCATTAATGTTTCTCCTTAATTGTTAATTTAATTACAATGGAATTAAATAATAATATATTAACTACATGTTTTGTGCTAAAATAATAATTTCAACACAAATAATAGTTCAAGATAACTAATTATTATTTACTTTTACTTGACTCAGAAAATAATTTAAATTTGATCCTTTAATACTTCACAGACTTATCTAATCTTTAAGCTCAGCTTAATAGTATATTTTTTATTGAGCTTCGATCTGGCCAAGCCTCTATCCGATAATCGATCGAATTCCTGTTAATCTTCGATCTGTGGCAATTAGATTCTAATTTGTTTTTTCCAACGTTCTTAATTATCTCTTTCGTTAAAAACAACTGTAACAACAACTGGCTCATTTCTTAAGTTAACAAAGCAGACGGTTAACGTGGACTACGGGCGTTAGTATACGTGGCTGTTTCTCTGCTTTGTGTCCACGCACACATCCGCAGTTTCGACCCGCAAATGGTGGCGTTCTCAGAGACGTCGACGATATTCCCTTTGTTCCTGACGAACACGAGACCACTATATTGAAGGTTCTCAACCTTGGATCGTACTCGAGCCGTACAGCTGGGACGTATTTCGGCTCGATGTCGAGCAGATCGATAAATACCATTTCCCAGACTAATAAATTCATGTCCTTGGACTGTCATCTACTAATTTAGTCATCGATCTGCAGTCGACCTTTCCTAAATGTGGATTTAATGGAGCACGCAGTCTGTACCAAAATTCTGTTGAAACGAAGTCTACTTGAGATTAATGAAAAAAATATATTCATAGTTTATTAAAATGAGCTAATATTCTCATTGCAATTGATGTAGTTATCGGAAATTTTACAATTGCTCGAGAACGTTTCAAGAAATCCTTTGAAAAGCTAATCATGATACCAATCTTTTAGAAAGGAAAACGGCAGAATTAATCTCTTTGTAGACCATTGTTGAGAAAACAGCTTTATTATTCGCTGAATGTAAAGGTAACTTTATCATATTGCGAAATTTCTCAGAAATATATCGCCGATTTTTCTAGAACTGAATTCGAATAACAAGATTGTCGAATTATAGTACTCATAGCGGAAAAGTATGGGAACCTCTGTTGCACCATACCGTCGTGCACAACGTGACACAAGCCAGGCCTGGTTGGTCGGCGGCCCCGACTAACATTCAGGGCCGTAAACAGAAACTTTACCGTCATTTGGCCAAGCAAATTCAAAAAATAAAATTGTATAAAATCGCTATCGTATATTATAACATAATTAGCATGGGAAAAAATTAGTTAACCGATAAATAAAAAATCCTAAAATATCAATCAATATTGTTGTTCCAAATATCAATTGGATCTAAAATGGCATCATTTATTATCGCAATAAGGACACAAAAGTCAAGGAGAGAAAAGTAAACGAGCGACGTAATGCAAATAGTCAATATTGGGTATTCCCAGATAATTAATTGTTCAAATAAAGATGCATCGCTGATCGACCAGATCCTAAACGACCCTCCTCGACCCCGCTTACAGCCCTGCCAGGCATGGTTGTGCAATTGCGACACGGGGCGGCCATTGGCCGCCCGGCTTGGACAAGAAAACCCAGGGCGCGGGGTAAGAAAACGGGCAACAGCTGTTCGGCCACAGCTACGAGCCCCGGCGCCGGACTCACGGGGCAGCTAACCCCGGTGGCTGCCTTCTGAAGAAAAATGCGCTGAGAAAAAAGACAACTGCTTAGACGGGCAAAACCAGCGATTGCAACGAGGCAAAATTGCCATTCGGATAAACGGAAGCACGCTCGAACGGGGGATGGTCCGGGGGCGATTGACGTCGACGGAGATCGGAGCCAGGGCGATTTCGAAGTCATCGAAATTGCACCCCGATTCCCCGAGATAGAATCGAACAAATTGGATAATTGCCCGACGTCGAAACGAAAAGTCGGTTTACTCGCCGACAAAAATGGCTCTTCGACGGTTCAACGTCCGTTTTAATCGTAACATCTAACTAACGAATTTTCAGTTAATTCGATTAGTAAAATTCAATTCGCGTTGCAATAACATATAATCAAGTGCGATAAACCACAACGGTTTCACGTTAAAACTTTAATAATGGAATTTATTAAGTTGATTAATCGTATTTGATAAACTCGGGCGGTTATAACGTTTGAGTTAAATTCGGTTTAAAGCGCGTTTCCCACGCGTTATTGGCCTGACGATACATAGATCTCGGCTTTCGTAAGTTCGCGGATTAATTCCGTGCGTTTGCGACAACAATGGTCAACTAGTAATATAACGACTACTTAGTTGATTTCCCAATAATCGAAATGACTGCTCCTATCAAAGAAGTCGGCAACGACTATATTACGAAAGTGGCGTTTACTATGCGAGGCCATGAGTCACCGCAGCGGAGTCTTTTTACCATATACTGGGTGGCACGAAACTTTCGTCGTACGTACATTTATCAACGTATCGTTCAATCGTTTCGAGTCCGTTCGTTGCTTTAACCGAAATTTATGAATATACCGAGTGGCACGAAACTTTCGTTGTACATTTATCAACGTATTGTTCAATTGTTCCAAGTCCTTATTGTCTTAACCGAAATTTTGTTGAACAGGACACTCCACTGTTCGTCATTTATTCGCCACTGTCACTCCCTCGTCCGTTAATTGCGGATAAACCTTACATTCGACTTAAAACAAGAATAATGTAATGGCAATCTAATTTTAACAGTATCGCACGAAGAGAGCTCCAATAATCGACGGTTTTCCGTTTAATTATGGTCGAAAAGAATTCGAAAGCTTGTTACTCTTGCGGGACACTGGATATACGTAATTATACGCGTGTGCAAGTGGAGGATGTAAAAAAAAAAAGAAAGAACGGGTGGAGATCTCGTGGATGCAATATCTCATTTATATGACAACTTCGCGACAGAGCTGAGTCATGTGAAATTTGACGAAACTCGCGACTTCCACGCCCATGTATGTATCGCCCCTGCGGGTTGGCGCCTGGCAGGGGAGATACATACAGTTCCTATTAAAATACAGATAAGTTATCAAAATTATCGGAGCTTTCGGCACTTGGGCCTAGTTTACGTCTCTCTCTCTCTTTCTCTCTGAGGAAATGAGAATATTTCATGCCAAGTTCGTACGTAAGTTCGTGGCACTATCGTGAAAGCCGACGGGCGTCGCGCGCCCGTCGGACGGCGGCGTCGCCTTCCACAACTTCTGCGACAGCTTAATCCCATGGATCGCGATAATTAAAATATATCTCGAGCCTTGATACCATTCCCTCCGATACTTTAATGCCCGCATCTCAAACTTTCCGATCCAAATTTCAGCTCGGACACCTACGACATTTAGAAAGTTAAAAGTGATAGGGGAGCACAATGAGCCATTAACTCCGGAAACAAGGCAAGAGTCAGGAGAAACTTTTTTTCCTCTTAGAAAACTTCCTCAAGTTCTAAAGACGATTAATACAACCTTTGCGTTAATTTATTTCTGATTATTTCTAAATATTAAATCGACGTTTCGTTCAAAATGAAATTTTGAAAAAGTTGTCTTTTACACGTTCATTTGCGAAAAAAGATGGATTTTTCTCTCAATTCATGATTTTGTGCTTCGTTTTATGAATGAAATATGCAGTTAGACTCGAAAGAGAGAGAGAGAGAGAGAGAGAGAGAGAGAGAGAGAGAGAGAGAGAGAGAGAGAGAGAGAGAGAGAGAGAGATCCTTGAATTCCGAGAATGCTACACGAGAAAGTCGACGGCACTTTTGTGTAACCGCCCAATTTTAGATCGATTATATAACGCCTCCTTGGGAATCCTGATGCTGTCAGACATTAGGAACGTTGATTTTGCTCCAGGTACCTGAATTTTAAATTGGAAATATCACATCCTTGATCCGACTCTTACGCTCGAAGATTGCAAGTTGTATGCGGCAACCAACCGGACTTCGTGTAGCGATGGAACACGTCGATCATTATTACGTCGATCATAGATCATTCTGCTTTTTATCCTGATCTTTACTTGCCTGCATTTTAGCCTTAGCTTGCGCAGCAATTTTAGAGTACCCCTAAGTTCACGGATTCGTGAATTCGAAGATAAGAACCAATTTTGCAGCTGTGTAATCTATAATAATCCCGATATCATTGAATTTCTGGATATTCGAAATTGAGAGTTTAAGTTTTTTCGCGTCTCGTGTTCCAAGATCTCAGAATCAGTTGTACGAAATCAGAAGAATCAAAAAAACATCGCAACTGATTCTCGCGCGTAACTATTAGTTTCTCTGAAAATTATATAATTTTTGAAGAAACAATATAAATCAAGGATTTATATCGTTTAAACTTTTAGAACTCTCGATATCCTGGGATATCGAGACGCCTACGTAAAGCCGAAGGAAATTAACAACCGCAGAATGACACAAAAGAGCCTCGTCATTAATATCCGGTTTGATAAGCGATTGTCATTTTGCTTCGAAGCACAAACCTGCGGGTGACGCAGGAAAGATTTCGAAAATCAAAAATCCTTCGAAAATTCGTGTTTAATTTATTGACTTATAGCGTTTCTCGGGATCACCAAATATCTCAAGAAATCTCAAGTGGACGAACCGTAAGTGGACTTAGTCATCAACATTTCTATTGAACATTCCATCATACATTCGTCATTCTGTTCGCGAATAGCGACTAAAGTACCTTGGAACCGATCAATTTCCAAAGACACACTTTGTCCTCAGGTCCTCGAGAAACACAATGCAAAACTTCTAGAGATCAATGATTCGCGAGAGAATTTAATCGTTAATCATTCTACGTGACGAGCATCGATGAATTTCCTGCAAAATCTGATTCCGACGGGCCTCAGGATCGCCAGATCGATGAATCAGCTAATCCCAAGCTCTGTTCGGCACATCAGCCGTCGGAACCTTTGGCTTCAGCGACGGAACCCGCGTAAGGGCTTTTCTCGAGATTTTTTTCAAAGCTGAGGGGGTGTTCAGAAGGGTTGAACATTGTCTCGATGATGGAACAAAGGCTCTCGGTAGCGGAACAAAATAAAATTTTAAAAAACAAAAAAAAAAGAACGGGTCACAACACGAGGTCTTTCATATCGCTCTTTCTTTCTCTCTCTCTCTCTCGCTCTCCTTTCTTCTCACCCTCTCTCTGTCTCTCTCTTTCTCCCTTAATCTTACCTCTTAGTAGCGTCGAGGAGCGCACCTTGGAAGCACTTGGCGCCATGGACGAAAGATACCACGAGGATGTCGGGAAGCGCGGATTCGACGGTCACGAGGATCTTGTTGCCCGTGGCGAGCGCGAGGTGCGCGGACGGGGCCTCCGCCGCCGCGGCCGCCATCTTGCCTCGTATTTAGAGTTATTGCGAGCGAGCGTGCGAGTAAGCTGGTGGTGTGTGGTGTGGGCTTTGCGCTTTCCGCTTCGCTCCGCCACGACCGAGCCGACCGAGAGAGGAGCGAGCGGCTCGTCTCGTGCCGTCGTCGTCTCGTGCGCCGCGCCGCTCCGCGCCGCGACGCACCGCCCCTCGTTTCTCTCTCTCTCTCTCTTTTTCCCGCCCCCTCTCGTTCGCTCGCTCGCTCGCTCGCTCGCTCGCAGTCTGTCTGAACCGGATGACTGGGATGACGTGAGGAACGACGGCTGCGGCAGTGTGTGCGAGGCATACCGCGTGAGGCGGGCGGCGAGGCTCTACGGCCCTGGGGAAGGCGGGTGGGGGAGGGAGGATAGAGTGTGGGCTCGCAGGTAGAGGGGACGGTTCAGTGCCTGGCAGCCCACACAGCTGGCTGCGCCGCCACCCCCGGTGCGCCTGCGCGCGCTGGAGGCGGCCCGCCACGCCAGGTCTATATGCAGAAGCGGCCGCTTAAAGGGGGTCTCGGGGCCACACGCTCGTTTTGCGGCTTGTGGAATCAATGTTGCCAACCGAGGGCCGGATTTCCAGAGAGGCAAATTTGCGGAAATTGACGTGTGCCCGCGTTCGAGTTCTCTCTCTTTCTCTCTCTCTCTCTTTGGGAATTGAACGTCTACAGTTTGTGTCACGTACACTGTAGACCTCAAGTACTGGCGGTCTATAATTGACGTCACGTACACTGTAGATTTTCGGTCCCGATGGGAGAAATCGGAGGCAGCAATGACGGCACAAGTAGCATGATTTCACTTTTGTTTTTTTACATATATATATTTTATATATATATATATATATATGTATATATATACATATATATGTGTGCACCTTAAATTCTCATTCTCTAAATCTCTGATTTTATAAATCTCTCATTCTATAAATCTTCGATTTTATAAATCTCTGATTTTATAAAGCTATCGATTCTAACAGAAAAGACGGGCAACAATGTGAAATTAGACTGTATCGACACTGTTGCAAGTGATATGAACGCGGCCTAACGCAACTTTTCCATTGAAGGGCGCATTCGCCGGTGTCAGTAGCGTAGTAAGGGAGTCCCGTCGTGCGGTATTCACTGCTCTTCGGATTCGGCGCCCGTTGCACGTTTCGGCTCGGCACTTGTCGACATTGAGACAGAACGGCCGAGCGCAACTGCGGACGCAGCGTGTGTTTCACGGGTAGGGTGAGTAACTGGGATTTATGATTTTATGTTGCATAAGCGCTTCAAGATGACGTGAGTACGGGCGAGGGCGGATTGTTCTTACCGAGTCCAATTCGCGGCCCGACAGCAGTGTATATTCTTCTTCTCCATGTCTACGTTGTTGACATGGTCATTTAATGTTAAAAGCGACCGGTTGATCAATTGGTTCAACCATGGTGGTTACCGGTGCACCCTAACCGAAAACTAGGTCGCCACTTTGACCGCGACTTTTCCAGGCAACACAGAGCATTTCAGCAATATTACAGCGATATATAACTGAAATAATACGGTATTGCTACGATATTAATGGAATACTGCGTGTTGGTTGAATTCTGAGAGCATGAAATAGATACAGACTGTGAGGAGATAAGTGAGTGCTGAAAGAGATAAAGTGAAGCATGAGAGAAATGTTGATAATGCGGAAAATGCATGCGATGTATCGACGCTTGTTAAGCTATGCTCACATGTCCTTACTGACAGATGCAAAAAATTTAGGCTCGTTCACAATAAATAAATGAAGCTAGGAAAAATGCAAAAAAAAACTCCGTTACAAATCATACTGGCATTCCATTAAGAGAATGTATAATGACGATAGAATTAAAAGAATGGGAAAGGAGAGAGAAAAAATTTTATATAAAACTTAAGACTTTTAATTGTAATAAAAGAAAGTTAATCTACGTCGATTGAATAAAAAAAAATATTAAATTATTCAGTTGAATTAAATTGGTTAACGGTAATGTGAACAGAGGAGGTTTTACTAAATTAATTATTTACATTTTGTTTCATTGCTTTGTGTTTTTACTTGATGATTTAATTAATAAAAAAGTACCGGGGTCCTTGCAACGTGTGATACGTTCTCGCGCAATTACGGCTCGCATTCAAATGATTAGCGGCGACATATGAATGGCACAGTACTGATAATGCAATGACGCTTATCTATCAGTCCTATCATGACGTTGCAAACAATCCAACACTTCACTAACTCTCAAGGAATCTCTTTATTTTATTTCTTATGCAATATGATCGCAGATTTGTTTACAATCGGAATTTTGATCATTATGCGGCCGTTTTGATACAATCGGATATTTCAATTTAAATTTCTCATACAATAAATCATTCTAATCTGTAAGGCTTTCTATCTTAAATTGCATGCGAATAATCATTATCATTTAATTTGCAGTAGGTAAGTTAAAAATCAAAGTCTATATCTTGTAGCTGATAACCGAATGCGTATTCACGCAAACGCAAGCTTTCAAAGTATTACGCTTGCGTCTGTAGATTACGAATCAAAAAGAATTATTATCAAAAAGAAAGAATATTGAAATTTGATTCCAATTTTTCTAATTTTAGATGCATTTGACATAACATGTCAAGATAAAAAAATTTATTATCAAAAATTATCTAGAAGAGGTTTATAAATTTCTTGATGCATAGAAATAAATTTAGAAAATATAAGAAAATATAAATAATAGATTTTTATTTTTCTATAGACACAAAACTAGATCTTTCTAAATGGAAAAAATCTCAAAGTTTTAAATAAAGTTTGTCGACAAAGAAAAATACAAAAGAAAACGAAGTACAAGAAATTTGATTTCAAATCAACTTAAAAATTGTATTGAATTGTAAAAAACTACAATATCAATGTGTCTCACAGTTTGCTCTCCGCTGCTTCAAAGAGTATTTGCATTAATAATAAATACTGGCCTTTATCTTTCGCTCTATAACCATATGTGCATTATCTGTTATACTTATTCTGCTCGGGGAAAAATATTACGTAACATCTCGATGACAAGAAGCGAAAATTGCTATGTGTATATTAAAAATGCTCGACCGCAGCGCACTATTTTCATGCACGGAGCTCGCGCACTGAAACTATAAATATATCCACATTTTGTCGGACTTCTTGTAACATTACGAAAGGAAGCACGGCTTATGCGAAACGTATGATCGCACAGAACGTTCAGCATCCGACTTAAGATCCATTTGCATAAACACTTGCAGTACGTATATCTTGTTTTAAAACATTACTCCAACGCTTTGGAACACTCTGTATACATTCTTTATCGCACGTATCAATCGAATGAAAGTTTTTCAATTTATAAATACGTCGAAAACTTATAATATTAAAAAGGAAATTGAGAGAGAATTAAGATTTTCCAATTTGCAAAAAAATTATTTTCTGATCAATAAATAAGAAAAATGCCGAATTTGTCGAGTTTTGTTTTTTGATATTCTAAGTTTATGATTTATCGCAATATTATTTTCTCTTCATGACTTATACTTCTGATTAAAGTTTTGTGCTGAAGTTACCTCTTAATTGGACACGATGATAAATGAGAGATTAAACTTGGACAAACCTTTATGGGATCAAAACACCTTCGTGGGAAGATGGAAATATTTCGCATGGATGACTGACTTTCGCACATGCGTTAAATCAGAATCGGACTTGCTAGCTGCTAAACAGTTGTGCGAACAATACAGGTGATTAGAAATATACATCACGCAATTTCCTAAATTTTTTTCTTATTTTGTTAAATTTAATGTACATGGATCAATTCGAACAATTTTAATACCGTTAATAATATCGAATATTTTTGTAATTATATTTAATATTTCAATTTTTTAACTAGAAATATCAAAATATTTGTTTTCAATTTATGTTTCCATTGAATTAAAATTTATTATTGAGAATAATAATGCAGCAATGAGACGCTGTATGCATTCGATTTTGTATTTTTGAATCACTTGAAAATCTTTGCCCTTGTATCTTGTAGAATTGGCAAGGAGCCAGCCGATACTACCAGAGAGCAAATTATCTATGCGAAGAAGCTGTACGAATCTGCCTTTCATCCCGACACCGGCGACTTGCAGAATGTCTTTGGCAGAATGTCCTTTCAGGTACCAGGAGGAATGGCCATCACCGGCGCTATGCTTCAATTTTACAGGTATTTTACAAAACTCGATTCTTATTGAAAATTTGATCTCTCTCATGCCACGGTCATTCGAAATTCTTTTATTTCATTATATTCGACATTTTAAAGAAATAAAAAATGTTTTGGTAATCAAGCAAAAGATGTATTAATTTCATTTAATTTCAATTTTAATAAAATATATTTTTGTTACTCGCGAGCTCTCTCGTGATTTTATTTGTGGTCTCAAGAACTTATCGCAAACTAATCTAGAAGTTTCTTCGTTTCTTTGTTTTACATACTGTGTCCTAATTACATTGATTCAATTTAGGACGACTCAAGCGGTAGTTTTTTGGCAATGGGTCAATCAGTCCTTCAATGCGCTCGTCAATTACACCAACAGGAATGCTAACAGTCCTATAACGACCAATCAACTAGGTGTAGCTTACGCTAGTGCTACCGTCGCGGCAATGATAACTGCGATAGGATGTAAAACATATTGGCAAAAGCGCGCAAGTCCTCTAATGGCTGTAAGTTTGTGAGAGCAATCTCAAAATTATACAAAGTATCCCAAATTTTATTTCAACAAGCAACGATCCTTCCTTTAATGAAATTTGAAGTAATCTTTTTTGTAAAATCTGTAAAAAATCTACCATATTGAAGCTTTTCTAGCATCTTATATATAATTTAAAATAAAGCATTCGAGACTTGTCTCGGATGTTGAAAGTCTAGATAACTGAATATGAAAGATAAAAAAACATATTTCAGAGGTACGTTCCGTTCGCCGCAGTGGCAGCTGCTAACTGCGCTAATATCCCTCTAATGAGACAGAATGAAATTATGAACGGCGTGGATCTTATCGACGACGACGGCAGAAAACTTACAAAGTCGAAGGTATATATTATATGTCGCTGATGAATAAATTCGCTCAATTTTACACACAATTTTACGCAAACGCACATAAAAATTAATTTATATATCTTATAAAATTAAATTGCAAGAGATAATATTAAAATTTCAGAACTTGATTGTTATATCTTTATTAAACTCTATTAAATATATTAAAATGTTTTAATAATTTTAATAATTAAACAATTTCAGCTCGCGGCTATAAAAGGCATCAGTCAAGTCGTCATTTCAAGAATCGTCATGTGCGCACCCGGCATGCGTATGTATTAAACAATCGATTAAACATCTTAATTTAAATTACTTATCAAAATTTTTTACAAATTTATTCGCAACGTTACAATTATAATACATTTAATTAATTATATAATTAATTTCGGAAGTTATTCTACCGCCCATAATGGAAAGACTGGAGAAATACGCTTGGATGCAGAGAATCAAGCCACTGCACGCGCCAATACAAATTATGATGTGCGGAATTTCGTGAGTGCCCTTTCTTATCTTATTTTTGTCTATTTGATCATAGTCATTAAATTATTATATTCATATATGAATTTTGTGTCAAACAGGCTGACGTTTATGGTGCCGACAGCGTGTGCGCTATTTCCACAAAATTGGTAAATAATGTCTCTATATTTGAAAATTCTTATATTTTATTTTTATTTTATTATACGATGCGTTTTGTAGCTCCGTCAAGGCGACTACCTTGCAGCGCTGGGAGCCGGAAAACTATGAGTTATTGAAGAAAAACTGCAAAGACGGCAAACTGCCGACATATTTATATTTTAACAAAGGGTTATAATGTTATGAAAAGTTCTAGTTTTATGAAACTCGAAATGAAGTATATAAGTTCCATTATTCCATTCTTTATAAAAAATATTGTTGTTTCAAATGACACAGTGATGGTAAATTCTTCTGCTGGCTCAGAGATAAAATTAATATTGAAATTAATATTGACTTATTATGTTAGAGTTAATTATTATAATAGGAATTTTTTTTAATTTACTATTAAAAATTTATGCACAGCTCTTATAATTTAAAGTTTTAAATTTTGAATGTCGCACTGATATCTATAATGATACTTAATTTAATTAGCTATTTAAAATTTAGTCAATTTTAAATTAGGATTTTAGTCACAAGACGTAATATTCACAGGATGATATAATTCCGTCGGCACACGCTGAAATGTCTTACAATAAGAGAAAGTCGAGAGCCGCGATGCAATAGAAACAATAGATAGTAAAGAATGAAACTTGATAATATAAATTGATGTTTTACCGACGTATAATTACAAATTGTAACAATAATTTTATTTTAATAAGTGTTTAATTGTTCCTCTCAGGCATCTTAACATTAATTTATAAGTTCCGCATGTTTTAAATGCAACGTTACTCAAATACTATATTACTCAATATTATTATTCAATTTCGAGAGAGGCCTGTTGAAAGTAAAATGCTGCCATATATAGTGATATAAAAAGAAATTTTGCTAAATACATAATAATGAATATATTAGTAAAAGATATAATATCGTGACGATTGTATCAAAAAATAATAATCGATAATTGAATATTATTTCTACATAGCTTTAAACATTGTTATAATTTTTGAGAGTTCAAAAACTTCACAAGATCGAACAAAAAGTCTAATAATATGTTTATATTTATACAGTACAAAACAAAATATAAATTTATTTTTATTTATACTGATTACAATCCTTTGTTATAATAAAGTTTATCCGGATATTTGCGCTGACCTATTTTCTCTCGAAATACTTCATATTCCTCTGGATATATTTTTAACAGTTCCGGCTTCATCGAACTTAATAAGAAAAATATGTTTTCCTTATTTTAAAAAAATTCTTTTCTTTAGAAAATATTCAGAATTAATTAAAATCCTTACTTTTTCTGTGGAAAAATGGCGAGCGCCGAAGGAATCATGACCAGCAAGCTAAGGAAAAAAAAAAGGATTTATTAATATATTTGCGTAAAAAATATTTTATTAACATTTGCGTTACGTTCGTGCGGATTTACGCAACATTGTCAATTCACGCAAACGCGCTGAGAATTACCAGAGCGTGACTAGGCCAATTTCGACGGGAAATGTGATCCACGGACGAAGTTGGTAGAAGCAATACGATTGCATTTGTTGCGTGATGACCGGGATCATCAGCATTCCGGGTGCCGCCATTATTATTCTCGTGAAGATGCACTCGGAGATACCCTTGACGGCGGCCACTTGCGACTTCATGACGTACACCTCGTCACCGTTCCTGGAGAATATGGAAATACCCCGTGCGATCTCCCGCTGCCGCATGATGGGAAGATTTACCACGTTGCCAACAGCCACCGCGCAAAACGGAACAAATCTCTACGACGAAGACAATCTCTTGAATCATTCATCTTTACAATTAATTTTCCGATATTTAAAAATAAAAAGAAATCCAAATATTTAACAAAGCGACAATTACAAGTAATAGTAAAACTCGAAAGTTTCAAGATCACGAATTATATTATTATAGATATAGAATTATGTTATATTAGATTTTACGATTTTATACAGTTTTGTTAATCATCATTTTAAGCAGAAGATTGAGGGAAGATTAAATATTTTTTTACAACGTTTGATGAATGAAATAGGAAATTCGGAAAGGAATGGAGAACACGAAATTGATGAGATGTAGAAAAAAATGTAGATTAACTGCAAAGAGAGTTCCTCTGCCGGAGAACAGCTTCTTGAATCCCAAAGCGGCCGCGCAGCTCGCCGCGGTGGCGAGCACGAACGCCTCCCGGATAACAGCGGTGTCCTCCGCTTCGTCACTCAGCGCATTTCGATTGGTGTAATTGACAAACGCGTTGAAGCCCTGATTAACCAGCTGGCAGGCCATCACGGCGAAGTTGGATCTGACGGAAATATCGCGCACGATAGAAATAGAATCGAGCGGGAATTGATCGAACGGGAACTCGTGCGCGCGGGACGGTTATTTATTATTTGTGCAGAAAGTTAACTTGTAGAAGGTCAGCATGGCGGCGGTGAGGGCGACGGAAGCAGGTAGCTGGAAGGACATTCTCCCTACGAAATGCATCAGCTCGCCGTTATCGGGATGGAAGGCGCTGTCGTTGAGCTTCTTCGCGTAGATTAGGTCCTTTCTCTGCAGGCCCTCCGGCTCCTTTCCGGCTCTGAATAACAAATAATAAGCGTTAACTTTTTAAACTTGAATTACTTTTAATAAAATATTACAATTATATATATTTTTATATATAATTATAATTATTATATAATTATAATATTGATTATATTGCATGTATTATATAAATATAACATGAATTATATATTAATTTTGTAATAATGACTTGAAAAACTTGTGATAAACTTGATGTCTTCTAATTAAAATGCTAAGAAATTGACTTGTAAAGAGTTTAGTGAAAAGATTAATTCAGAAAAAGAAGGAGAGAGAGATCTTTATTGTTGCAACTTACTTATAGTCCTCGCAGAGCTTTTTCGCTTCCCACAATTTGTTCTCAGGCACGAATGTCGTGCGGCAATCGGTGATGAAGGCGTAATGCATCCATCTTCCGAAATACGTGTCCTGGCTCCAAAGTGGTTTATCAATGTCAATCCTGTCTTCGGATTTACTTGTAAGATTGCACCTCTTTCCCTTCATCGTCACTCACTCAACTAATCGCGTCTCTTTCATTATTCAACAACTCAAATTTGCAATAAAAAATATTAATATAAGCAAAAATATACGTACGCAGAAATGACAGCCACGATATAGGAAGATTAGACTTTGTTAAATAAATTTTCGAAATAGCTACGTTGACAGCTTTAGACAGATTGAAGATAAAAGGCGTGTAATGATAATTTTAATATGATTTTCAGCATTCTTTCTCCCATAACGTTTATTTACTGTATTTAATGTAAATGACACTCTGTCACAATGGTATTTCATAGTACATACATCGTGAACTTACAACGAAATGCTTCACATAAAGAGACAGAATATAGCTATGTGTTTTCAATATTCCCTGTGATAGAAAGAAAAAGAAATGCTGCTGGTTTCGTTCTTTTACTACTCGTTGCTCTGACAACTACTTGTACATATTTTCAGGATATAGGTATGATAATATAGGTATATCAAATGTAAAACAAATATTTTCCTCAAATTAATTATAAAAACAATTTCATTTATATCATTATATCTTTTAATATTTTTGGTAATGTTTATTAATAGGTGATTAAAAGCTTTCAGTTGATCATAGAAAGATCATTAAAAATTATTCTTAAAAAACTTTATTTTTCAGTTTTATTATAAAGAAACGGCGGAAAAAGACATATTTGTTAGAATGTATTTTATGTTCACTGAGATATTATTTAAGGATCAATGAGAGTTTTATTTAAAGTTACTTGTTAATATTGCTTAAATAATGATAAGTTAAATTACACAAACACACATTGACGCAATGGTTGACAGCATAATTTTGCCGTCATCATCATTATTAGGATTATCATTTTCATCATTGTTATTATTATTATCATTATTATTGGCATTATTCATTCCCGTCCTAATAAGTAAAATTTGTTATTACATAATCGCTGTCTATACCAATACTTATCGTAGCAGCGTCGCGATACAAAATACATAGAAAAGAATTACCGGATGATATGACTGATGATGCGTTCGGGGAAACGCTTATTAGCGCTATCAGCATCAATCTATCTTTTTTCTATTTTCAGTGAGCAATGAAGATAGACTGATGCTGATAGCGCTAATAGCGTCTCCCCGAATGCACCCGAATGAAAGGATCGCTTTTTCATAATCTCATTTTAAGATTAAATATTAAAGAAGTTTGATATTTGACATTCTTTTATATAGAATAGCGCTTTGCATTTAGTGCACTGTATATTCAAATTTCGCGTCTGGTGTCTTGCAAATGTCATATGAATGTAAACAAACGCAGACACATACACGACGCATTTATCGGTGAAATGCTCGCTAATTTGAGTCCGCGAGTTGCGATAGTAAATCGCACGCACGATGTTATCGTTATCGTTAAAAGTGTTAACAACAATTATTTTTCCATTTACGAGTCCTCTATCGTTTAACTTAACACAATGAATATGAATAATAACATTTTAATTATACATTTTGGCATCTTGGTGTTCATACTTTATATCTTACAATTAGTAGTATTGTTATGATATATTTCGGCACTGTAGAATGTCGAACGCAATATCGTTGAAACTTGTCAGCGAAATGTTAATATTATAGGCGTATTCTGTAACTTTTAAGGATAATTCTGTATCGTTACAGCGACATTGCGCAGCTCTTCGGAAACATTGTTACGAAGCAGCCCAATGTCTGAAGAGGATTTTTTAAAGTTTGAAGAATTAATCGCATATACGTTATAAATCTTGCATACTATATATTGTTAACATTTTAATTCAAATTTTTCGATAACAATTGCCGAAAATGCCGGAAAATTCTTTTTCCGAAATATTTTCTCTATAAGAAATTATAGCGTTAATGATTCTTTTGACGATATGTTATATTATTTTTATGTTATTTTTGTGGTTTATAAGCCTTTTCTTAATATTAGAAGTACCTTAATTAATAACAAAGAGAGAGAGAGAGAGAGAGAAAGAGAGAGAGGGAGACCAATTGCACTCATTTTAAATAGTTACATACGGATTAAAAAATTTCTAAGTAGCCGTAAATAAATCTTGATTTAATATTTTCACACGCAAAACAAAATTTCGATTCATTTCATTTATTGAATTCATTTATTGAATGTAACAATATTCGGTAATATTTTTGTGAACATTTTGTGTTACATTGTAAACATTCATTAATTCGAATTATTTGATAATCGCTTTGACAATAGTCAAATGAATTGATTACAAAAATAAATAAAGATGACAAATTAAAAGCTTTTGATATCATTTATTATTTCTTTGCTCGTATTCAATTTCTTAGCGTATCATTGGTACACTTTTACCTTTCACCAACTGATTTGATTGATCACATCAAGTTTAAGCTATCTACATTCATGTTCGAAAGAGTTTAAACAATTTCTATGCAATTAGTAAGTTAATTTTGAATTCATATCTTTATGCACGAGATGAAGTCCGGAACATTCATTCGATATTATAACGTTTTAACGAGATACAGATGAAAAGAAATCAAATAGAATTCGAATGGTATTCGAAGATACGAAAAGGACGGCGATTGATTATCTCGGCAGTGACATTCGAATCTGCGAGGTTTACTTTATTTGTTCATCAATTTATGATAGATCTTTATTCCGAAAATCAGTATCCCCGGAATTCATTTGAATAAAATTGCTTGAAACGGCAGACGCCACTCACAGCTTTTTATGCACATCTCGGTAATTAAACATGACATTACAATATTATAATTTCCCATTTAATAATATAATACATATTACATGCAACAGTTACATTGTTGCGTAAGAAACTATAATTTCATATAATGTTACTGTTAGTTGATGTATGCTGGGATAAGTTCAAATCTCGTCTTTTGAGAGCGATGAAAATGTAAGTAAATGTAATAAATGCACGGACAGGAACGCGACCGCCTCGAAGTGCGCATCCCTTTTATCAAGACACTTCCCAATCTCGGGGAAACATTGAGATAGTATATGTAAAATCCTTAGGAACCCTTCGAAATTCGTATAATGATTGAGTCATCGATCACGATAATAAATCGCGTGCATACTGTGCGTACTGTGTTTAACGTCGTCGATCTGTGTTAATTTGAAGGGACAATTAACGTCACCAGTAGCGAAATGGAGCTTTTAAATGAATTGGGTGTGATTCTGATTTTGGTAACCGTCGTAACCATTCTTCGGCTGCTTTTCTGCTGCCAGTTAAAATAAGAGTCGCAAAAATCTTGAAGGAAATACTGGATTCCTGTTTTAAATTAGACTCGTCTTCAAGGATGACGTAAAATTAAAAAATATTTGGAAAAACTTTCGAACAATTGTAAGTAAATCTCGATATTTCAACTGATACTTTCGTGAAACAAAGTGTGCATTAAAATTGCATTCAATAATTTTGTAACGAGAAAAGAAAAATTAAGATAAAGACGGGATAAATTCGAATTGCCAATTGTAATTGTAGTGGTTAGTCGATAGAAATGTGATTCTTTATTTCGACGACGTCTATTTCCGTTGCATGATTCACTTAATTTATATTTCATTTCGTTACAGTTCTGCCTTTTAACTCGACTAGAAACTCTGCTCTACAAATTTATTTAGACAGAGTTGTTCGCGCAAGTGAGAATTCGTATTTTGCGTTCGATTTCTCGAAAGAGAAACAAAGTTATACATACAGCATCGAACACGATTATTTTGAAAAATCATGAAATAGATCAAGAATATGGCTAGGAGAAGATGAACACGAGTGAAGCAGCCTGGCTAACTTTCTAGATTTTTTGGGGGAGAGGAAATTACGAAAAATTCATAAAAACTTTTTCTTTTTTTAAATGAAAAATGTTAAATATAATTGAAATAATGTATATATTCTTAATAGATTTTAAGATGTAAGCTGCCAATAAAAGAATATCTCTTTTTTTATCATGATTTTTCTGATTTAAGACATTAATATTTTAATCTGAGGAATAAACATGATTGCTAGACATTGTAATAAAATTAGAGATTGTTGATTTAATACTGTATTAAAATTATAAGGCTTTAATAACATTTACTAAAATATTGGTAGGGAAAGGAGCCCGATAAATGTTTGTAGAGGGACCCACAATTCTCATTGATGCGATTGATAGGATGTCCTTGTTGCCGATACCGGAGAAAATATTAGTCTTCGAACTCTTCGAGAGTCGCATGATCTTGCCGATTAGAGTAATGAAATTCTCTTCATATTATTATTAAATATCGCGCGCAAAGAGTCTATTGATAATGTAAAATGTGCGATGATTTATATTTAGTGGTATTATTAGCACCCTTAATATTGGGCGAAATAACATCTATTTTTATTACAATTTTGCGAAATAATGATTATTATCGCGAAATAATACGTGCAATATTATTATTTATACTTGTCTTATACATTTTCATGTTAATTCTTTTTACTTTGTTGATAATTTCTTGTGATATAATTGAAGATTTTCTTCTAAACATGATTACTGCATACATTGCTTAGAAGATCGACAAATTTGTAATGTGTCGTATGTAAGTAAATTTAAAATTTTAAATTTTTATGCATGAAATGAAATTCGGAACACGCATTATATTGTATTTCGTGACTTCACGGCGAGGAAATTAAGATAAATTAAAGATGAGATGAATTAAATTTTTTTCGTGCTCGTGGATACAGAAAATGGTGATAAATTAGTCGAGAGGAATATGACTGTTCGTTTTGGCAACGTTCGCCTCACTGCATAGATGATTTTATTTACACCAAAATTCGCTACAATTCTTTTCTTCGAAATTAGTAGAATCTCTTTATAAAGTGGCTTCGAAAAAGTAAGTTGCTATCCTCAGACGAATTCGAAGTTAGTTTCGTTCGGTTTTCTTCATCAAAAGAGTAAAAAGTAAGTTTTTCATTTTTAACTTTACAATTAAATACTGGAGGTTCAAATTTTTTACACAAAATTAAATTTCTATTAAACTAAAGCTCATCTAAAATTACTTAAAAAATGGAGCTTTTTTATTTATTTACAGCCTAATTTGTCGGAAAATGTTCTCTATTAAATACCTAATACCTAAATCTAAGTTTTTTTTTAAAGAGAAGTCAATTTCAAACTCGTCGAAGAATACATTATAACGATTCTCGTGTTTTCCGAATGACTTTCTATTCACCTTGTTCCGTTTCCCTTATTGCTCGGAGATAACGGCAGTATGCGAAACACATTGAGATGTTTATGAAATTCGATTTGAATATATCCATTAGATGTACTTCGAGATTTGGATAGAATAACATTGTCGTTCCCATGTATACTCGGTCAATTGTGAAAAGAGAAGACCGAAGATGATGGCGCGGACTCGAAACAGCACATTGAAAAAGTTATACAAAATCAGAGTTAATAACGGCTTCCTAACTAAGTCGGTACTCGACGGACAATATCTAAGAGGTAGTAGCAGCGATGCTTTCTTTATGTGGTCAACGTGGTTCCTTAATTTCTTTTTCTCCTTCTTCCAGAATCAGTTCTTCCGTCCGCCACGTCTCTTCATCGAGGACGTACACTGAGGGCAGTACCACTTTCCCTTGGGTGGCGCGGTGATGCCCACGCATGGATAATGGAACCATTCAAAGGGGCACTAAAAACAATCATTATATATCTATCCGCTTGTAATTTACTTTGAAGAAATTGATCAATTTCAAATTGACGAGCCTTACGTCTGAATTGTCACAAGCAACCATGTCGCCGTACGACACTTGATTGCATATGCAATAGCGCGGCTCGTTCGGATCATACGTCCAATCTGGATTGTCCGTGTCCACTACTTGTGTGGTTGTGGTAACCACCGGTGGTGACACGGGCTGTTGCACTGTAGCTGCGATCACGCTCGAACTCGGCACGGTAGCTGTTACTTTTCTAGAAATAGCAGGATGTCATTTAAGCAATTATCGTACAGTCAAATCTTCCACAAAATGAAACAAAAAATTTTAAAGCATTCCTAATTTAACAAAGATTTCAATTTCAATATTTATATGATTACCTAACTGTATAATCTTTTAATTAAAAATATCCATTTTAGTATCTGAGTCAACAGAACAGATTTATAATCTTATTGATACTTTCGTCATATTCATAAAAAGAATGAATAAGAAGTAAGTCAATTTGCTATTTTCTTACACATCACACGTACTTTTTATGCTTTTTCGTGGTCTCCTGTATGGCGGCGATAGCGGTTTGCGCCGCACCGGCAAGTTCCGGGGCGTGTACGCCTCCAGTATTAATGGCTTCATAGCTCGCCTTCAAACTAGCCGAGCGTCTGCCTTGTTGCATTGATTGCGTGGCCGCAATTGCCTGTGAGGCGGCTGCTGCGATGGCATTACCGCCGGCGCCGATATGGCCAAGATTATAGCATACTGATCCTACAGAATTAGCAATCACTGCCGGCGCCGGCGCAACACTACTCGCCGCGATAATAGGCGCGGAATTCGCTGACACCGGTCGTGACTCTGGCAAACTCGTCGCTGCCGGCAGCTTCTCAATTGCTAGCCTCTTCTCGACCGACGTGGAAGATGCCGTCGAATCCCGTCGCTTCTCCGATCGAGCTGAAATTTACGTGAAATTTGGAGATTACACTCATCTAGAGATGGTTATATGTTACAATTTTCATCCTTTATTTATTTAAAATAAGTTTATAATTAGTGAATTTTATTCTAGATTGTCTTGATAACGTTATTTGTGTGAATTTAACATGTAATATATCTTTAATTAATAATGCATTTTTCGTCTTTACAAGTTGAAAGCCGTTTGAATTTAAAATTCGCATTATTAGATATGTTATACTTACAATGGCTGTGATTATCCCGCGTTCTACTCGGCGTAAAACTGTAACGATTTTCTTTTTGGCTACTATTTGTAGGTGGCTGATCCAACTCCAGGGATCTCTTCTCCAGGATCTCGGTGATGCCCTTATTGTCCGCCTCTAATTCCATCTTGAATTTGTGCAGCTCCTGATCGAGCCTTCTCAGGTACCTGTCTACCAAGTCGTACATCTGATTGGCTAGGTGCACCTTCTCGTCCGCATCTTCTAAGGTCTTATAGTACTCTTTCCTGATAGCTTCGTATTCCGCCTCCTTTTCACTAAGCTTCATCTTCTTGGCATTGCAGAAGAATGTCTTCACTTTCTTCTCCAGACTATCCATGGAATCTGCAGAGTTGACATTAGTTTTATATTAATTATTCTTGTTATGGCCTTATTATATTTAACTATAGTATGAAACGATATGTACTCTGTACACCTAGATCCATCTCCCTCATCTCAGTAAATCGATCTCTTAGCTCTTGTGGAAGATGCTCGATCACTGAAACCATGAGACAAACATCAGTAGACATTAATTTTTAATCCTTAACGTATATATAATTATGCCTGATTTAGTTTCTTACATATTACTTTTGTGAGTTATTCATATAATTCACGTGTCTAATAATCTTGGTAACTAATATAACGAGTCCTTCGATTACTTTATATCAAACTACTTATTTCATTTAGTTTATTTGCAAACAAATATCAAGTCCATAGTTAAATCAGTACTCCTCAGCAATGTGTATGTGTAATATTTTATTATTACTATTCATTTTCATATCGTAGACAAAAAAAAATAGTTTTTTTACAAGATTCGAATTGTTTGGAGGAAGGATCTTTAATGAGCCTTTAATTAATTCTGGAAAGACATAAAGACAATGAAATTCAACGTCGAGCAGCGGCCCGCAAGCGTCGATTGACAATTTATCAATCTTCCTCGACAACGTGCGTCCCGCTTCGCTAACGAAACGCCGCGCCTAACCTCTCGACGCGAGGTCGAGCGCGACCTGTTCGTCGTGCGTCCCGCGACGATGCCGCGGTCAGGTCGCGCTCGGCGCGCAGAAGGAGGCGCGGGCCGCGGAACGTAAACAAAAATGGCTGCGTTCGCCGCGGGCCCGCGCGGCCTCGTCGGGCCGCGGCGTTCTAGGTTAGCCTGCGCGCCCACGAGTGGAGGTTAGGATCACGCGGGCGAGCCGTGCGCGCCGCTTCTCGTACGCACTTTCGACGTAATCCTCGAGGTAGAGCATCTTCTCGCGTCGCCAATCGCCCGCAATTCGTGCACTTGACTAGGATCCGCCGCACGCCGCCGGCTGGCCGCAGAATAACGCGGGATCTCGCAGTGAAACGTGCCGCCCGACCAAGAACGTGCTCGCGTGCGTCCAACCCCACCGCGGCCGCGTTTTCAGGGCGCTTTCAGCGCACCCTCGGCGCCCGCGGGCCCGTCGGCCCGGGGCCGTCTCGGCTGAGATTTCCGGGGGCGTGCGACCGTCGCTACGACGAGGCCGGTGTCGAGCGACGGTGCCGTTCGGCCGAGGCGGTTTTGCTTTGGGATTATTTCGGAGCATCGTCGCGTACCTCGCCATGTTGCGCGAAGACGCCAGGGATGTAGCTCGAGGTGCCCGGTGCCCGCTTGGGGGATGTTAGCTGCAATTCTAACAAATCCATGAATCAATCGTAAAGTCGTAGCTTACAAAGCGAGCGTAAAAAGCTGAGCATAATTTAAAATTTACTCATAAGTTCTTATGAATCTTACGAAAACGAGTTTCACGATTTTGTTTAGCATTGCAGCATTAATCTGGTCGATTGCGAAAATCGCGCTCCTAAATATCGCGAAAAAAAAGATAAAACACGAGATTATCTCTTTCATTCCACGCGATAAATTTTTTTCACTTTGCACATTTAATTCTCCCTTGAATCGATCCTCGGGGAGGATAAAATCCATTTCAGAAGTCGTCGACACCCGAGAGTCGATTTTTTCAAATTTTCTTTCAATTAAATTTTGAAAAGATCCGTTCTGCATTAAAAAAAAAATGCTATTTTCTTTTTCAGAACGATGATACGACGAAGTCCTACTCGGATAGAAATGCGTCTGGACGACCTGCAGGTGTACGAGGAAATAAGAAAGGCGCACGAGTCTAAGAAGGATCCCGACAGGAAGGCATCGTCATCCATGAATCCACCCGCATGGGGCAGCAAGATCCCTCAGAGCGAGATTCAGGAGCGCATCGGTTACGTGCCGCAACATCCATCCGCGCACAATCGAACCGCAACATAGCAGCAGACTTGGGAATCGTCGCAGGAATGACCAGCAGCCAGATTATACATGATATCCAATTATAATTTTGAATCTAAACTGTTCAGTATATTTTAGACAAATTTAATTTATGTACGACGTATTTGCACAAATTGCTATCATCTCTTTTCAGCCAATGAGTGTATTCTCCGTAATTAACCACTGATTATGATCAAGAAATTATTCTAAGAACAATTTTTACAATATGACGTCTTTATTTACAAAATGTAATCGCTAGGTGAATATAATATTGAAATATACAAAATTAATGAACGATATCTATGTTTTTCTTCTTCTTTTTCATCTTCATCGGCATAGGCCCTGGCATCTTGAATACCGTGCTTAAAAAAAGTTATAATTCACAATTATCATTTATGCATAAATTACATATAATTTTAATACCTAGTATAATTAACATATCAGACATGAAAATACTTACTGACAAGTAGTGCATATTGGACTGAATTTGCAGAAGACTGTAAAAAAAATAACAGATTTTTTAACAGAAATGAATTTAACGATGCTAAATATCACTGTTTAAATGCTGTTTTCTACATCGTTTCACATTGATTAAAATTGATTTTTAGCATTACTAAATAATTAGATACAATTTCATAGCAATACCTACTTGACAAACATATGGAACAAACGTAGCCAATATCAATGAGTTCCTGATGGCAAAAGCACGCTGCCCTATAATCCACCTTTACTGGCGGAGGAAGAACCAATTTTGATCTAACAGTGGGATCCGGCAGAAACACCCACTGAATTATAAAAAAAAATACAAATAAATCATGGTGTAATAATAATCGCACTTGCGTGTCAACAATAATAAAATTAAGCAATAAACAATTCACCAGTAAATACTGCAGCAATCCAGCAAGCTGTGGTACCTTCAGGTAATTACCACCGGTAATGTCGCAGCCCTGCTGCAAGAGTGTCAGCTCCTGATCCAGGCTGCACACATCCAAAATAACATTCTGGAAGTAGACAAATAGATCTCGTTGCGTCACAAATCATCGTTAGTCTGTTATTATAATAATATAAAAAGCCAATAGAGACAAAAACCATTCTCTGTGCGGTGAAGAATATGTTCATGTAGTTCATGTACTGGGTGGCCGAGTCGTTGCTGGCGGTGATCACCAGTATTCTGGGATGCAGCTTCTGGCCGGCAACCTTCTCTCGTTCCAACCGGGCGATGTAGCACAATGCCATACTGAGCGCGCCGGAGATGAGACTCTCCGTGTATAATGGAACATCCAGGGGAATCTCATTGATGACCTGCTGCAATTGCTGGCGTACCGTGCGCTCGACCATGGTAAACTTTTCGTACTGCCCATCCATCTGTCTTATTTCCGCTACGTTCTCACAAGGATAGAGGAATCTAGCGCTGTAACCATGGCATGCCATCACCGCCAATTCATTATTGGACGACTGCATGAGATGAGCATTGGCGAAGACAATTGTAGAGTCTAAACATTGCGACAGTATCTTCGTTTCTTGCTTCACTATCCGCTGCATTGGATTGACATCCAGAACGATCACCAGCAAACTTGTTTCTATTTCTGCAGATTTACAAGTAGATGAATTAAACGGAGGACAGACAAATAATTGCAATTCTACGAAATTAGTTTTGTATAGGAACGTTAATGTACCAGATGACATCTTGCTGGAATTCCCTTCTTTCTAATTAGTAAATTTCTTTATTTTAATCATAAGATTTCTCTGAGCATTCTGTTTATTTACTTCAGTGCGAAAATTGAAGGTTAACGATAAACAAACTCATATACAGTGCTGCTGCACATTATTGGCGATAGCGTGAAGAAACTGAAATGTTTTATTGGCTTTGAGACATCTAGCGATGAATACATTCGTCACAATCAAGCAAAGAAATTATCATCATGAGGAAACTTTTAAAAGAGAAAAATTTAAATCATTAACAACAAATATTAAATAATGATATAAATGTTTGGTAGATTTATTATTAAGAGAAAAACATTTGTATTATAAAAAATATATGCTCTATACATATCCGTCCATTCATATACTCTATACTACCCGTAATATTTATTGTATATTTTATATTAAACTTTTCACAGCCTCGTATATCGCAAAATTATTTATCTGACTGACTATACGTATACAGTATCTCTTATCTCTCCTCTTCTTTATACATATATATTTTAATTTCATATATAATAGCTCATCTAAATCCTATATATTCTATATTATCCTATATATCTATATAATTGTTTTATCTGTTTATCCCTATTCCTTTCAAATACCTAGGCATATTCAAAGCTTTATTCAGTTCTTTATATCGTGCATTGTATATCACTTCCCTGATTCTATTCTCTTTTATTGCTTGCTTCTACACATTCCTTTTCCTTATCAACTTTTTTAAAGTCTCTTTTCTCCGTCTCTAAATTCTCTAATGCTGCTATTTTCCATCCATTCCTGTTGTAAAAATAAAAAAAGAAATATCAACAGTACATGGTGTTCTCAAACGGTCACTCATTGTCAATTAAATACTAACCGCATTCAACGTTGCTTGACTTAGGCCATTTAACGCTTCAAATGCTTCAAAGTGTTCTTCTTCTCTTTCTATCTTTATTAAAAAGAAAGGGAAGAAAAATGCTTCGAAGCATTTGTAGCGTCAAGTGGACTGCAGTCTTAAAGGGATTCTGTAGCCGTCCGCAGTACTGAACTTTTGTAAAAGGATTTCTTCATATTACTTTCATAGATTTGGAAATCCTTTCACAAAATAAAAGTATAAACATTAATATATGTCTGTCCGGTAGAATTTAATTAAAAATGTATCGATCGCTCTTTTGAGAGTAAATCCTCATTTTCAACTGTAGCATTTTTATTTTTCTTTTACAATAAAAAAATCATAAACATAATATTGCGAACAATATACAGAGAAATAAAAAATTAATAATTGATCAAAATTAATATATTATCTAAATCTCTCTGGATTCTCGGGTCCGAAATACAATACTATAAAAAAAAATCATAAACGTAATATTGCGAACAATATACAAAGAAATAAAAAATTAAAAACTTAAATTAATATATTATCTAAATCTCTCTGGATGCTCGGGCCCGAAAAATTATAATAATCAGACTATGCTAAAAATAAAAGAAACATATATCGAGCTAATCATCGAGCTAATATCGAGAAACGCATCGAGCTTATATTTAAAAAAATAATATATAAAAATAATATAAAGTTTACAAAAATCTGGAATCGATTATACGATAATATGTCTTAATTACTGTTGTTCGATGCCACTGTAGCTTGATAGAGCAAAGGTCTCAATTCCTCTCTCACTAAGGTATGCTTGTCACCGTGTGTTATCATTAAGACCTTGTTCGCTTTCTTCAGTGTTTCGAGCGCTTCTTTCGGTTTTCCTAAGATCAATTGTATCTTCCCTGTTACTAAATACAGCAACCCTGTACTAGGGTATATTTCCTGATTATACAATCTAAAAAAGAAGCAATTATGATGCACAACTGAGATTATCAATTTTATAGTCATTCATTTATTAAAAAATGTCAGGGAGAATTGTTATTAGGTAATTATTTTTATTATTCTATTAATTATTATTAATTAATTAATTATCAGCTAATTATAACTACGTATACACTCCAATAACTTATTAAAATATGTTGTAAAAAGCAAATATAAAAAAATAAGATATTAATATTAATACATTTTAAAGTTTAAATTAGAAAGTGATTCGTGAATAGTTATTTTAAATCTTGTTATTTATATATATTAAATGATCACTTACAAATATCCTGGCATAAGTTCCTTGGCATAAAACTCTGCCTCTTCCAAACGCCCCAGATTCGAAGCTGCAGTAAAAGCTAATTCTAAAGTACGGAAGTGTTGTACATTAAACTTATGCATTACATCCTTCTGCTTTTTCAAGCAGATCTTACTAATATCAAGATCAAGGATATAATCTAGTTTTTATTTTTTCCAAATGATGAGCGGTAAAGTCGGCGACTTCCCGAAATGTCTCCTTAAATTCTACAGATATTCTCGCGTTGCACTTTTCGCATTCATCAGCTTCAATTGAACACGGTGAGTCGCACGATAAATTCGGACACGCGGCGGCTTCAGCCATTAGTTCGTCTTTTTTGCATCTTTCGCAGTCACACCAGAAATAGTATGTACTGTGCAGTTTCTCGCGTCTGTCCTTAGTAGAATTAAGTAAATTGATGTATGATATTCTTATCTGCGCAAAATAAAATTATACAGTTCTTACAATTATACAATTCTAAATATAAAATATAAAACAGTTCCTAAATACATTAATCTGCTTTTAATTATCACATACACTGTTTACTAATTATTGAAAAATTAAAGCTATACACTTATTTTACTTATATTAATTAATTTAAGAAATATTTATATTTACTTATATTAATACTTCTTTGTTCGTATTCTTGGCCATTTTATTTTTCTGTTTTGCATTATTATTTATATGCCTTTTTTATCTACTAAAAAATAATAGTTAATGCTTGCCTGCGACCAGTCCAAAGAGGGAAGATCCGTTATTGTTCTGATGATAATGGTAGTTCCTTCGAAAACAGCGACTGCATTAGGTTTGCAACTGTGATCTATCACAGACGCTTCCAGATAAATGCCATGTCCAATGGTGGACATATCGCTATCTTGTATGTTGAAGCCGTTATACATCCCGTCATAAATACTCATCAGCTTTGTGACGTTGGGTATGAGTGCCTCATCGAGAAATTGGGATAAAATCTTACACACCATGATGAAATGTACCATTCGTTTTGTGTGCACTTTTATATCCGAACAATCTATAATTCAGGGATACAGGTTGATCATATATTCATAAATTCTTCTTCTCAATATTGTCTTCTTTTACAAAGTTAGGAAAGTACTTACGGGACTTTAGGTCCTTGAATTTCCCCAAGGAGTTCTTAGTGTAATAGTCCACTTTGTTGACTTCATCTTGCTTGAGCTTGAGAATTATACGCGCCATATGTCGGACTACATCCGGCAACACTTCCGGCAATGTCTTCTTTAGAGGTGCACATTCCGCCTTATGTATCGGCCACGATTCTTTTTGACAATTGCGGTCGCAGTAGTACACATATCGACAACCCGAGCACTTTAACAATTTCCCTCTGTAATGATAAATTACATGATGGCACTTATGTGATGTTTAAAGTGATACGTCAAATGCATTTTTCGATAATAATGTATCGTACACAAAACTCTAATCTCATCCAAAGTAGTAAATTTAAAAGAATGTGAACAGAAAATCATTAAGTGCGATATCGCAATTTCATAAGCTGTTCTATAAGTACCTCTTCAGACAATTGTCACATCGAGTACTCCTGTACTTCGATATAAGGGTAAAGACAAATGGTTTGCCACTGAAGATTGTCGTTCCTTTTTTTACTATATCGCCGCTCATTTTGCAAGCACAGGCGCAATTTACATTTACGAAATAATATTTTGTGAAGATTACAGTTTTTTTTTCCGGGGTATTTATTGTGCCACCAGCCAAGCTTTCGCTTTATTGACTATAGGACACTCAGAGATTACAAAGTGTAATCTAACCTAATCTAACTTACTGCTTTCGCTCGATGAACAAAACTAAACAAAACATCGGCATTGTTCGTGATCTCAACGTGTCCCCGCGTTTGTTTTCTTTCACGTTTTCCCACTGGAGCATATACTATACTAAAAATCTATAGGATACGTTACGTACATTATAGATTTTCAATATAGTTTATGCTCCCAGTGGAAGAAAACGAACGCAGGCGTTACATTTCTTTTTCAAATTTGTAGCGTAACGTTTTATAATTGAAACATATTTTCTATTTGTTGAAAATCTAATTATAACAGGATAATTGTTATAAAAGTTTTCTTAATGTTATATTAATATAACAATAGAAGTGCATAGTTTTTAGTTTTGTAGATTTTGTAGTTTTTAATTTATGCAGCTGTTTCTAAATTTGTATATCTGATATTTTTAATTGTATTTTTTACGTTTTTCTGGTCATCTTATAAATGATATATTTATGTTAAATATGTTAATATTTTGTTTTTTATGTTGAAATATTCATCATTTAAAAAATTAATTCGGATAATTTATATGAGGAATTAAGACCCAAGAATTTTATATTGAAATATTCATTACCTACTTATTTGAAAAATCAATTCAAATGAGGCATTAAAAACCAAGAATATTATTATAAACAGAATTAAAGTAAGAATTGAAATTCTGTGATATTTTATTACTTAAATTTATTTCTAAAATTTGGATTATTATTATTTATGAAAGGACCTAATACAATTTCTTTTCTCTTCCTGAAAATTTCATTGAGAGTTGTATATGCTATATTTTAAAATAGAAACGGAAAGGAACGACTTCAAGATCTTGTAAATTATTTTTTTACTTAACAAAACAATTATATTTTTAGATATTGCGAACGAGAAAATTAACAAGTGCAGAAAATGTATATGGTTAAAAAATAAGTCCAAATTCTCAATAAAATATTTATATAATAGAAATTTAGAAATTTTGGGTTGACAAAAGTAGTGTTTATTCAATTTTGTGCTCATATTTTACTGGATTAATATAAAATGTGTATGTATGCAGACTTATATTAATGTTTATACTTTCATTTTGTAAAAAGATTTCCAAATCTATGCAAGTAATACGAAGAAATTCTTTTACAAAAATTCAGTACCGCGGACAGCTACAGAATCTCCTTAAGTGATCAGACGAGAACTTATACGTTCAACGTGATATGATCGTTGACGAAAAATAGCATTTATATAAATAAGTTCTTTATCAAAATATAAATATACATAAAATTAAAATAAATTTTATTTATACAATTTTATATATAATTAATTTTTAAAATACACAAATAAATATAAATTTATTATATTTAGATGCAATACAACAGGAAATTGGTAGCAATTATCGAAGAAAATTTGCCGTTATGTAACTTGATCATTCGATATACATTTTTAATATCTTGAAATACTTTGAAATAGTTTTAAATATTATCTTAAATAATTACAAACATATTTAAAGATATTTTAAAAGGCATGTCAAATAATTGAGCCTTTTTACACGTGCTTTTTTAAAATACTTTTAAGTACCTTTAAGTATTGTCTTATACCACATTTAAAAGTATTTAAAAAAGCATATCGAATATTCGAGCTACGTAATGGCCAGTCTTACTCGATATTTGACAATGTGATAAAATATGTGGATTATCAATTTTAACAGCTTCATTTAAAACTAAATAATTTTTTATGTACAATAATATGTTCAAGTCTAATGCTTTTTTTAATATCTATAAAGGACTATATAAAGGATAAAGGATAGAGATGTGTAACGGTATGCACAATATTTAAAAATATATTGCAGTTATATTTTACTAAGAATCAATATTTAAAAGTTAGCGCAATTAGCCCTGGTCTTCCCTACTATTGTATTAGCAACAAAAGTTGACATCTCGTTTGGGTACTTCGGAAGTCAACCAAGGTTTATAAACATGTCCATCGGCTTCTTTACTAGGCATATATGTGAAGAAAGTTCTCTTGAACAACATCGAAGGGAATTTTCCATATTCCATGGTATTCCACATTATATGAGCATAAGAAACGCGCGATTTTCGTACTTTACTATGGAATGTCTCTCTGATCTTTTCAACCTGTTTGAAACGCAGATTAATAAATAATTTTTTAAATTAAAATTAAATAATTAGTTTATAATTTAAAATTTTAAGAAATTGATGTCAAAATCGAGAACAATTATCAAAAATGGAGAAGAATTGAAATTTGAAAGAGAAAGAACAGGAAATATCATTTAAAGTATATGTGAGACTTGTGTATTTAAATTTGCAAATAACGAGAACGACAATTGACAGTCAACCTTTCTTTTTATCCTATCAGCTTGATCATAAGTCAACCTCTTTAATTGATGCTGCGTCATGTGCAATGATGGTTTCTTAATTTCCGATTTTTGCACATCTATTAATGCCCAAATGGAACGAGTCGCTCGCATCAAATTTTCTAAGAAAACAGAAAAAGGAAAGAAATAAAGAAAAAATTGTAGAAATTGATTAAGAATAAAAAAAATGACATCTCAATTCATTGCCAGTAAAAGTACATACTTTTATCCGTTTCCGAGAAGACAATACCCTCCCTATTCATGATCCAATTCTGAAGCTGCGGCATTAGATGACATTGCGGCAATTTGGCGAATATATAACCTTCTGCAGCCATTTTCTTTAATTCAACCTGAGATTTTATATGTATATATTTTAGAGATTCTACACACATAATCTGATAATGTTGATATCACGTTCATAGGTAAAAAATGATATTAATATATTTTTAAATTATTAGATTAAAAAGAACTATAAAAATACCTTCATTATTGCTATAATATCAGATTTGTTATTTAAAAACTTTTTATCGCCACCATCATTTATTCGATAATTTCCATAATCAATCTTTTTTCCTATCTTATCGGTTACTTGTTTGTATGACATATTTTGATGGTCGATTTCGTCAATAACTCCTTCGGAATATCTATTTTTTTTACGAATTACTTCATCAGTAATTTCTTTATGTGATGTGTCTCTCTGATGTTTTATTTTACTGCTAGTCTTCTTGCTTAATGATTCCCGGATAGTTAAACCTGTCAAGAACAAATTCTGAAAGTGTTTACTACAAATTTGATAGAATACCAACAGAAATATAAAAGAATTTGTTAACAAAATGTAAGAATGGCAGCTTGAGTGCAGAACTGAGCAAAATTTGATGTTTCGTAACAATTTAAATAATGTATTTTATTTAAATGTTTACAAATTCTACTCAATTTCTGTTGACAATTTGCTGTCAGATTATATCGGCAGGGTGCGCCAGCAAAACGCGAATTCAATGCGATATTACAGATGAGATCGGATCTGTTGCGATATCTGGACAAATCTATTAATCTATTGTCATTTTGTGAGCGATTTGCTTACTGGGCTGTAATCTCATTATCGTTTCGAGCGGTTCCTTCTTTACACTTGTATGACTCTCTTTCTTAAGTTCTTTTTTGATCAATTTCTGCTCGTCGAATGCTCTTCGATCATTGCAAGTCGTCGAAAAAGACGTATTTTGCTCGTTCTTATCTCCATAAATCAATTTAAATGCTTCATCTCTAGCCTTTTTTCTACGTTCCATCTCTTCTTTTAAGATAGCGTTTTTCCTGGGCAATGGACCTGGTGGAATATTCGTTGGAGACCAATGTCGATGCGGAGCTCGTAAAATATCTTCCTTGCTAGGTACGGGTGTTTGGAACGGTGTGGACATTTTCAAGCCGTCGATTATTTTCTGAGGTGGCGACATAGAAATATCTTCTGCCACGCCTGATATGCAATACTTGATGTCGTCTTTTTCATTTCGCTGCGGGATTCTTTTCACGTCTGATATAATAAATTTTTTGTCCTCTATCATTGGTCTTGAAAGATCGACAATGTGTATGAAAGATTGTTTCTTTAAAGCTTTCAGTTTTTGTTGGCGTGTCTTCCATTTGGTTTTCTCTTCGTTTCGCTCAACAATCTTTCTTTCGTACTTACATTCGCACACGGGTTTTACTACCTTCAATCTGCGAGGTCTATAATAAGCCATATGATGTTGTATAAATAGCTAGTTATATTATTATATTATTATTGTTATTAATAATCTTTGAACGATATATTAAAAATTAAACTGGATTATTAAATAGCTTATTAAGACAAAGTTACTAATTATTAAACATTTAATACTACAAATTTGAAGCACCAAATGAGATTGATGTAATAAAAACATAATTAATTATTGAATAATTATGAGTTCATTTGACTAATTTTTTTTTACTAACCTGGCACTAGGAGCAATTTTCTTGCAAGATGTCCAACAAGGAACATTACTGTCCTGCTGCGTAAAATAATCGATCAATGCTGCATCCTTCAACGCTATCTTCCATCTTTCCTCCGGTGATTTGGACTCTATTAATTCTTTTCGAGTCTTTTCAAGATTTCTTTTCTGATCGACAAGACCTTCTTCTGTGACGACATCGTTACAATTGCAGGATTTTGGTTTTTTCCGAACCTTCTCTACCAAACTTTTGGGTCCGGAATACTTTTCTATCAGTTTTAATGCTTTATCCGTAGTTTCGCTAACACACATGTCGTACGGCGATTCGAGAAGATCATATTCTGGGATATATTCGTCACTTCTTCGGGGACTAATGGGTGGCGTGACATAAAGAACACCGTCAATGAGCCTGTTCTCCTCCTCCAATCTGATTCTTTTAGCTCTTCTCCCACCAGTTCTCTTTTCCACTAAACCACCTACATTATACGTAAGAATCTTTTTCTTATTTCTGTTTTCTCTACATCGACACGGTCGTCCTCCAGGATGAACCGTCATCGTCTCCAGAGGATAATCCGGTTCGCAGAGATAGACTAGAGTCTTCTTCGCCGTAAGCTCTTGCTCCGATTTCGTTCTCCAACCGCAAGGTTCCTTTTTGATCTTACGACTCTCTTCTTCTTCATCGACAGTTGAAAAATCGACTGTTTCTTCGACTTTCTCTTCTGGATTAATTGCCGGCAACTCTCCTGGGAGAATTGCCGGTTGGATGTCACCTAAAATCCCCTCAAAAATCTTAAACATATTCTTTAATTTTGCCATTTCTCTCTTGCGATTATTGATTTCCTCAGCTTCATTTATTACATTTTTCTTTTTTTTCACAGAGCTATGTTTGGTCAGCTTATTAATTTTGTTGGATTGCTTAGTTGGATTGTTAGGTAACGATAATTTTGTTTGTTGCTTCGTTGCCGTTTCGAATAATGTCTTCGATTCAGAAGTTGTATTCGACAATTTTGTAACTCTTTTATTAATCATAATCTTCTTTAAAAACATCGGTCCTTTTTTCCTTCCTTCCATATTTTGTATTTCTCTTTTTTCTTTGTTTATTTCTTTTGGAATTTTCTTTGATTTTAAGGAGATTTTATATGTTTTTTTATTTTCTTTATTTAAAGGATTATTTTTAATATTTTTTATTTCTTTCGAGAAAGACATGTCATTTTGTCTTTCTTGTATTTTTAATGGCAAAGAAGTGGTGGGCCATGCTGGAGGTGTCAACTTCAAAGTTGCTTCATAATCTGTTTTCGTTGTTTTCGCGGGCGCAGTTCGCGATATGTTCCAAGGATCGTCATAAGCAGGATAATCAGGGTCAGGAATGAATTTCTCTTTTCTTTCCGTAATATCCTTCTTTAAAGCTTGATTCTCTTTTTTAATTGTTTCAATGGGTGCAATCTTTTCTTTCACTTTTTCTTCTTCTTCTCGTTTCTCTATTTTCCTGCTCTCCATCCTCATTAGTTCTTTCATAAATAAATTATCCCTACAGGATTTATCCCCAGGATATGTTTTGCAAGAATATGCACCTAATTCATCTGGTTTGTACTTCTTCCCGGGACACAATCCTTCTTCCTTCGTCCAAGGAATATCTTCCTTGCTTGTAAATAGACTTATGTCCTTATTAGTCATTTGCTGAATGGCACACGAACAAGGTGGAACGTTTCTGACGAGAATCTCCTGAGGACCGACAGACGGCCGCGTAACCCGACGGAGACGCCGTCCCCCCAACCCCACGGATGAGGCTCGCGATCTCGCCCTCGACCGCCTTCTCCTCGGTTCAGGTGATATTTTGTCCTCTTGAACACTCGATATATGATAATAAGTTTTCCCAGCCTCTTTGAAGACGCCACTGATAATGATATTTGTTTTCTCACTTTTCGAAGCTGGGTTCGAAGTTGGGTTATTTGGTGATTTTGTTGGATTCTGTCCTGAGGATTGGATTGCCATTGGATTTGCGATATATCTATTGCAAACAAGATATTCTTGTATTTTATTTTATTAAATTATTCAATATTTCTAACTTTAATTTTTTAAGTTTTATAACTTTAACTTTTAGGAAGATAAAATTATAAGATTAGAATACATTAAATCTTAAAAATAATAAAATCAGAGACCGAGAATTTTAAAAAATTCAAAACTCGAGAATTAAAATCTAAGGGTGTCAAAAGTGTAAATATCTATATCTTCAAGAATTTCAAAATTAATATTAAAATAGTTATAATCTATTCAACTGTCATGAAAATTATTATTACTGTTATATATCACATAGTTTAAACATCTATTTAAGTTATCTAATTTAAAACACATTATAATAATCTCTTACGTATTTTTCTCTTCATTTTGCGCTGCATTAATTAATGTCTTATCAATCTTGCTTTGTTGAAATTTTTCTTCAAATTTTCTGGTTTGTCGACACGAGCAACAATTATCGCAAACAGGGTCAGGAAGTGCTGATTTTATGGCCTGTACATTTGTTATTAACTCATCAGTTTCTTCCTCCAACTGTCTATAGTCTTCATCAATGTTTTGTAACCATTGTTGCCAATTTAGTGATAAATTTTCCCTGCCACTAGGAAAAACCTTTTTGGATCGATCGCCGAGATTTAGCACTGCAAAGAATCTCTCATCGCTGTTGCTAGGTGTCACATTAGCCACGCCTGTAATCTCATAAGTTAAAGGATAATCGTGTGAATTCTTGACGGATACACCTGTTATTATATAATGAGCATCCTTCTTTCCTAACCAGGACTTTTCGCTCGCTCCTGGCGGTTTCGGCGGACCTAAAAATATTTGAAAGAAATAAGTTAATAACAAAGTTCGGTACAATTTTTTAATTTTTAATGTTTATAGATGTCACTATATGAATTTTCTATTTTCCATTAAACGAAAGTAATAAATTGCAATTATTTTACCGTAAATTTTATATTCCATAGTTCCTGGTTTTTCGCTAAGACTCTTAATTAGAGAATCAAATTTTTTGCCATCATCTGGTGATTGAAAAATGTTGAAAGCTGTTGATTTTTCCATTTCCAAACTTTTTTCTTTTGAGAAATCTATATTTTTGAAGTCTTATGTTGAGCAATATTTATTTATTACATTTATTTACGAATTGATACTTTCATAAATCTATATTCGCTTACTATGCTGTTAAAATACATCAACTAATGTGTTTAACACTATGTTTAGATATTTGTTATATATTCTATAATTTAATCTATTTTTTACCTTTTTGATCGTGCGCAATTGAGGAAGAAGTTTCGTGCAGTTCCTTTGTACTAATTTCTTTAAGATGTTCAGTGGAAATATCTTCAATCCCTTGCCTTTTAATCTCTGCTTTATTATTGATAAAAAACTGGCCACATTTGTTCAATGGCAAGAATACTTTCGGAATTGCAATTAATTTGCAATGTTTCCGCCATTTCTGCAAACTATTTCGATAACCGGCCCAATCGGGACGTGTAAATAATTCTTCTTTATAAGGGCAGATATTTTTTTGCCTCGCCAGATATATCGTTAGTTTTGCTAAAACATGTATTACATGTGAGAATAACATCTATTTATTTTAATAATAAATAACTACAAGATAATTAATGATAACACAGTCTGACATCATTTTTGAAACATGATTATAAATAATCATTTTCAACGTATTTTTGCCTCCTGAACACAAATCCGTTATCCAAATTTAGCTATCAATTTATTTCTCACTCAAACTCAGCTTACAATTTTGAAAAAATGTCAAAGTGATCAAAAATAACGATTTCGAGAGTATTCATGACGTTATAGCATCGGTATCAATTTTTTTTAAATTTTATTTATGCCTTTGAAAGAATCAATTTTTAGTTATAAAATGCACTTTACTTCATATCGATATAATTTTTCCTTTTTGTAATATAATAATTTGATCATTTTCATCAATCATTTTTGGCCGCTTTGATGCCATTTTTCTCAAAACTGTGACGTGATAACCAAATGTGGATAACGGATTTGTATTCAGCAGGCAGAAATACGATGAAAATAACTATTCACACTTGTATTACAAAAAAAAATGACAAATTTTGTCAGACAGTGTAATTGGTACAATAATACAATTGTAATAATTATGACAATAAATATCTAATTATAATGAATTAAATTTTTCAATATTATAAAATTACGTTTTGGTGGCAATGTTGGCATAGTCACTGGTGGCAATCTCTTATGTAATTCCTTCACCGTTTCCGGCAGAGTTAAAAACGCAATGGACGATAATATTATTTTCTCATTACAATCGTAAACTTTCTCTGCAAATTATGTAATTATCGTAAATAATTTCACTTAAAAGAAAGTTATCATAAATAGTTCTATTATTTTTTATTCTAAATAATAATATAATGAGACATACTGTCTCTCTTCTCGCAGAAATCATTTCCCGTTAAGATTCGGTATATTTCTCGTAGAAAATCGACGCTATTCAAGTTGCACGATTTATGCAATTCTTTTATAGTACTCGGCTTTAATTTGAAGAACGTTGAAATGACGCCAATAGCTATCAGTGTCATTTGCGTGCCATCTGTCTTTACCTCTTCATAATCAGTGCGCATTACATTTTCCAGTTTCATTAAACTCTTCATCTACAAATTTATATAAAAAAATTTAATTTAAAAATTTATAGAAACATCATAAGATCACAATTTCATTTTAATGAATTTTTTTTTAATCAAGAAATAATATTTCACTCAATAAGAATAAATTTGCTATCTTAGAATGGGATTTTTTTCATTATTCATCAAGGGATTTGTTTTATTTTAATAAACTTTTATTTTTGTCGAAATAAAATCTGTTAAAGGTCATTCATTTTTTACATCATACTTGATCCGGGGAAAAATCTTGGTACCATCGTGGACATGTCTTCAGTTTTAGTAAAAATTTCTTGTCTATGATAAAAAGAAAATGATATTTTGATTATTCAAATAATATTTCAATGCAAAATATGTTTAAAAAATAATCGCTTCACTACTCGATAGCATTTTTATTCTCAAAGCTTAATAAAGAAGACTTACGTTTCTTCTCTCCCATTCGTATCGTCTTCTTGCGCGCCTCGTTGTAAATTCTTTGCTTTTCCGCCCAGAAAATATCTTTTGCCAATGCAATTTCGTCCTCGAGATATTGTCTTATACGATGATTGTTTTTACCGATCTGAGAACAATTTAAAACGTCTGTCTTTAATCGTTGTTGCTGTTCCGACGTTCTTGTTTTCGCCGGTTTCTTCTTCTCTCGATACAGTCGGGACGTGGAAAATTTCATTTTCATTTTAGTCACCGGACATTCGTGTACGGAAGTAATTGCCATTAGCGAAGACTTGTAGGGCGATATTCGTTGATCGTATCGCGAGAGAGGATCGAAACGATCGCAAGAACAACAAAATCCGAATGGCTTTAGCTTTGAATCTTTCTTCGGCCATTTTTCTCGAGAGACAGTATCCAATAAACTTTTCCTTTTCAATGTTGGCAGGCTACAAATAAGATCTGAAGATTATTCGTTCGATAGTGAGAAATTTAATACAAATTATATAAAAGTAATTAAGGAAAAAAATATCTTCCACAGTTAAAATAAAAAGTTAATAAAATTAAAATTATACATGAAACATTCCATTAACGTGAGTCTACAAAATTAATAATCTCTACTAATTAATAATATAATAAATGTGAATTTTGGATGTTTACTTTATGCGTTGAAGGGATAGTTGCGTGTTGGAAGCCTTTAAAGAAATTTTAGACATTTTTGAAGTAAAATTGAATTGATTCCCTTTAATCTAACATATTTTTGGATCAAGATATTTTTTTTAATTTATACTTGTCAATTTATTATAAGAAACATGACTAAAATTTAATAGGTTGTGTTGTGCGTGTCCAAAAAAGTCATATTAAATCGAATCGAATTCATTGTTGCCTCTTTTCCGCGATGCTAATTAGTTCTCTCGCTTAGCTTACTTCGTACTGAGAGTACAGAGTAAATGTATGTCAGTGCAAGATAGATTAATAGGTTACAGTTTACCAATACTGGATTGACTTGTCTTTTTCTTGTTTCTCCTGATGTCTTCCTATCTCATAATTTTTTAGGAATACATCAACTGAAATATCTGCTTCGTCTAATTACGTCAAAATTGGACATTCTCAATTGATCAAACAAATTTCGATAAAAAATAAACAGTGTTTGATGTATTGGTAAAACTCCCGTATAATGCCCTCACCTCTAATTTTGTTCTAATTTGGCATATTGGCTCCTTTTCTATCAAAAACAATTCCCTAAGAAGGAAATTGTTCGTTCGTATCTCGTTTTTTAAATTTAATTTTTTTCTTTTTTTAATGTCAGTAAGTAGGAAAGTGATGCTTTATGTCCTTTTTCCCAGGGTTGTGCCGTTTCAAACATTTCAAAATTACGTCTACGTGGATTATCTACATATTGTTTACAGTATGTTTACACAAATATGTATACCAATTTACATGAAATTTTGTAAAAATTTGGCTCATACCACTCAACCGGTTAAGGGCGCCCAACATCAAAATATTAATTTTTACATGAAACAAAATTATTTTAAGTACTTATTAAATTAATACTAATTTATAAAATATTTCTAATAGGTGTTTATTGTAAAATAACTATAATAGTAGTCTACATCATTTTATTTTCCTTATTGAAATAGTAAAGTTTTCTGCATAAGTTTTCTCTTACGCGCTGAATATCAATGTTTCTTTGATAAATCGGCTGCAGGCGCAGCAGAATAATTATATTGTTCCTATCTATAAAATATTGTAACATTTGTATTATTTTTTTTTTATCGTTTTCTGTCCTTTTTCCCAGAAAATATCTAACGATACTGCCCTGGTGAAAATTTCCACTAGAAGCAGTTAGAAACAGATAGAATTTTTAACAGTTTATAACAGAATTATGTCCGCTGTAACTGCAAGTTTGAAAAGCAGATTGAACTCCAATCAGTTTCTATGAGAAACACTATTGCATCTATAATTGCAGACAGAAAATGTAACGGTGTAAAACTGTATGTAATGGAAATGTATTGGATATCAGCACCTATAAAAACTTTTGCATAAATAAATCCTGTCTGTTTCTATTTGCATCCTGTATGCATCGGATGCTGATGGTATCTATTCTCAATTGCGGATAATATATCCAACTTCGTCTGTATGCAATATGTCACTCTATAACAATCTGTCTGCAATAAAAAGTATGATTCTATCCGTTTTTGTCCGTATCTTAAAAGCCTCAGATACTGATAGAATGTATCCGCAATTGCGGATATCATATTTATCAGCATAAAAATATTCATTATATAAAATAATGTTATATGATTAGTCATATAAAAAAGTACCAAAATATCTGTATTTCCATGCAATTAGGACTTGTCAGTCCTAATCATTTTTAACTGTAAAATGTACACATTCTATCTCTTTTTTATTGTAAAAACTTGAAGAGATATATGAGCGCACACATACAAACACACACGCAAAAAAGAGAGAGAGAGAGAGAGAGAGAGAGAGAGAGAGAGAGAGACGCATTTGTAATACTCTAATAGCGTCTTCCATTAGAAAAAACTCGCTTGCACTGACACTGAGTGCTTGAGGCGTATTTCATTAGTAGTTTTAATGAGCATATTCTGAGAAAAAACAAAAAATTCGAAAACTGGAGGCATTGAGTGCCAGAGAGGTTATTCCAATGGAAAACACTAATAGAATGGACACGTCATCGTTAATATATGCAGATAGATATTCCATTCAGTCTCGCAATTAGACATCTACTGATAGACATCTAAAACTTGCTGCTTATAGAAACAGATAAGAATTATGAAATAGATAAGAATATAGAAACAGATAAGAATTAATACACGATTGCGTACAGATTCGGATAAGAAACTGATTCTATTCTATTAGGAACCAGTTAAAAACAGTCAATTCTTTCCACTGTTATTTGCATATACAGTCCTATAGAATGTGCAACACTTTTCATCTGGTTTTATCCGCAATTGCAGAAGAAGAAAACGCATAGTAACGCAATTAGAAACAGATAGGACTCACGTTCTATACGTTTCTAATGGCATTTTTATCAGTGATGTTCGCTGGGTACAGATTTTGATATAAAACTTGTTTTTTTAAATAACTTGTAAAAGATTACAAATTTTATATATATATATATATATATATATATATATATATTATATATATATATATATATATATATATATATATAATATATAAAATCTGTTATTGTATAATCTTTTACATTTATATTATAATATTATATATAATATATAATTAATAATTATTGTATAAAATACAACATATAAATTATAACATTATATATATTGTATATGTGTATGTATTTATATACTATATACACTCCCGTCAAAAAGTTTAAGACCAAAGTAATTTGTAAACTTAATTTACGATTTTTTCTAAAAAAATAATGTAAACTATTTTTATTTTTATATAATATAATTCCATAGTTATTTAAAAGCTATTTTGTAATTAATTAAAAAAGGAACAATCCGCAGAATGTCACGTTTCAGTAAAAATATATTATTCTCTCGAAAACTCATTTGGGATGAGCTCGATCGAAGGGTTCGAAGATATTGTCCAACTTTAGAGAAATCTTTATGAAAAATATTAAAGAGGGAGTGGAACACTATAGACAGTGAAACAATAAAAAAATTATCGATAGAATGTTTAGACTTTGTATGAAAATTATAAAGAAAAAGAGTGGATTTTTCGATGAGAAGAATGTTTAATAATTTTTCATAAATTAAAAACTGTTATTTCTTTACAAATAAATATTAATTTGTTTATAATTTGAACCATTTTTATTTTGTATTTTCTCTATGATCTTTATTTATTAGTTTGATCTTAAATTTTTTGATGGGAGTGTATATATAGATATATACAGAGTGTTTCTTAAAGACCACCCACTAAGTACATAGCGTTATTTCTTATGAAAAATTGAATTGAAAAGTTCTGAACCATTTCTTTCTATTACGCTTAATAAAGCAATAATTATTTTGTAATGACAATTCAATCGTTGTTCTTTAGTCGGGAGTACGTTCATGAGCCGCGTTTAGTAGTATGCGTGGCGAATGTAGCAACTTTTCGCTCACGCACACTACCAAGCGCGCAGCTTACTAACGTTCTCCCGGCTAAAAGAAACACCCTGTATATATAAAATTTATCATATATTATCATATATAAAATTTGATATATATTATATGATTTTTAATGATATATATATAGATATATATTATATGATTTTTAATGATATATATATAGATATATATTATATGATTTTTAATTTGTATAACTTTATTATTATAGAAACAGATTATTAGAGATGGATATCCAGTAAACACAGTTATATAACTGTTATATAACTACAATATAACCGGATGCACAAGTCATGTTACAAAAATGTTACCAGTAATATACCAGTTATTATAATTTCCTACTCATAAATATAACATGTCATATTACATTTTTATTACAGTTATATACGTAAAAGTCATTCCTGTTGCATTTTTAGAAGGTAGATGATAAGTGCATATGTATGTTTCGAAAATATTGTTTTAGGATAAGATTTTTACACATCTTATTCTCAAGTTCCAAATCTAATGTCTTTGGAACAGTTACACTTTTAAAAATTAATTCGCTTCATCAAGAAGTACACTTTACTTATATATATTTTCAAGTAAATTTTACTTACGAGAAAGTCCTATGCGACGCCTAACGGCATCGGCGAAACTTACGCGAGTATGTTATGTTGCTGTTATATAACATACGAATAACAAGTGTTATAATAGTTGTTACTTCCATGTTATATTACTACAACAAATGGTTTACTGGGTAATTAATTTGTTAAATATTATTTTTATTTTATATATTGATATGAAATATTTATATAATTTTGTATTTATTTTGGAATACTGGTAAAGTTTCCCTTATCCATGCAACAAATGTTGGTATTCATAATGTAAGTCAGCTGCAGACGCACTTAATAAACTTTATTATTAGCATTTATTTAACGTATTATTTTAATAAATAATTTTGATAAAGACCTTTCTCCCATTTTTTATGTTTCCTATATGTTTTCTATATTTTCCTTTAAGGGTTCTTAACAATATCATTTTTTAAAAATATGATATGTACGCTACTGAACGGCCGTTCAAGGCCTTACATGCTAAGCGTCGAACGTCGAATGTCGAGCGTCGAGTGCGCAAAAAACTTTTGCGCATCTAAATGTTTCAGATTCTGTAACAATGTAACATATTCTAGGATCGAACTTCCAGCTTCCTCAGCTAGTTAATAAAAGTTCTGATATATTGAAAATATATATTTTATTGTATATAGATTTCAAGATGTCAATTAATTATTATTATTATCAATGGTTTTTAAAGTGTACTGCAACTATACTTCACTAAGAATTACAAAAACAAAGGAAAAATAATTTAATAGCAGCTATAGCAATAATTGCTTACAAAAATGTCACAAAATGAAAAACTAAAAAGAAGAAGAAATTTTGGATGTCTCAAATATTCAAAAATAGACAAAGATTGGGGTTTTATCATGTAATACTTCCCAGTATTAGATTAGAAGATATTTGATTAAAAAATTACGCAAGAATGACAACAACACAATTTGAAAAATTATTATCAATAATAGGAGCGGATTTAGAAAAACAAAATGTTGTGCGTGAACCGATTGACGAAGAACAACGTTTAATATTAACTTTAAGGTACCCAGCAAATACAGCTATATAATATGGATATAACATTTATAAAACCAAATGTAACAGCCCAGATAGCCAAATCCTGCAAAGAGCACGCAATACAAACTTATGCTACATATTATGTTAGAAAAAATCAATCAGCATTTAAGCACGGTCTGAAATCTCAACTAGAGTCAGCAAAAATACAGCAAAAATCGAGCAAGATCTGCGATATAATATGTAAAAAAAATGTAGCAAAAACTGAATAATATTTGCCCTCATAAAGACAATAACATTTTAGCATTACGTGCAGATACAAAATATGAACAGAATCACAGATAAATCGATATATTACATGACAACATAACATGATGACAAAATGTAGTCAGAAATTTGACATACATGTATAAGTCATACTGTGAGAACAAAAATGCGGCAAAAACGCAGCAGGAGCTATCATGTCAAGTGCTAACAGCAAAATCATGCCGTTATGAGTCATGACGGCAGGGCGTGGTCAATTTTTGCCGTGATTTTGCTGTTCGCGCTTGACACGGTAGCTCCTGCTGCGTTTTTACCGCACTTTGCTGTTGTAGTGCGACAATACGTTATGCTTTAGTTTTGATGCCTTTTTGTTGTTAACAATAGATATTGCAAACATTGCTTAATAAGTATCCTGCTGAAAATAAATGATTGAATCGGACAAAAATGAATTTAATCTGATTTAATACTTTTTTGAATCCGGATTCTTACTCCGTAATTTACGTATTAAAAAGTAATAGAAATGGATACAAACGAGACAGATGTATTTGAATCCGTTTTAATCTGTTTTTTATCGTTATTCGAATCCGTTTTAATTGTTTTTTGTGATTATTTGAATCTGTTTTAATTGTCTTGAATCGTATACTTTCGTATTCATTTTAGTTTTAATAGAATTTAATCGTATGTCATACAAAAGTCTTAGAAAAAATGTCCTTTTTTTCTAAAAAATTTGTCCTTCAAAGATCTCTTTACATAAAAAAATTTTTGGTTTTTCATGGATGAACATATTTGAATGGATTATGAAAAGTTTTTCTAAAGAAATGAATAAGTCTTAGAAATAATTTTATTAAAGATAATATGTAACAGCAATTTTATGATTACAAATGCATTTCAGCTACATTAAAGTAAATTTCTTAGTTTATGTATTCAAACAACGATATAATTGAATTTGGAAATTACGAATGAAAATAGATTCATCGCCCAATATGTGAAACCACGATTAAAGTAGCTTCATAATACGTCGAATACGTCGAAAAAGCATTAAAGCGGATAAACACATATCGTATTAAAGTGATATTCAAAACAATTCGTTTGAATTCGAAAATTACGAATAAAAATAGATTTATCGCTCAGTGCGAAACTACGATTAAAGCGGATTCATAACACATCTGCTATTGTCGTATTAAAACAAATAAAATATATAAATTGTAAACTTGACATTAAAACGGATTAAAATGGATGGAACTTAATCAGTTAAAATGGTATTCATTTGGATGCAGATTCGTTACGTATTAAAATGGATTGACCGCTCGCGAATTCAAGTTATCGGATTCAGCAGATTAAAAACGCATTAATTCGGATTCAATTTGAATCCTTTTTAATTCGTTTTAATTAGTCATTTTCAGCAGAGTATTTGCTGCCACATATGTAATAGCAGAAAGTGCTTGATCTTTTTTGGCGTTTCTATCGTTATTTTATGTTAGCAAACTGTGCTGATAAAAACTAAGCTTAAAGAGGAAGCAACCTAGACTGGAATTTGCTGCAAAATCATGATTAAATTACTGGCACTATGCTGTCATGCTGCAAGTATTTGGCTATGTGGAAGGTTATATAACAAGGATGCAACATGTTGCGTTCTCGTTGTAATTTCTCATTTATAGGAATAATAAATGTTACGTAACAATTGTATTATATTTGTTATATAAATGTTACGAACGTTATGCATCAGTTATATTTTTGTTATATGGACATTTTTAATATTGTATATTTTTGTTACATAAATGTTTTGAATAAGTTACATAAATATTAATGCCACTTGTAATACTGTTATATAATTGTTACATATTTTATCATTAAATATTATCATAAATAATATTTTAATGGAAGGATTGTCTAAATTATAGTTATCAGAAACAATCTATTAATTAAAAAGTGCCATTTATTAAAATGGCATTTCTATACATACTTATAGATAGAAATGAGTGATAAACGTTGTGCAGCACCTTGTTCACCATTCCTATACAAGGTAATGGATCATATTTTATGTACGAGAAACAGAGGCCTTCCTACAATCGATTTGATAAATCTCGGCATATAAAAATATTACATAACATAAGTATAATGCAAACATTGTATTTGTTGTATAATATTTAAGTTATATTGCTGTTATACTGATATAACCAATAAATAACAAAGCAATATAACTACTATAAAACATTGCTTTATCGCGAAACAAAATTATATAATCTCAACATAAATAAGATACAACATCCGTTACATTACATGTTTCTTCTATGTTATATAACAGTCTTTATTATATTCTGTGTTTGCTGGGTATTGTATATATGAATGTTTTAAGAAAATTTATTTTATTAATTATTAATTTATAAAGTTTTAAGTAACTTTTATAAAATTAATAAACTTTATTACTATACAATAATATACGTGTAACGTTAATATACATGTTTAATAAAGTACTTCATATATTTTACATATTTCTGTATTTCTCATATTATATTATCTTATATGTATATATATATATATATATATATATATATATAATACTTATATATTAATGTTTTAATAAAAAATGTTAAGTGCTTGTATAAATCGCCAGAAGTACTATTGCACCACTAAAGTTGCCTGTATGTCAAGCCTGACAGAATGATGAGCTCTATGCGTGCTAAGGATGATCGAGTGGTGGGAAAAATCCCGCGATCTGAGATCACTAATTGTGAGTGTCGGTATACCCGGCAGCGTTAATCGGGTTTAATAACATCCGTAGTTGTTAGGCAGACCAATCATAAAACCTTCCTCAGAAGGCTGGAATAGCTGATTGGCCGGCCTAAGAACTACCGATGTTATAAAACCTGATTAACGGTGCTGTGTAACAGTATTCACTGTCCCAGCTCGTTGACCGTCGCTCTTCCTTATTCGAGAACAAACGAGTGGAGTTTTCGTGAAGAAGTTCGCTTTAGCCATCGCGTGTTTATATTCTCAATGTGGTGCACTTGCAAATTCTAATGAAGTGTTGAATAAAAATTCGTCGCATCACGCTCGGCGTTGAAATAAAATTAATCAGGTGTGTGCGAAATAGATAATAGATAATATAACGTGAAATGCAGCTGCCAGGATTAGACTGGTAGAAAGGGCAAACGCGCAAGGGGACAAAATTTATTCGAATTTCTTTTCTCTTTTTTTACCTCCTTGCAATAACGTGAATAATCTGTAGAGATAAAATTCATCTTATTTTATAGAAGCTATTTGAGAAGATTGCAAATTGCCGATGTACATACATATTGAGATAACACTACAATTTTTCTTAGCCAGTGATTTGATCTAATCAGATGATTCACTCAAGCATCGGCTTAAGCAGCTTAAGACAATTCAAGTTCATTTGAGATCATTATTCACGTTTGTTTCTGACAATACCCAGAGACATTCCGTCAGCGGTGCGGTAAAACTTGGGTACAGTGCCACCGTCGAGAGCTTGCAGGATGCCGAAGGAAACGAAAATTGTGATTGTTGGAGCGGGTGCAGCTGGCATTGCAGCCGCCTCGAGGCTCTCACAGAGAGGAGAAAATGATTTTGTGATATTAGAGGCCAACGATAGGATTGGTGGTAGAATAAATACCAGAGATTTCGGTAAATAATAATCTTTTTAAATTATTTTAAATCAGCTTTAACTTCGCATGTTATCATTAATATTGATTGATAAAATAGATTCAGTTTTGTATTTTTCGAACTTTCGATATTTAGGAACATTTGAAATCTGAGTGCTTTAATATTTTGTATAATATTTCAGCTGAAAACGTGGTGGAACTCGGTGCTCAATGGGTCCATGGACAATCCGGAAATGTGACGTTCCAGCTTGCCTCAAAATATGATTTACTGGGTTCGTGCGCACAACTGCTTGATCCTAGTAAACATGAATTTGTCACTATCAATGGAGAAATAATGCCTGTCGAGGAAAGCTGCGCAGCTATGATGATTTATTATAATATTCAAGAAAAAATGAAACCGACCGAATTGAAACGGGAAAATGGATCTTATGGTGACTACTTCACAAAACAGTAAGTACATTTTTTCCAGGATTAAAAATATATATTAATTAATTGCACGACGAATTACTGAGGAAATAAAGCATGAACAACATGCCCATTTATTTTTTCAACATGAAAGAAATATCAGTAGAGAGAGAAAGAGAGAGAGAGAGGCAAAAATCTAACAAAAATATTTGAGTAATCATTCATAAAATTCTTATGCCTAAGCCAATATTTATATTCATACCAATGCCATACCAATATTTTTATTCAAATTTAATTTAAATTTTAATATATGAAAAAATAATCAGTAATATAAATAGTAGAACATTTTAAAAAGATATAGAAGTAAAAATTTATAAAAGATATATCCAAAAGTTGCTCACTGAATTTTAATTTTCGTTCAAACACTCACGACATTCAAATTTTATGGAAGAGAATATTATTTACGAAATCGCCGATATCACTTTCACGAAACCACGCCTGCAATGTGGGATGCAGACTTGCTCGCACAATCGTATAAACATCTTTATCAGGCACGATACATCTGATAACAGAAGGAAAAACAAATTAACAAACAACATTTCTTTCAACAGCATACTTTTGTATTAATCGTAAATGAAGGTGATATTCTATCATAAACGCTTACCAAAAACTTCAAAACTTGTAATCAAAGATTTATCAGTTTATATATACATACCTGATACGATTGTTGCAGCATTGATTTCTTATGTACTCATATCTCAACAGGGAATGTATATACTTCAAGTATTTTGTATTTAAATTGTTATGCACTTGTTCATATATTTTTACTGGATTATTTATCCTTTCGATGTATGTTGTTAATATTGGTATAACTCTTGTTAATATTGGTATAACATAATCGACCAAGAGATAAATTGATTTATTATACTTAATGTTAAAAGAAATTTATATGAGAAATTTATATTTATTTAGCGGTTTAAAAAATCAACTTTAATTTCTCAAAGAAATTTTAAATTTAGTCTTCTACATTAAGTAAAGAACTTATAATCCTTTTCTATTAAAATTGCAATTGGAACAAAATTAGAAGCCGAAACCTATATATTTTATATAGGGCTGTTTTTTTTAGAAAATCAAGGTTCGACTTGAGCCATTAAAGAAAAAAAAGAAATTGATTTACCTGATTGAAACAATTGTCTATGAATTCTTCAGCTCTACTATAGACGTGTATTTCTTGTTCTTGCAATATAAGCACACCAATTCTTGTTTGGATCTAAATATCTTTGCATTGCACTCAGCAGTTTGCAAATCGTCATCAGCAAAAGTCAACATAACTATACAGCTATATGCTTGTTCATGCTTGTTCATGACATGTTAAAATATAGAGAGAATTTTAAAATATTTTAATTAAAAATCTTGCTGTATTAATAAATTTTCATGCATATATAGATTAATCGAGCAACCTTCTTCTGCTGATTATCTTGTGGTGTGTACATTAATTTGTTTTCTTTCATTCCGATTTTGCATTCCATTCTCAAAATGGTTCTCAGGTGCTCTTAATGGTGCTTTTGGTATATGTCTAGGTTAAATTTTTTCAAATTCTAAAACAAATAATTAATATAATTAAATGTATATAATTATTACATTTTTTAGAATTTATCCTCAAAATTCGACTTGACCTATGATTAATTATGTAACACTCGAAGAAAGAAATGTTATTATATTTTACCATCACGGCTTATGACATGTTGTGACGCAACACCGACTAGATCGTGCATATAATACTTAATATGGTTATTTATTATGTCGAATCGTTGCATTATTTATAAAGCATTCAGAACTTTGTCTATCGTTACCTCCGGAGATTGCACATAAGTCAAAAGTACGTAATATGTTGGATCCTGGAGTCCTTTGAAGTCATAATCTATGGACTAGACAATAGATAACGCTATAATGTTGTACTTATTAGATAATAATATGTGCTTGGTTTGAATTTGTATGCAGATTTATTACAATCATTTCTTTAATAATCTTACGCGTATCTGTTCCATCGTTCAAGTGTGCTGTGAACTCCTGTCATCTGTCGTAAATCTTCCCTGTTGCTGTGGAGCTCAGCAGCAAGCATACCTTCTGCAGCATAGCTTTGCCAATATGCTCGAATAAGTATACAGCGTGAATGCGCGATGATTCTTTTTGAATATTCACAATGATCGTATCTAAGTTTGGTGGTCCGTCCACTTCATTCGTCAGCTTCTCCAACTCTGGATCCACTTTCCTAGAATTATATCTCTTGTTGAAGTTTCCTCTAGATGACGCTTCCACTTGTATAATATTATCTAATATCTAAGTTTGTAAGAAAACTATCTTCTATTACGTCTGATGATAGCAAAATTAGTCATAACTACAAAATTAGTAGTAATCTAATATTCAAAAATATTATTAACTTTTCACAAACATCCTACTTGCTGAGTGTTTTGTTGAGTTTTGGCAATAAAACTTTGTCGCAAGTTATTAAGTAGAATTTAATTGCATTATTACTGTAATTAATTTTGTAATGATTTACAGAGATTATACATTATATTATGATTGAGATAGTTAAAGGCCTATAAACAAAAATTCCAAGTTGAACAATTTAGCTCATTAGAATCCAAATATCACTATTAGAGGTTGTACCTTCTTCATATATAACAAAATGATTGTGACATTCTGTTGATGTCAGTAAATGCTCCTCCTCAACATAGTTTACAAGGTTGATAACAATTCATCCTTATCAACGCGCCTAAAATTTGAATCACAAGAAAATATAAAGTATAAAAGTTCTTGTCTTTATGCAATAAAATTTGCTAAATATTTTTTTTTAACATACAAATATAAGCACAGTGAATATATAAAAAACTATGGGTGCAAAGTTAAATTAAGTATACTACGTAACAGAGAAGTAATGTTTATAAAATATTGTAACAGCTGAAAAAGAAAGTAGATAAAAAAAGTAGGTAAAAGATTTATAATTTATTAATTTATTTTACATTTGTATTAATATTTGATATAAAATGTACACATCATATAAATCGGGTGTTATTATTAATATGATAATACATTATGATAATTATTAATGTTGCAGGTATTATAAAGCTTTTGATGAAAAGCCTTTCATGAATCGTGCTCGAGTTGCTGAATATTTAGGTTGGATAGGAAAGATGGAAAGCTTTATAATATCCCATACATGGTTTGACGTTTCCATAAAAGAATTGGCGGACTATGGGAAATGCGAAGGTGATTTTTTGTTAAACTGGAAAGGGATTGGTTATAAAACAATTTTCGATGTATTAACAGTAAGTAAGAAATCATGTGAATATCGAATCAGAAACATCATTTTACATACAAAAATGAGATTTTGATAACATTTTATTTGCCAAAAAAATTGAAACTTTTAAAAATATTTAAAATATATTCTATTAAAACAAAATAGCAAAGTAGTTAAAATTGAGTCAAAAAAATATAGATTAATAAATTAATTTACTAATAAAACAAAAAAAGAAAAATTATATATGAATCATATATAAAAGGATATACAAAAATAATAAATAGAAGTTTTACACGATTTAAAAATCAAGATATTGTTGAAGTATACATATAGTAAATTTTTAATACATTTTAACAAAAGTAATAAATTACACTTCTTTTCATCAATTATTTTAGCACAAATAATTTTTCCAATCAAGCATATGTTATTATTTTATCAGCAAAAAATTCCGAATGCAGAGGAACGTTTGCCAGTCATGGAAAAGATAGAGTTTGAAAAAGTTGTAGTCACTATCAATTATAGTTCAGGCGAAAACGTGACGGTAATTACCAGAGATGGAAGCGAATATTCTGCGTCGCACGTAATATGGACTGGATCTCTGGGTGTTTTGAAGGAGAAACATTCTACGATGTTTGTGCCACCCTTATCGCACAGGAAACAACATGCGATAGAGGTTTTATAAACAATAGTATTGTAAAATAAAATGATAAAATGATATATCATATGCATATTAATGGTAATCATTCCATTACAGGGATTCATTTTTGGAACTGCAAACAAGATTTTCATTGAATTTCCGCACAGATGGTGGCCAGTGGATAAAGCCAGTTTTGATTTTATCTGGTCGGAAAAAGATAAGAAGGAATTCTTGCAAACTTATGGTCAAGTAAGCCAATATTTAAATGTAATCTAATGTAAGAATATCTTTGAATGCCTATCTAAGCTAGTAGAATATAACGAATAATAATTTATTGGAAAATCAATTTCAACTATTTTTTCTTTTTCCCTTTTACTAATTTCGTCAAATATTTGTTTTAGAATAACGAGTGGCTCTGCGATGTGTTCTCATTTTTCACTGTGGCTTATCAGCCGAATGTGTTATGTGCTTTTATAGCTGGAAAAAACGCGAAATACATAGAAACCTTATCAGACGTTGACGTGGTTGATGGATTGTATTTATTGTTAAAAAAATCATTTGCAAAACATAATGTTGTGAAGCCAACAAGAATGTTAAGGTAATTTTCCACTGGAAAAATGATTAAAAGAAAAATAGAATACTAATTAGATCCGCTTTATTAACTTGTCGTCTTATTTTTTAAAATTTTAGATCTAAATGGTATACCGATGAACATTTTCGAGGCGCATATAGTTGTCTAAACATCTGCGGGCGAACGGATGTAAAACCGAGAGATTTGGCCGAGCCAATTATGCGTGGAAATAAACCTGTATGTATCCTAAAATAAAAATAACATATTTTTAATTTTTCTGCAATTTTTTTATTATTTGACATATTACGATTAGTTTTTTCATCATTTTAATGTTAATTGTTCATTTTGTCAACAGTTTAAGATATATTCTTTTAATTTTACTATTTTTAGTCTTATTGTTAGCTTATCATGTATGTATCATGTAATCTTATGTAACTGTTGAATCATATTGTAAGAGAAAGACTATTGATATTGACGAAACGAATCATGATTAGGTAATTCTTTTCGCTGGAGAAGCTACGCATGATATTTATCATTCCGCTGTTCACGGTGCCATAGAAACTGGTTTTCGCGAAGCGGATAGACTAATCAACTTTAAAAGGTAAGCTAATGTCGATTAAAATTTATTAAAGTTTAATATCAATAGCATAATAAATAGATTCTAATAACGCCTAATTATTTTGATAATTTTACTAAATCAAATATGCTTTAAAAAATCGTAAAAAGATTAATTTTTGGAAAAATTTTTCCCCTTTTTTTAATTAAAATTATTATAGTATATTTTTCATTAAATTGTGATTTTTTTCAGCACAATGAAACATTGAATGAAAAAAGGGAGTGGTCTGGTAAGTAAAATTTAGTTTATAAAAGATGCAATGTGTCTTTATGCAATCATATGTAATGCGTCAGAAATTAAGAATCCTTTTCGCTTATTTTTGCTGTTATTGCACGATTTCATATTGCATTGTTATTAAGTCTAGCTCGTTAATGTATGAGACGTATATATTTCATTTTGCGTGAAACTTAATATAAGTTTTTCTGCTTATTTATTGTTACTTTTGAACATATCAGCTTCAAATCTTGCACAAATAATTTTGCAATTAAATTTTTATTGATTGCATGCAATTTTTCTTAGGCAATAAAACGTCCTCTAGCTACATCTTCTACAACTTCGTAATGAATGGATTACGGAAAACTAGAAATATTTTACAATTTGTGTGTACAATATTTACCACAGACGAATATATTTAAGGTATGGGCAACTACGCTACTTGTTTGTAAGATGTGAACATTTGTATAAAACTACGTTGTACATTATGACTATGTAAATTTTAACATTAATTCGATGTAATTTGATGAAAAATTTGGGAAAATATAATTTATATAAAATATATGTTTATGTTATAACATTATTATTAGTAAAAGAAATATTCACAGTTATTATTTATTTATAGTATTTATCATGTATATTTATTATTCTCTTGTCATAGATCATTATTGCATCAAGACTATATTTTTAAGTAGATAGTGCAATTTATTTATACATATCTTTCCGCGTTTCCGCGCTTCATGTAATGACACTCTAAACAAGGCAATCCTTGCATCTCTGCTCCAAGATCTTATATCGACCGCTTCCCATATTCTATAATATGTCTTCTGACTGATTTGATGATTCTCGACATCAGTAACTATTATAGGTGTTAAGATGCTTGTTGCTGTATATGTAGTTGAATTCGAGATAGATTCCGATGCAGTCGACATACAGTACAGAAATTGCAGTGACATAGAGCACTTTGTCGTGCAGTGTGACGTACTGCAATATTTACCAGGTATCATATATGTACAAAATATCTCTCTTTACATCTTTGTATCATTTATTACAGATGTAAATACGTAGCGTTACCGTTACAGGAAAATTTGAAAAGTATTTTGACACTGTTATAATGAATCCACCTTTCGGCACCAAGAAGAATGCCGGCATCGACATAAAATTTCTGAAAACGGCAATCAAGCTCTCGTCCACCGCGGTTTACTCTCTGTACAAAAGCAGCACGCGGGATTATGTTCTGTCGAAGGCAACGCAGCTCGTCGCGAGAGAGACGGTGATAGCCGAGCTCAGATACGACCTGCCGAGGGCTTACAAATTCCACAAAAAAAACGTCCGTTAACATTCAGGTGGATTTTATTAGATTTGAATTAAAGCGCTGATTCATTTTTGGGAAAAAAAATACGTCTGTCGAATTTACTCGAACTTGATGCCATGAGCCAGAGGTAGCTTGTCACCGTAATTGATTATGGCACGTTGCATGTAATGTTTCCACGTATCGCTCCCTCTCTCGCGGCCTCCGGCCGTGGCCTTTTCACCGTCAAACGCCTATCTCGGCGCCGCTGGTGCCGCTGTTGACGTTAATTATGCTGCAATCTGATCCGTGAGGGCCGATCCACTGTGCGAGGAATGGAATTTGACAAGTTAGCTCGAGTACGCTGTATAAATTGACTTACACATAATATTACAATACATTCAACGTACTAGTATACATTTAATGAAATACATTTCCAATACTTTTAGTAAAGAGACTACTGCTCAGTCCTTGCTCCACCCTGTTGTTAAGATCAATAGCCTCTTCCAGAGAGTTTGCCTCCAAGATGTATACAATCGGAGCGAAAGCTTCTTGCTGCACCACCTTTGGTACTGGCCGGTAAACCCGAGATGATCATCGGCTCAACGTAAAAACTAAAGCTCGGAAAAGGAACCGGGTAATAAGAAAACGGGTACTCACCCGCACGTCCGTTATATCTGAGGCGTAGGGTTCCGCACCGGTTCCGCAGGTACCCGCATATTCGAGTATACCCATTTTGATTTGGGTACCCGTACCCGTGCGTACATTGATTGTGCAACGGTCCATACAGCACGCCGTCATCCAACGGATCTCCGACTCGTTCCAGCTTTTATATGCCATTTTCAATCTCCCTAAAAATTTATATGTAACATATGTGCCGGATAACATTTTCTTATTTATATTTACCTAGAAATTCATCTTTTGTTTTCTTATGCAATATTAATCTCCTGGTAGTGGTACATCTTTGTCCAGCTGTTCCAACGCATGAGAAGAATGCTGCTCTCACTTCTATTTCCAAATCGGCATCCTGTGCGACTAATCAACGAAGAAGAAAGTTACAAATTCATTATCCCTGATATAGGCGCAGCATTACAAAATTTTAAGAATGTAAGCTCCGACTAGTGCGTTGTTACCGCCAAGTTCCAGTAGAGATCTTCCAAATTTTTGCTGAACTTTGAGAGCTACTTGTTTTCCTACATTTGTTTCCGGTGAACGAAATGAGAGGTACTCTAATGACAATAGTTATCGTCTTGTTCAATACGATATATGATATAATAACATAGTACTCTAAAAATGAATTAGTGAGAATTTAACTGATTTTGTTAGTAAATTCATTTTTTACTGATAAACAGTGATTATTGTCACGCGTGACGCTGAGTATGATTGACACCACTATAATTCTACTGCATCAAGCAGTGAAAACTAAAATTCGCTAAATAATTCAGTGACTAGCTACTAATTATGGCCTTTGGTAATATTTTTCCTACGACATAATGCATTCTGCATTAATTATAAACGGATTTATATACTGTAGACGTTCTAATATATTATAATTATAGGCTGCTGCAATGAGTAAAATTTAACGTTCACTCAGTTAACGATAAATTACCCATTTCCAAGGATATTAAGCGTGCCATTGTACCCAATTTTCTTCTGAACTCGTTCCCAATTTGCCGTATGATGTTTCCCCTGGCTGGCATCGAAATAGACGCCCATTGTGGCCATGCTTTACATGCTTCTGTTACGGCATTGCTATAAGCTTCTTGTTGCGTAGACTTGCGGACTTTGCATTTACTTTGCCAGTTGCAGGCGATATTGATTCTGTCAACTATTTATAATACCAATACAATTAATTATACTTAATTATTTATTCTTTGATTTTATCTAATGTTTTACCATGTTATAACATGATTTATTTGAGGATAAGATTCCCTCCGACTTCAATAACGTATGAACTTATCTATCTTGATAAGAAGAGATCAACCTTGCCAGATCCACTCCATCTTCCAGCGTAAAGACCAGGATTTTCAACGTTGATACCTAATTGTTTTAAAAACCCATACTTTGGATCGGTCACTAATTGTAAGTGCCTCGCCATTTGAGAATTGGGAAATGTAGTATCCACTTTTCCTCAGTAATAAATGTGGTGATATTATCAGTCGCATGTTATGAACTAATTGAGCCGTTGAGCGCGAAGGCAATAAATATAGCCCGGATTATCTCAATCTTCTTCTTCTTTAAAACTACTTTATTTCACGACAGACTTTCACTTTCTAAGACGGACTACCCCGACACATCCCTGATATGCCCGCTCATACTCATTATTTCTGTTCGCTAGGTGAAAAGAGTCAACATAATATAGAGTTCGGTATAAAATACTTGTTTTGATGGTTTCGTGTTTATCTTACAATGTTACCTGGAAAGGTAAATACACGTGTAGCCTGTGTGTTCGAACATTTCAAATTTAATCCTACTAAATCAAACATTGCGCGCGCTACGCGCGCGCCATTCATCATTTCAGATTAATATATAATTATTTATATTCTCTTTCCAAGAAAAAAAAAGATACAAAATGTACTCCTCTTTCTCTCTCATCCTTTTCTCTTTCTTATTCTACCTCTCATTCTTACGTTCTCTCACTTTCTTCTTAACTCTCTTTTTGTTTTTCTCTTTCTCTTTTTCTTGTTCGCTTACTCTCTTTTATTTTTCCTCTTATTCTTTCTCTCTCAATTTTCCTCTCTCTCTTACATTTTCTTTACATCCTCTCTCTCATTCCTTTGTTCTTGATCTAGTTTCTGCGCTCTCTTTGACACACTTACTCTCTCTTCTTATTAAGAGCACATAAATAGCACAAAATTCTGGTACAATTGTCGTTCCGCAATTGCTCGTTTTTTGGAATTTAATATTCTAGCTCCTTTGAAAGCGATTCTCAGCGTAAGGGGTAGGTCCAATAAATTTAAACTGTCACGTATTAAGAGCCCATAAATAGCATTAAATCCTAGTATGATTGTCGTTTCGTAATTGCTCGTTTTTTGGAATTTGGTATTCTAGCTCTTTTCGAAGCGATTCTCGGCGTTGACCGAGAAACTGTAATTTATCGAGAGGTGTTACGTCTCCGAGCGACAAATTCGGCGACTATGTATTTCTAAAGTGCATTGTTCAAGGAAAATTTTCAGATCTCAAACGAATTTGTCGCTCGATCCCTCGACATCTTACAATTAGCACAATTATTACTAAATACATTTTAGTAATTAAGTTTGTAATTATTGTAAAAATCGTTGCAGCATAAAATTGTAGAATTATTATTTAAGTAATAGAAAAAATTCTTTTTACTTTTTATTTTTACATAACTTTGCGTCATTATTTTGTCAATATTTAGAACTTATAATTGTAAAATTCTATTTCAGCAAAAGATATGCATTTTGCAGAATCATCCTAACACAATTATTGCGAAAATTTCCTATCTGAGTACTCATTAAATTAGTACTAATTTATAAAATATTTCTAATAGTTATTCATTATGAATTAATTATAACAGTAGTCTACACCATTTTATTTTCCTTCTTGAAACAGTAAAGTTTTTTTCTGCGCAATTTCTCTTACGCAATGAATATCAATGTTTCTCTGATAAATCGGCTGCAGGCGCAGCAGACCAATTATATTGTTCCTATCTATAAAATATTATAACACTTTTATTATTTTTTATTTTTTTATCATTTTCTGTCCTTTCCTTTCCAGAAGGTATCATAACGATACCGTTTAGCAAGCATTTGTAGCGTCAAGTGGTCCGCAGTCTTTATCGCAATAAGATTAGCTTCGAGATCCACAAGCGTCTGCTAACACTCGCTTTATTGCGCATGTGCGAGCGTTTTTCAACACGCCACGCCGCTCTTCTCTCGCTCCAGACAGTTCGGCATGGTCGTTGGTGCAGATGCGTGTGAGTGCGAGCGAGTTATGGCAATCGTTGAGAACGTGAGATTCAGTGAATCTTTATTCTTCGAATGATTCATCTCTCGCCAACACGTTGACCGTCGCTCTTCCTTGTTTGAGGACATACGAGTGGATTTTTCGTGAAGGGGCTCGCCTTGTGTTTACTGCCGCGTGTTTATATTCTCAACGTGGTGCACTCACTCGCAAATTCTAGTGAAGTGTTGAATAAAAATTCGTCGTGACACGCTCGGCGTTGAAATAAAATTAATCAGGTGTGTGCGAAATAGATAATAGATAACGCTACGTGAAATGCAGCTGCCGGGATTAGACTGATAAGAAAGGGCAAACGGGGACAAAATTTATTCGAATTTCTTTTCTCTCTTCTTTTTTACCTTCTTGCAATAACATGAATAATCTGTAGAGATAAAATTCATCTTATTTTATAGAAGCTATTTGAGAAGATTGCAAATTGCCGATGTACGTATTGAGATAACACTATGATCTTTCTTAGCCAGTGATTTGACCTAATCAGATGCGTTATCTGTTTGAGCCAATTCAAGTTCATTTGAGATCATTATTCACGTTTATTTCTGACAATACCCAGAGACATTCCGTCAGCGGTGCGGTAAAACTGTTGGGTACAGTGCCACCGTCGAGAGCTTGCAGGATGCCGAAGGAAACGAAAATTGTGATTGTTGGAGCGGGTGCAGCTGGCATTGCAGCTGCCTCGAGGCTGTCACAGAGAGGAGAAAACGATTTTGTGATATTAGAGGCCAACGATAGGATCGGTGGCAGAATATATACCAAAGATTTCGGTAAATGATAATCTTTCTAAATTATCTTAAATCAGCTTTCGCTTTTCGCATGTTATCTTTAATATTGATTGATGAAGTAGATTCAGTTTTGCATTTTACAAACTTTCGATCTTTAGGAACATTTGGAATCTGAGTGCTTTAATATTTCCTTTAATATTTCAGCTGAAAACGTGGTGGAACTCGGTGCTCAATGGGTCCATGGACAATCTGGAAATGTGGTATTCGAGCTTGCCTCAAAATATGATTTACTGGGTTCGTGCGCACTTCTGCTTGAGCCTAGCAAACATGAATTTGTCACTGTCAATGGTGAAATAATACCTGTGGAGGAAAGCAGCGCAGCTCTGATGATTTATCATAATATTCTAGACAAAGCGAAACTAACAGAATTCAAACGCGAAAAAGGATCTTTTGGTGACTACTTTATAAAGGAGTAAGTATATTTTTTCCAGGATTAAAAATATATATTAATTAATTTGCACGACGAATTAATGAGGAAATAAAGCATGAACAACATGGCCATTTATTTTGTCAACATGAGAGAAATATCAGTAGGCAAAAATCTAATAAAAATATTTGAGTTTATAGTAGTACATTCATAAAATTCTTATGCCTAAGCCAATATTTATATTCATACCAATGTCATACCAATATTTTTATTCAAATTTAATTTAAATTTACAATATATGAAAGAATAATCAGTATTATAAATAGTAGAACATTTTAAAAAGATATAGAAGTAAAAATTTATAAAAGATATATCCAAAAGTTGCTCACTGAATTTTAATTTTCGTCCAAACACTCACGACATTCACATCAAATTTTATGGAAGAGAATATTATTTACGAAATCGTCGATATCACTTTCACGAAACCATGCCTGCAATGTGGGATGCAGACTTGCTCGCACAATCGTATAAACATCTTTATCAGGCACGATACATCTGATAACAGAAGGAAAAACAAATTAACAAACAACATTCCTTTCAACAGCATACTTTTGTATTAATCGTAAATGAAGGCGATATTCTATCATAAACGCTTATCAAAAACTTCAAAATTTGTTATCAAAGACTTGTCAGTGTGTATATGTACATACCTGATACGATTGTTGCAGCATTGATTTCTTATGTACTCGTATCTCAACAGGGAATATATATACTTCAAGTATTTTGTATCCAAATTGTTATGCATCTGTTCATACATTTTCGCTGGATTATTTATCCTTTCGATGTATTCTCTTGTTAGTATTGGTATAACATAATCGACCTAGAGAAAAATTGATTTATTATACTTAATGTTAAAAGTAATTTATATAATTAGCGGTTTAAAAAATCAACTTTAATTTCTCAAAGAGGTTTAAAATTAAGTTTTCTAGTTTGGATAAAGAACTTATAATCCCTTTCCATTAAAACTGCATGAAACCTATATATATTATATAGGGCTGCTTTTTCAGAAAATCAAGGTTTGACTTGAGCCATTAAAGAAATTGATTTACCTGCTTGAAACAATCATCTATGAATTCTTCAGCTCTACTATAGACGTGTTTTTCTTGTTCTTGCAATATAACCACACCAATTCGCGGCTGTTTGGATCTAAATATCTTTGCAATACACTCAGCAGTTGGCAAACCGTCATCAGCAAAAGTCAACATAACTATACAGCCGTATGCTTGTTCATGCTGACATGATAAAATATAGAGAATTTTTAAAAATTTTAATTAAAAATCTTGCTGTATTAATGAATTTTCATGAATATATAGATTAATCGAGCAACCTTCCTCTGCTGATTATCTTGTGGTGTGTACATTAATTCGCTTTCTTTCATTCCGGTTTTGCATTCCATTGTCAAAATGGGACTCAGGACTAATGGTGCTCTTGGTATATGTCCAGGTTGAATTATTTCAAAATCTAAAACGAATAATTAATATAATTAAATGTATATAATTATTACATTTTTCAAAATTATCCTCCAAACTTCGACTTGATCTATAATTAATTTTGTAACACTCGAAGAAAGAAGTGTTATTATATTTTACCATCACGACTTATGACATGTTGCAACGCAACACCGACTAGATCGTGCACATAATCCTTAATCTGATTTATTATGTCGAATCGTTGCATTATTTGCAAAGCATTCAGAATTTTGTCCATCGTTGCCTCCGGAGTTTGCACATAAGTCAAAAGTACGTAATACGTTGGATCCTGGAGTCCTTTGAAGTCATAATCTATGCACTAGGCAATAGATAACGCTATAATGTTGTACTTATTATATAATAATATGTGCTTGACTTAGTTTGACTTTGTATGCAGACTTATTACAGACATCTCTCTAATAATCTTACGCGTATCTGTTCCATCGTTAAGCCCAAGTGTGCTGCAAACTCCTGCCATCCGTCGTAAATCTTCCCTGTTGCTGTGGAGCTCAGCAGCAAGCATAGCTTCTGCAGCGTAGCTTTGCCAATATGCTCGAACAAATATGCAGCGTGAATGCGCGATGATTCTTTTTGAATATTCACAATGGTCGTATCTAAGTTTGGTGGCCCGTCCACTTCATTCCTCAGCTTCTCCAACTCTGGATCTACTTTCCTAGAATTATATCTTTTATTGACGTTTCCTCAAGATGACGCTTCCACTTGCATAATATTTACTAGTATCTAAGTTTGTAAGAAAACTACCTTCTATTACGTCTGATGATAGCAAAATTAGTTATAACTACAAACTAAAAAATTAGTAGTAATCTATTATTCAGAAATATTATTACCTTTTCGCAAACATCCTACTTGCTGAGTGTTTTGTTGAGTTTTGACAATAAAACTTTGTCACAAGTTATTAAGTAGAATTTAATTGCATTATTACTGTAATTAATTTTGTAATGATTTGCAGAGATTATACATTATATTATGATTGAGATAGTTAAAGGCCTATAAACAAAAATTCCAAGTTGAACAATTTAGCTGACTAGAATCCAAATATCACTATTAGAGGCTATGCTTTCTTCACATGTAACAAAATGATTGTGACATGCTGCTGATGTCAGTGAGTGCTCCTCCCCACCACAGTTTGGGTACAAGGTTGACGATGATTCATCCTTATCTACCCGCCTAAAATTTGAATCACAAGAAAATATTAAGTATAAAAGTTCTTGTCTTTATGCAACAAAATTTGCTCAATAATTTTTTCTTTAATATATAAATATGAACACAGTGAATAAATCAAAACTATCGGTGCAAAGTTAAATTAAGTATACTACGTAACAGAGAAGTAATGTTTATAAAATATTATAATAGCTGGAAAAAAGTAGATAAAAAAGTGGGTAAAAGATTTATAATTTATTAATTTATTTTACATTTGTATTAATATTTGGTATAAAATGTACACATATAAATTGGGTGTTATTATTAATATGATAATAATACATTATGATAATTATTAATGTTGCAGATATTATAAAGCTTTTGATGAAAAGCCTTTCATGAATCGTGCACGAGTTGCTGAATATTTAGCTTGGATAGAAAAGATGGAAAACTCTATACAATGCAGTGATACATGGTTTGACGTTTCCGCGAAATGTTTGGCAGAATATTGGGAGTGCGAAGGTGATCCTGTGTTAAACTGGAAAGGGATTGGTTATAAAACAATTTTCGATGTATTAACAGTAAGTAAGAAATCTTGTGAATATCGAATCAGAAACCTCATTTTACATACGAAAATGAGATTTTGATAACATTTTATTTGCCAAAAAAATTGAAACGTTTAAAAATATTTAAAATATATTCTATTAAAACAAAATAGCAAAATAGTTAAAATTGAATCAAAAGAATATAGATTAATAAATTAATTTAATAATAAAACAAAAAAAGAAAAATTATATATGAATCATATATAAAAGGATATACAAAAATAATAAATAGAAGTTTTACACAATTTAAAAATCAAGATATTGTTGAAGTATACTTATGGTAAATTTTTAACACATTATAACAAAAGTAATAAATTACACTTCTTTTCATCAATTATTTTAGCACAAATAATTTTTCCAATCAAGCATATGTTATTATTTTATCAGCAAAAAATTCCGAATGCAGAGGAACGTTTGCCAGTCATGGAAAAGATAGAGTTTGGAAAAGTTGTAGTCACTATCAATTATAGCTTAGGTGAAAACGTGACGGTAATTACCAGAGATGGAAGCGAGTATTCCGCGTCGCATGTAATATGGACTGGATCTCTGGGTGTTTTGAAGGAGAAACATTCTACGATGTTTGTGCCACCCTTATCACACAGGAAACAACATGCGATAGAGGTTTTATTAACAATAGTAATATTGTAAAATAAAATGATATATCATATACATATTGATGTTAACATCATTCCTTCATAGGGATTAAATATTGGAACTGCAAACAAGATTTTTATTGAATTTCCGCACAGATGGTGGCCAATGGATAAAGCCAGTTTTGATTTTATCTGGTCAGAAAAAGATAAGAAGGAATTCTTGCAAACTTATGGTCAAGTAAGCCAATATTCGAATGTAATCTAATGTAAGAATTTCTTTGTATGCCTATCTAAGCTTACAGAATATAATGAGTAATAATTTATTTGAAAATCGTTTCGAATATTTTTTCTTTTTCCCTTTACTAATTTCGTCAAATATTTGTTTTAGAATAACGAGTGGCTCTGCGATGTGTTCGCGTTTTTCACTGTGACTTATCAGCCGAACCTGTTATGTGCTTGGATAGCTGGAAAAAACGCGAGATACATGGAAACCTTATCAGACGTTGACGTGTTTGATGGATTGTATTTATTATTAAAAAAATCATTTGCAAAACATTATAATGTTGTGAAGCCAACAAAAATATTAAGGTAATTTTCCACTGGAAAAATGATTGAAAGAAAAATAGAATACTAATTAGATCTGCTTTATTGACTTCTGGCTTTATTTTTTCAAACTTTAGATCTAGATGGTATACGGATGAACATTTTCGAGGCTCGTATAGTTTTCTAAGCATGGTTTCCGAGCAAACGGATGTGAGACCGAGAGATTTGGCCGAGCCAATTATGCGTGGAAATAAACCTGTATGTATCCTAAAATAAAAATAACATATTTTTAATTATTTTGCTATTTTTTACTTATTTGATATATTATAATTAGTTTTTTCATAATTTTAATGTTAATTCTTCATTTTGTCAACAGTTCAAAATATATTCCTTTATTTTTACTATTTTTAGTCTTAGCTTATCTTGCATGTAATCTTATGTAACTGTTGAATCATATTGTAAGAGAAAGACTATTGACATTGACGAAACGAATCATGATTAGGTAATTCTTTTCGCTGGAGAAGCTACGCACGATCATTATTATTCCACTGTTCACGGTGCTGTAGAAACTGGTTTTCGCGAAGCGGATAGACTAATCGACTTTAAAAGGTAAGATTATGTCGATTGAAATTTATTTAAAGCTTAATATCAATAGCGTTACAAATACATTCTAATAATGCTTAATTATTTTGATAATTTTACTTAATCAAATACGCTTTAAAAAATCGTAAAAAGATTTATTTTTGGCAAAATTTTTTCTTTTTTTCCCTTTTTTTAAATTAAAATTATTATAATATATTTTTCATTAAATTGTGATTTTTTCCAGTTTAATGAAATATTGAATGAAAAAAGGGAGTGGTCTGTTAAGTAAAATTTAGTTTATAAAAGATGCAATGTGTCTTTATGCAATCATATGTAATGCGTCATAAATTAATAATCCTTTTTGCTTATTTTTGCTGTTATTGCACGATTTCATATTGCGTTGTTATTATGTCTAGCTTGTTAATGTATGAGACGTATATATTTCATTTTGCATGATACTTAATATAAATAAAAGTTTTTCTGCTTATTTATTGTTACTTTTGAACATATCAGCTTCAAATCTTGCACAAATAATTTTGCAATTAAATTTATATTGATTGCATGCAATTTTTCTTAGGCAATTAAACGCCCATCTCTAGCTACATCTTCTACAACAACATCTTCGTAATGAATGGATTACGGAAAACTAGAAATATTTTACAATTTGTGTGTACAAAATTTACCACAGACGAATATATTTAAGGCATGGGCAACTACGCTACTTGTTTGTAAGATGTGAACATTTGTATAAAACTACGTTGTACATTATGATAATGTAAATTTTAATATTAATTCGATGTAACTTGATGTAAAATTTGGGAAAATATAATTTATATAAAATATATGTTTATGTTATAACATTATCAGTAAAAGCACTATTACTCGCAGTTATTATTTATGTATAGTATTTATTATGTATACTTATTATTCTCTTGTTATAGACCATTATTGCATCGAGACTATATTTTTAAATAAATAGTGCAATTATATGTAGCTGTTATAGAATAGAATATTTATGAATTAAGATAAATTTGTAGAAAAATAGCTAAAAATCGTATATGTATTTGTGTGTGTTTATTTGAGATTATTAGACTAATTTCTTCGGATGATGTAGAACATGCGATTGCTTAGATCAACTGATTGACAACTTCGATGATGCGTTGCGGATAAAAATTGATGCAAACGTAAGAAGAATGGAAAGGACGAGAGTCGTGATAGTGGGTGCTGGAATTGCAGGATTGGCAACGGCGAAAACTTTGGAGGATGCGGGATTTACGGAGTATCTTCTCCTTGAGGGTACACGCACATAATATTTCTGAAAAATTTAACATTAATTAATCTTTCATTCAATCCAATCTGACTAATTTTTAAGATAGTCTAATTATAAATAAATAGAAAAGCCTATATGAAGAGATAAAAAATATATTTAAATACGGAAAACGATGATAATAAAACTACATTTACGGATTATTCCATGTTATTTCACAGCCCAAGACGTGGTTGGAGGAAGAATTCATTCCGTTCCATGGGATAACGGCTGGATAGATTGCGGGGCGCAATTTTTGCACGGTGACAAGAGCAGGCTTGCTCAGTATTGTCTAAACAATAATTTACTGTCGAATATTCAAGGCACAGACGGCGGTGGAATTTTTATGCGCGACGACGGAACGATAATGAGCGAGAACTTGGTTCGCGAAGTCGATGATCTCGTGCGAACCGTCTCAGATGATATCTGCGAATCTCGAAGGCTTGTGGATAAACAGGAAACTATCGGCTCTATCATGAGAAATACGTTCGTGGATTATTTACACAAGAGCGAAGATCCACCAATGGAGAGAAAGATGAAGGAGGAAATTTTCGACTGGAATGTACGGTTTCTTTTGGTAGATAATTGCTGTCACTCGTTGGATGATTTATCGGCGGTCCTTTGGGGAAAATTTAAGGTAAACTCGTAAGTCCGTTTTTCAATGTCTCAGAAATATACACTGTGTAAAAACAATGATTTCCAGTACGTTGGCGGACCGGAACATTTGCTCTTCAAATCCGGATATGGTTCCTTGACGAAGCTTCTCGTTGACAGTCTGGATAAGCGAAAAGTGCGTTTAGCCACTCCCGTGGAGGCCATTCACTGGCGTGACTCCGTTGACTCTCCAAACGATTCTCCAATCATTGTAAAGACGTTTGAAGGGACACAAATTCTCGCCGATACGGTCATAGTCACTTGCTCGCTCGGCTATTTGAAAGAAAACCATCGGAAAATGTTCCAGCCGCCGTTACCAAGTCGTGTAACCATCGCTATTGAAGACCTCGGTTTCGGAACCATCAACAAGATTTTTCTGGACTTCGGCGAACCTTGGTGGCAAAAGGGGGTAAAGGGTTTCCAGTTGCTCTGGCGTAGAGACGTTGATCATCAGTTTTTGCCGGAATGGACCAAGAATCTCACAGGATTTGACGTGCTACCGATTCATCCGGCCACTCTCATAGCGTGGGTCAGTGGGCAAGGAGCGTGTATCATCGAGAATTTATCGGAAGAGACAATCGCACAAGACTGCATGAATTTGTTGACACATTATTATCAACGCCATATTCCGCCAGTGAGGAAATGCATCCGAACCAAGTGGAACGAAAACAGATACGTAAGAGGTGGCTACAGTCATATTACAAAGAACTGCGAGGACGATGATGTCTCACCTAGAACATTAGCCGAACCAGTCTGGGCAACAATGTTACAGGATAACATGAAGACAAAAAAGGTAAGTTTATTGTACGATGCATTTTATTTTCTATATGAAATTTGGTATTTATTTTCAATATGAAATTTGAGATTTTATAGTCTCAAAAGATGTTAAAGATCTAAGCGATAAATTTTCAGTTTTTGGTATTACTATTTGGTATTACAAAGGTTTTACAATGTAATTAAAATAATGTGAAGTTACGAAAAATTAAACTTAAAAAAGACAAATTAATTTATTATTCCATTTATAAATTTTTGTAAATATATATGACAGACTTTACCAATCATACTGTTTGCCGGCGAAGCTACTCATGACGAGTTTTATTCGACAACGCACGGAGCTTACGAGACAGGAATCCATCAAGCCGAAGTATTTTTACAACATCACGTGAACATCAAGTAAATATCTAAATACATCGATATGTAAATATATAAATATATTAGTATAATAAAGCTTTTTAAGTGATCGTATGAAACTTTTTTGTTCATTACAAAATCATTGAATAATAAAATTTTCGATCTATTTTGTGTGTGTAATTCTATGTAATAATTTATTAGTAAATAGTTTAATTCGGTCAATATCAACTAATTTCCAAATAATTTAAATTAATTTAATAATTTTTATTTCTTTTATTTCTATTTTCACTTTTGCTTTTTTACGCAACATTGTGCATATTACACTTTCACTTTTGATTCCACAAATATATAATTTCTTATTTCTCTACGTATTGCTGCATAATACCGGACTGAATTGTCTTTTTTCCTGTTTTTCGATATCTTGTCTCGGCAATTTTTGTAGAATACACTGACTGGTTTATCCGCTTCTATCAATTACGTCAGAATCGGAGATTCCCAATTGACCAATCAACGCTGATTGAAGATGATCAGTGCTCACTTAACGTTTATCCTTGATAAATGTCGGGGTCAGAATCTATCCTTAATTCCTTTCTTTTTTTTAATTTGTCACAAAAATGTTACCGGAGCAAGAGCCCGCGGCATGTTTTCGAAACATATTCAGTTATATTATGAATATTCAAAATTTATGAAAAGCGATTAATTGGATTAATAATATTGTAACATTAACAATTAAAATTAAATTTTTCATTTTTAATAACTTATAATAATATAAGAACTTATGTAATTGTGCTAACTTTATGTGGATGAATAATGAAATATCTATACTCAAATATATTACATTTTTATTTATAGTTGCAAAGTTACTATTATGTTAAACACATTTTAAGTCGTATTTGTCACAAATTATTTAAGAGACATACAACATACAAAACTCTGAGATGTTAAAATTTTATTCTCAATGAAATTAACTTATATTAGCACTATTTGTTTTATCAATTGCGATTAAACTTCCTTTAAAAAATTGCAGCATTGATATCTTTGATGGAGTCATGACCTCAGAATTCCCGGATCCCCACTCTGATCTTCCACGCGCTCTTCTCCACTTCGTCTCTTTCTGTTTTTTTTTTATTACCTAGCGTCTTCTTCCATGTTCTTCTCTGTAAAATTAGAAGGGAGCGAGATGCACGCAGATTCCACCGCCGTTATTCGAGAGACGCAAGCAATTCATCTGCATCGTTAAATGTCTTGACATCGAAAACTCGAAATCTTTGTGTCTCGTGCATCTTTCTACAGTGATGGATTTTTATTTCGTCCTACTTGCGATACTCCTGATTCTTGATGCAGTTGCCATCCAATCCGCCGGTAGGAAAAATTCAGAATTATTGATAATTGTTTCCACCAAGGACGATCTTGTGAATTATTTTAAGTTGTCTGATATCGTTATGGCATTATTGTTCTGATGATTGATTGTTACTTGCGATTTTGTGAACATTATTATTACATCCAAAGAAATTTATGCATATAAAGAATAGATATTTCTTGGATAGTGATTTCTATATAATTATAAAGGAATTTTTTAAAATCTGTTATTTACATTTTCATGAAATTTGTCTATCTTAAAATTTTTACATTGACAAACTTAAATTTTAATGTTGTAAATTAATATATAAAGATACAAATAATTATAATAAATATATAAAATAAAAAGTTTATAATATATATGTATACAATTTATAGAAATATCCTTTTATAATTTTTGGCTTGTATATATTTTAGAAAAGGATCAAGTTCAACTCAGTGCAGGCATCAACAAAAATCCCTTTCTTCAATCGAAACCGGTACAGCTTCCTAGTGCTCCAACCCACCCAAATTTGAATCCATCGAATCCTTTCCTGTCACCAGCAAACGTAGCCCAAAGTGATGTAAACACTTTGTCACGTAATTTTGTAGCACCACATACTTCCCAAATAGGGTTTGCTGCTCCTCATCGAACCTATTCTGGTAATAATCCCTTTTTAAGTGGTGTTTCAAATGTAAATCCAGGATCTTACACTGGTTACACACGTCCATCAGGAACAGACTTCTGGAACATCAAGAATCCAGCAGTGACATCCAGGATATCAGAGCGTAGTAAGTAAAATGTGCTTTTATATTTTAAAAAATTGCAGGATTAAAAAACTTACAGATAAAAAAATTTAAAACCTAACAATTTACACAAGTACACCTGTTTATAACGTATATAGACATTTATGTGTTAAGTAAATAATTCACTTTTTAAAATACATATTTAACATAAATATCAATATTTATAAATTTCAGAATGCAGCCAATATGTGGGAGAAATTGCGGGCACATCAATAGTACAGACTTTGTCCGGTATACGGTCGGAAGGGGTCGAATTGAATAATGTCTGTCCGAATGCAAACCGCTTGGTGGTTGGCGGCGAAGATGCCCACCCCGGCGAGTTCCCTCACATGGTTGCGCTAGGTAGAGGCAGTCCCTCTTTTTACCTGATGTGCGGTGGCACGCTGATTTCACATACCTGGGTTATGTCCGCTGCGCATTGTACTCATGGGACAAAGTATGCTTCTGTTATTTTTTCTTTTTGCTTTAAACTACTTAAGAATTCAACAAGAAAACCTTCCCTTTGTTTATCTTGTCATCTGGCAATGATAGATCATCTCAATAGAGAATAAAATTTCGAAATTCGAAGATATTTCTCAAGACTAATTTCGTAGACTCTTTCCTCGATGTTAATACGGCACATTCTAGATTTCTAGAGAGAAAGTTATAGAATTTTAGAAACCACTGAGTTTTTAATTCGAATATATTAGAAATTACGAATCTAAAATCATCTATAATATTAATCTTGCCTTGATTATTCATGGAATAACAAAGTTTTTTATAATGTATTTTCTTGCAGCGGTGGTGTAACTCACGCAAGAGTAGGAGTCTTTCAATTGTCGGCTTCCAACGAGGGGATTCTAATTGCCATTAAACGATCAATCACACATCCGGATTATAAACCACCTCCGAAGTATGCGGACATAGCTTTAGTGGAACTCGTAGACCGCGTCACGTTTACCCCACTCGTACGACCCGCGTGTCTTTATTTGTCATATGATAAAGTGCCTAGAAAGGCTTGGGTTACCGGCTGGGGCGATACAGATTTCGGTAAGTCTTAGTCCGATCATCTCTAGTGCGAAAAACTTGGAAGCTACAGAATTTAAATAATCGTAGAACTAAATGAATTTGAGAATCTCGATGTTCAAGGGCTCTACATTTATTAAGAATCTGTACTAAATGATACCTAATAGATGCAAAGCCCTTTATTAGAAGAATCAAAGATTTTTATAAGATAAAAGACCGGTTTAAATTAAATTATATGCTTTCACAGGCGGAGACAGTAGTGATAAATTGCAAAAGGCTCAACTGGATCTAATAGACAACCTTAACTGCACATTACGGCACAGCAGTTCAACAGACATTCCACGTGGCATCACACCCACTATGATGTGTGCCGCCGACGCTCGTAACTATAGTAGAGATGCTTGTCAAGGAGATTCCGGTGGTCCTCTGCAAATACTCCATAAGAATGAGTGTCTCTTTCAAGTGATCGGTATCACCAGTTTCGGTCACGGCTGCGCGCAGATCGACATCCCCGGCGTTTATACCAGAGTGTCCCATTATATTCCATGGATCGAAAGCTATGTCTGGCCGCAACATTAATCGATTCAGTTTATTCGATTTTTACGAAAGGTACAAAAAACATTCTTTATTAAATTATACTTGTCTAAAATCAAGTTTTACATAATCATCAGTTAATTAACAAATAATCAGTCCAATGAATTGAAAACTAAAGAAATTTATGACATTTGCAAATTTTTCTCTACTCACATTTTACAACATAATGTTCATTAACCTAGTACGAATAATTTTGCAATTTCAGAAAACTCAACATGCCCCAATTATTGCCATATCGAGAGAATTAAACAATATTAAATGGCTAATTGTACATACACATGCCATTTCAATTAACTATGGTAATGTGGTTGAACAGTCTGCGCTTCTGACTAGAATATTGGAACATAAGATTAGAGAACTATGCTTTATAGAATGTAGAATTGATATTGATCTTCTAATCTTCAAAAATCAAGAGATTTTGCTGTGAATAATTCGCCACGTGATTCCGTCGCCGTAAGGACCGTAGATCGATGGGAATAAGATATGCCACCAGTTCCTGCAACACGAATAGTTAGATACATTATAACTTTGCAGATAATATTAGACGAATTGTTTGACAATAAAAATAATGCAAAAGTAACATATTTGACGAAGTGCCAATAAATAGTTACATGTAAATCATAAATGATAATATCTGTTAATTTTTAATTAATTTTTCTCTCAAATTTTAAATTGTAATCATTTTAAAATGGGAAAAACATAGGCGTCTCGAAGACGCGAGATGCTTAGCATAATCAACATATCAAATAATGCGTGATCTTTAATTCACTTTATAAAGTATAACTTTTTAAAGATATAAACTTTTTTCGCTGAAAATTCTATGCAAGTGATATTATTTTATGTTTATTACTTCTCTCGTTTAATATCATTAGTGTTTATATTATTGTAGTTTATATTATTGTCTGTATTTGTATTGGAAATTACTACAATCAACGTAGCAATATAAGACCTATTCTGATCAAACTTTTATTACCTATTTTTTGTTCCTAAGAACAATCTCCAGTTCTCTCTCGGCCCAAAATCGTACGGGTTTTGATAGAATTTATTTAGGGCTCGAAATTTCTTTGATTCCGCACTATTGAAGTGCTTTGATGCTCGTCTCTCCCCGGGTAATTAAACCGGCATGCCACCAGGGCATCTAGTGCTGCAAATGTAGCGATACAGATCAATCCCGCGAAAATTATCAGTCTTTGTCGCCATTCTTTGGCCTCGGTTTCTGCCGCTTGTCTTGCTATTTCTGCCAATTCCTCTTTACTCAAGTAATCCATTGATTCTGTCTATATCAATCAAGCACGCGCGTTTAACATTTTGCAGAAATGATAATTTGATAAAATATATATTTATCACGTGGCTAACGTTGCCATTGGAATTATTTCCGAATTATTGAGACGCACCGGATGACCATCCAATTCCGGTTCTTGATCGGGAAAGAATTCCTCATTAGCGAGCCGAGTATCATGATGAACGTAATGCCAACTACGGTGTAAATTAGCCATATATAGTCATATATTAGCCATATATAGGAAAAAGTGTCGATAACTGTAATTGCTGACGCAATCGTTTAACTATGCTGCGCATTGATTAAGGAAGACTTATCACAGAATGTTGCGGAAAACGCCCATTATTTGAATTCTCATAGACAATACGTGATCTATGAATAAGTAATTGACGAAAAGTGACTGAATATACAAAATTAATCCATAAAATATATATGCAAGGATACGACATGATGATTCATTTCGAGGATACACTTGTCGTAGACAGAACAGTGATGTGTTCTGGGTGGCTTTGGCCTGATACATTTCTTGCAGATGCTTACAGCCTCCGGGACAAGGCTTCCCTGCGGTGGATTGCCCGCCAGCACCGTCACGCCCATATAATAATGAAACCAGACATTAACCAGCAGCCAGTTGCCCACTAGCAATAAGATTATCGTCATCAGCGGACTTCGTTCTCACCACCACACTAGGCTCAGGTAATTCGCAATGTATACAATGCTGATAAATGTTTAATGCGCGAACGAGATCGAAGGACATGTGAGAGGATTTTGAGAAAGGTACTTTCGATTCGTGTATGAAGTCTATATCTAAAAGTTTGAATATATGTACTATCTACAGATCGACTAAAGTCCCGTGAAGCAAGAAAAATACGAGAATTTGGTTGAAACACTGTTTTTCTTGCTTCACGGGACTCTAGTTGATCTTTAGATAGTGTATATATTGAAACATTTAAATATAGACTTCATACAGGAATCGACAGTACCTTCTCGAAAATCCCTTCTCGATCTCGTTCGCGCATTAAAGATAAATAAACTAAAAGCCTGTATGAAGAAATAAAAAATATATTTAAATACGAAGAAAGATGAAAATAAAACTACATTTTCCGGATTATTCCATGTTATTTCACAACCCAAGACATGGTTGAAGGAAGAATTTATTCCGTTTCATGGGATAATGGCTGGATAGATTCCGGTGCGCAATTTTTGTACGAGACAGGAATCCATCAAGCCGAAATATTTTTACAACGTTCATCAAGTAAATATCTAAATACGTCGATATGTAAATATATAAATTTGTTAGTATAATAAAGCTTTTTAAGTATTCATATGAGACTTTTCTGTTCATTACAAAATCATTGAATAATAAAATTTTCGAACTATTTTGTGTGTGTAATACTATCTATGTAATAATTTATTAGTAAATAGTTTCATTCAGTCAGTATCAACTAATTTCCAAAAAATTTGAATTTGTTTAATAACTTTTATTTTCTTTATTTCTATTTCTATTTTTACTTTCTTATGCAACATTGTGCATATTACACTTTTATTTTTGACTTTTACTTTCCCTTCTTCCTTTCTTATTCTTACTTTGTCGCAAGAATGTTATGGAGCAGGCGGCATGTTTTCGAAACATTCAGTTATATTATAAATATTCAGAATTTATGAACAGCGATTAATTGGATTAATAATGTTATAACATTAACAATTAAAATTAAATTTTTCATTTTTATTAACTTATAATAATATAAGAACTTAAGTAATTGTGTCAACTTTATGTGGACGAATTATCTATACTCAAATATATTACATTTTTATTTATACTTTATAGTTGCAAAGTTACTATTATATCAAACACATTTTAAGTCCTACTTATCATAAATTATTTAAGAGACGTACAACATACAAAACTCTATTCAAATGTTAAAATTTAATTCTGAATAAAATTAACTATTACTATTTGTTTTATCAATTGCGATTGATCTTCTTTTGAAATTTGTGACGTTGATATCTTTGATGGAGTCATGACCTCAGAGTTTCCAGATCCCCACTCTGATCTCCCACGCGCTCTTCTCCACTTCGTCTGTTTTTTTCTTTTATTACCTAGCATCTTCTTCCATGTTCTTCTCTGTAAAATTAAAAGAGAGAGAGAGAGAGAGAGAGAGAGATGCACGTAGATTCCACCGCCGTTAATCGAGAGACGCAAGCAGTTTATCTGCATCATTAAATGTCTTGACATCGAAAACTCGAAATCCTTGTATCTCGCGCATCTTTTTATAGTGATGGATTTTTATTTCGTTCTACTTGCGATACTCCTGAGTCTTGATGCAGTCTCCATCCAATCCGCCGGTAGGGAAAATTCAGAATTATTGATAATTATTTCAAGTGTTACTTATCGCCAAGAACGATCTTGTGAATTGTTTTAAGCTGTCAGATATGGCATTATTGTTATGATGATTGTTACATTATTATTACATCCAAAGAAATCTATGCATATAAAGAATAGATATTTCTTGGATAGTGATTTCTATATTATTATAAAGAAATTTTTTTAAATCTGTTATTTACGTTTTCTTGAAATTTGTCTATCTTAAAATTTTTACATAGACAAACTTAAATTTTAATGTTCTATATTAATATATAAAGATACAAGATACAAATAAATATAATAAAAATATAAAATAATAAAAAATTGATAATATATATGTATACAATTTATAAAAATATCTTTTTATAATTTTTTGCTTGTATATATTTTATAAAATTCAAATTCGGACCAAGTTCAACTCAGTGCAGGCATCAGCAAAAATCTTTTTCTCCAACCGAAACCAGTACAGCTTCCTAGTGCTTCAATCCATCCAAATTTGAATCCAACAAATCCTTTCCTGTCACCAGCAAACGTAGGTGTAAATCTTTTTTTCAAGAAACTTTGTAGCACATATTTCCCCAGTAGGGTCAGTTCATCAACTCTATTCTGGCAATAATCCCTTTTTAAATCCTGTTTCAACAGTAAATACATGGGAAAACATCCGGACCATCAAGATGAACCCAGTGTTAAGGATATCACAGCGTAGTAAGTAAAATGTGATTATGTTTTAAAAAGTTGCAAGATTAAAATATTTACAGATATGAAAATCTAAAAATATAATAATTTACACAAGTACTCATGTTTATATAGACATTTATATGTTAAGTAAATAATTAATTTTTTAAATACATATTTAACATAAATATCAACATCTATAAATTTCAGAATGCAACGAATATGTGGCAGAAATTGCGGGCACGACAGCACAGGCTGTGTTGACCGGGGTTCATGTCTGTCCGAATGCAAATCGCTTACGGCGAATGACTGGTGGCGTAGATGCCCACCCCGGCGAATTCCCTCACATGGTTGCTCTAGGTAGAGGCAGTCCCTCGCTCTACCTGATGTGCGGCGGCACGCTGATTTCACATACCTGGGTTATGACCACTGCGCATTGTACTCATGGGACAAGGTATGCTTCTGTTATTATTTCTTTTTGCTTTAAACTACTTAAGAATTCAATAAGAAACCGTCTCTTCGTTTATCTTACCAGCTGGCAACGATAAATCATATCAATAGATGAAATTTCGAAATTCGAAGATTTTTCTCAAGACTAATTCCGTAGACTCTTTCCTCGATGTTAATACGGCATATTCTAGATTTCTAGAGAGAGAGAGAGAATGTTATAGAATTTTAGAAACCACTGAATTTTTAATTCGAATATATTGGAAATTACGAATCTAGAAACATCTATAATATTGATTGCCTTGATTATTTATGGAATAACAAAGTTTTTTTATAATGTATTTTCTTGCAGCGGTGGTGTAACTCACGCAAGGGTAGGCGTCTTTCAATTGTCGACTTCCGAGGGGATTATAATTGACATTAAAGAAAAAATAAGACATCCAGATTATAAGCCACCCGCGAAGTATGCGGACATAGCTGTAGTGCAACTCGTAGACCGCGTTACGTTTACCCCATTCGTACGACCCGCGTGTCTTTATCAGGCATATGATAAAGTGCCTAGAAAAGCTTGGGTTATCGGCTGGGGCGATACAGATTTCGGTAAGTCTTAGTCCGATCATCTCTAGCGCGAAAAACTTGGAAGCTACGGAATTTAAATAATCGTAGAGCTAAATGAATTGAGAATCTCGATGTTCAAGGGCTCTACATTTATTAAGAATCTGTACCAAGTGATTCCTAATAGTTGCAAAGCCCTCTATTAGAAGAATTAAAGATTTTTATAAGATAAAAGACCGGTTTAAATTAAATTATATGCTTTCACAGGCGGGGACAGTAGTGATAAATTGCAAAAGGTTCAACTGGATCTAATAGATAACTATAACTGCACATTACGGTTCAACAATTCAATTGACCTTCCATATGGCATCAGACCTACTATGATGTGTGCCGTCGACGCTCGTGACTATGGTAGAGGTCCTTGTCAAGGAGATTCCGGTGGTCCTCTGCAAATACTCGATACGAGTGAGTGTCTCTTTCAAGTGATCGGTATCATCAGTTTCGGTTATAGCTGCGGGATGATCGACATCCCCGGCGTTTATACCAGAGTGTCCCGTTACATTCCATGGATCGAAAGTCATGTCTGGCCGCAACATTAATCGATTCAGTTTATTCGATTTTTACGAAAGGTACAAAAAACATCCTTTATTAAATTATACTTGTCTAAAATCAAGTTTTACATAATCATCAGTTAATTAACAAATAACCAGTCCAATGAATTGAAAACTAAAGAAATTTATGGCATTTGCAAATTTTTCTCTACTCACATTTTATAACATAATGTTCATTAACCTTGTACGAATAATTTTGCAATTTCAGAAAACTCAACATGCCCCAATTATTGCCTTATCGAGAGAATTAAACAATGTTAAATGGCTAATTATACATACATATGCCATTTCAATTAATTATGGTAATGTAGTTGAACAGTCTGCGTAGTTGAACTTTCTGACTAGAATATTGGAACATAAGATTAGAGAACTATGGTTTATAGAATGTAGGACTGATATTGATCATCTAAGCTTTAAAAATCAAGAGATTTTGCTATCATGAATAGTTCGCCACGTGAGTCCGTCGCCATAAGGACCATGGATTGATGGGAATAAGATGTGCCACCAGTTTCTGCAACACGAATAGTTAGATACATTATAACTTGACAGATAATATTAGACGAATTGTTTGATAATAAAAATAATGCAAAAGTAACATATTTGACGAAGTGCGAATAAATAGTTACATGTAAAGCATAAATGATAATATCTATTAATTTTCACTTAATTTTTCTCAAATTTGAAATTGTAATCATCTTAAAATTTGAAGAATTTTAATTTTAAAAAGAAATGAACATGAACGTCTCGAGGGCGCAAGATGCTTAGCATAATCAACATATCAAATAATGCATGATCTTTATTTCACTTTGTAAAGCACTAACTTTTTTAAAGAAATAAACTTTTCTGGCTGAAAATTCTGTGGAAGTGATATTATTTTATGTTTATTATTTCTCTCATTTAATATTATTAGTGGTTTATATTATTGTCTGTATTTGTATTGGAAATTACTACAATCAACGTAGCAATATAAGACCTATTCTGGTCAAACTTTTATTACCTATTTTTTGTTCCTAAGAACAATCTCCAGTTCTCTCTCGGCCCAAAATCGTACGGGTTTTGATAGAATTTGTTTAGCGCTCGAAATTTCTTTGATTCCGCACTATTGATGTGCGCTTCGATGCTCGTCTCTCCCCGGGTAATTAAACCGGCATGCCACCAAGCTAGGGCACCTAGTGCTGCAAATGTAGCGATACAGATCAATCCCGCGAAAATTATCAGTCTTTGTCGCCATTCTTTGGCCTCGGTTTCTGCCGCTTGTCTTGCTATTTCTGCCAGCTCCTCCTTGCTCAAGTGATCCATTGATTCTGTCTATGTCAATCAAGCACGCGCGTTTAACATTTTGCAAAAATGATAATTTGATAAAATATGTATTTGTCACGTGGCTAACGTACCATTGGAATTATTTCCGAATTATTGAGACGCACCGGATGACCATCCAATTCCGGTTCTTGATCGGGAAAGAATTCCTCATAGGCGAGCCGCACGCCGAATATCATGATGAACGTAACGCCAACTACGGTGTAAACCATATATAGGAAAAAGTGTCGATGATTGTAATGGCCGACGCAATTGTTTAACCATGCTGCGCATTGATTAAGGAAGACTTATCACAGAATGTTGCGGAAAACGCCCATTATTTAAATTCTCATTGACAATACGTGATCTGTGAATAAGTAATTGACGAAAAGTGACTGGATATACAAAATTAATCCATAAAATATATATGCAAGGATACGACAGTGATGATCCATTTTGAGGATACACTTGTTGCAGACAGAACAGTGATGTGTTCTGGGTGGCTTTGGTTTGATACATTTCTTGCAGATGCTCACAGCTTCCGGGATAAGGCCTCCCTGCGGTGGATTGCCTGCTGGCACGGTCACGCCCATATAATAATGAAAGCAGACATTAACCAGCAGCCAGTTGCCCACTAGCAATAAGATTATCGTCATCGGCGGACTTCGTTCCCACCACCATGGTAGGCCCAGGTAATACGCAATGTATACAATGCTGATAGTCAGCAGGCTCACCATCACAACGAACACCTGCAGGCTGCAGCGCTTAGTAAATACATTGTGAATATCATGGAGCTTGTGTTATATAAAATGAAGTATTGTGGAGCATTCTATGGAACATTATTCATATAATAAACATAATATTGTTACAACCGAGTATATCAATTGTTGCACATATAAATAAAGTACAATATTGACGCACAGATAAATAAAGTACATTGCAAAAGAAGAACAACACTTTAATGCTAATACAACAAAATGCAACGATTAGAAAATCTATAAAAATATCTTTGTTAGAAGTTTTTAGGTCTTCAAGTATCAAAGTTGTAGTATTGCCTTTTTTAATTCGACTGAAGTGTTTCATAGCTAATTATTCGGCATGTACACAGTAATACAAAATATAAAATAAAATCTCTTGTACTACAATTTTTATATAACATTGGCTGAGATTTTGTAATACGATATGAGAATGAGTAACATTTAAAATCTTACCGGACCCAAAAAGGAAGTGAAGTTCTCGACAAACCAGAACATGGGTTCCATAAGTATATCACAAGCGTAACTCCAATTCAAGAAATCATTGTAGAACAGAGATTTGAAGACGATTTGTAGCCGCCACCACCACTGCTTTAAACTAACCCTTAAAACGAATGGGAACAGATCGTCATATTCATACAGGTGAATATATCATAGTATAAAGTACAAATGGTCGAATTAAAATTCAATTATTTTTAACAACAATGGATTGAAGTTCAATAATTTTTGTCACGAATGGACTGAAATTCAATAATTTTTAATGCAGTCGATAATTCAAAAATCGAAAAAATGTAAGTGGAATAAATTTCGTGCGCGGCGAGAAACAAAATTTGATAGATGATAGTTGATAAATATCAAGTTCGACGAATGGAAAAGTCTGTTGGATTTACCGAAGAACACTTGGCGCCTTCGCCAAGGACCACTGTATCTTTGCCATTTTCGTGTTTGCCCTCCGGTCCGCTCAAATGTTTTCATAATTCTAGTATATCATGTTTCGCGAGCACATGCTCGCTCGGCCTCACGTTGCACTTTGCACCCTGATAAGACATCCGAGGTGTTTGGGTCTGATAATCGCCGTCGCGGCAAGGAACGATAACCTCGATCGATCTGCAAGTACAACCTTGTCCGCCATATTTGTTTTCAGGGAAGGATCCAGGGTAGAAAGGGCGTCATCGAGGGAAAATACGCCGCTAGATGTAATATTCATTATACATACGTTCGCAAATTGGATTCCTGTAAGTATGAAAAACTTGCGTGATTTCTGTCAGAAGGTGGAAAAAAACGTGTGAGTATAGACTTTCCCGCCATTTTTTGTAAGCGGCACTTTCAAAGATTGTCAAAAATTTCCGCGAGTAGGCGGGACTATTTATTTGAAAATCCGTGATATATATGCAAGAATATCTCTGTAATATATGTAAGAAAACAAAGTCAAAGCTCTTAAAAATATAAAATAATATAAACGCATGCGTAAATGCTTAATATATTTTTACATTTATAAAAAATTTAAAATTTAAAAGTTCGTATAATCAAAGTCATCAATTCAACAGAAATCTAAAAGAGAGAACATCGTATTTTTTTAATTTGTTAAACTTTTAATATATGTAGATGTACATGCTCTTTAATTTTAGATTTTTCCATGTTTTATATTTGAAGAATTTAATAGACAACAAAGAATTTAATAAATAAACACGGCGATTCTTGGTACAAAGGTAGATTTATTTTTTCACAGGTATGCACGAGTGTACATGCGTTTTAACAAAAGTGCATACACGTATGTACACGCTACAGGCTAATCTTGTTAAACACGCAAAAGGCGCACTTTGCGTTCACAACGCCGAAAAATTCGCAATTATATTTGCGAACGAGAATAAATTCATGGAATGCATCAACAGTCGATTTTATTTATATTTATATATATGTACATATACATATATGTATGTATGTATGTATATGTATATATATATATATGTATATATATATATATATATATATATATATATACATATATATATATAGTTCATTTCTGTAAGAATCAAATCTTAAATCTTAAAGGATTGAATCTCAACAACTTGAGAACGAGTGTAATAAGTGGTGTCGACACTTTATCTGCCATGAAGCAAAAATAAAACTATACGAAAAGATATCTTTCTTTAGAAGTTAAATATAAAATATTTAAGAGTTCCAAAAGTGCTTAAATAATTTCAATCGAAGCATTTCAGAAAAAAATTCGTGAATAATCAAGAATATAAAGATCCGAGACTGCAATGAAGTTGAAAAATTTAGATCTTAAAAGAAAATCCTAAAACAAAAAATGATAATATTAAGATATCTGAAAAAATATGAAATATACTATTTTTGATGGCACATATGGCAGACAACGAGTTACCTTAATTTCAATAATAATATATATATTAATATCATTAATATTGTATATAGTAATAAGGTACAGGATAATCACACGAGGTATAGACCAAGTAAAAAACAAGACAATTGGTTTTCCCTCACTTGGCCTAAGAAGAGTACCACTTTGTAATCGATGACTTAAAAGTCCAAATTTGGCATTCATAATAGATACATTAAGATAATAGATAAGATTGAAAGATCGAATTTGGAAATCTTAAAGAGTTAGGGCAGATTTGCGCCCTCAAAAGGTCAATCGAGTAATACATGCCATTAAAAAGGCTTAAATATTTCGCAGCACTACGCGAATATCATAGCGATCTTCTAAAAATATACGAGTTAACGGAAATATTTCTAAGAAGAAAGACGCACATTTTCTTTGAAGTCATAAGAATAATTCGATTTCTCGATTTCAATTAAATTATCCTTTCTGCCTTTGCAGTTCAAATTCGTATCGATTACTTTTAATTCATCTATTTCCTGCAAGAAATTGAGTATCTGAATGGACCGATGATTTTCTCCGATATAATAATTTAATAATTTTATATATAATTTGAGATTTATAACTTTAACGGTTCAAAAATTCTCAAAGCTGTGAAGCATCAAGAAACTTTTAAGGCGATTTAAATCATCGATTCTTTCAGATTCTCAATCATTGAATGATGCATCGGAAGTGTTGTACATACTTGAAAGACTGGGTAGGTGTGTAAACGAGGTACATACATATTTACAGAGACACGTGCGAAAGGGTTCTCCAAAATCTTTTCTTAAAGCTACGTCTCGAGCAATGACACTTCACTTTCGTCGAAATTGATTTTCTCCTTCTGTAAACATTGAATTATTACATTTTGCTTGTAAATCGTAAACTTGCGATTCGTAAACAGATTTAATTTGCTTTTTCTGTCTTTCTTTGTCTGTTCTAATATTTTTCAATCGATTTTATCGGTTTTTCGTATGTATAATCATTAAATTGTAAGTATTCCTCCTATCTGCATAAAAAGAGGCAAGTATATTGATAGAAAGGTTCACGATATTTCGTAGACATTGCTCAAAGCGTAGTTAATAATCTGATATTGAAATCTCCGATAGAACGTTAAGATCTCATAATACAGTGTCCAGAGTGTCAAGACTTCGCAACAGTTGCTCGTCCTTGGAACACCACTGTACCAGTTCTTCGATGGTCACCACTCCGTCCTTATTCGCGTCCATCAACTAAAAATATGAATAAGATGTTATTCTTAACTGATAAATTATAATTGTTATTAATTATATGAATCATAAATACTATTAAATTATCTATGAAATTATATATAAATTGTCTGTCATTAAATAATACTATAAATAATAAAATTTAAAAATGTTTGATAAACTCTATATAAATAAGATTTATGAGAAATATTGACATTTTTAAAATTAATTAGATTAGTGGATTGACAAATTAGTAACAAAGTTTGGAAAGATTGTAAAATGTTTTTGTCAATTACAATTTTTAGGACTTTTTATTTAGTTATTATCTTTAGGTATTTTTTAGATACTTTTATTCTAACCAATTAGAGATGTATTAATACTCACATGGAAGATACGATCAACATGTTCACGGGCGGCCGCATGCGGCTCTTGGATTTGCGGTTGCGTGTAACGACCCAGCATCTCGTAAATGGAGCCCACGACATCCAGCATTTCCTCTTTGCTTATCAGACCATCGCCATCCAGATCGTACAGACCAAATACCCATTGCAGCTTTTCCTCTACTGATCCTCTTGACACTTTTGACAGTATAGTGAGGAATTCCTATTTAAAAGAAAAAAACACATTTAAAGCTTAGTCTGAAACTGAATTTTTTTTAAGAACTTTTTAAGAACGGAATTGTCTATTCGATAAATTTAAAGTTAGAGACGGGTTAGAAACGGGGACATAGATTTTAAAGCAGTTGTTTGCGAAAATACGTCGCTCACCTCGAAGCTTATTTTGCCGGACGGTTTCCTCTTCATGGTGTTGAAGACATAATGAGCATACTGACTTGCGTCTATAACACGTGGTGATCAGAATGGTAATGATAATTCCAAAAAGGGATTATATGTACGTCTTCTTCGTATAACATAAGACAAATTCATTAACTTATAACGAAAAAGATAAGGATTTGAGAATTTAGGAAAGAGATCCTTATCCTTAAATCATATAAACTAATATTTGTCATCTTATTTTAATTTGGTTAACAAAATTAAAAAATTTCAAGAATCGAAAAAATTTCCTGTAAAATGAGATTCGAAGTAATATTTCGTTACGAAATTTAAAAAAGAAGATAAAATATTATTCAAAAATATCATTTTTATAACATAATAAAAAATAAAAAATAATAAAAACAATCATTTATTTTATCAAAAATGTATAATGATTCAATAGAGCAATCGAAATTATTATCATCATTTTCATCATCATCATCATTCTCATCATCCCTTTATTACCTCCCTGCGGAAAGAATTGCGAGAAGATCTGCTTAAAGGCATCTTCGTCGACCAAACCACTTGGGCACTCCTGCTTGAAGCCGCGGTAGATCAGCTGGATCTCCTTCCGCGAGAATCTGGTGGTAGCCGCGAGGGTGGCGAGCTCCTCCGGCTTGTGTCGGCCGCCAAGGGCGAGCGCGGCGCCCCCGGAGCTCCCTAAAACGCCCCCGAGTTCTTCAAGCTCTCCTTCTGCAAGTTCGCAAGCCCTTCACTCCTAAGACTGCGTCACGCCTTCGAGATGCACCCTCTCGCGCCTCCCTTCTCTTTTCGTCGAGCGCGGTGGAAACGACACCCTTCGCTCGAAGGGTTCCGGCAAACTCCCGTCGCCCGCGATTGCCGAGAAGGGAGGTCTTCATCAAATTTTTTTTCTACTTGAGAGATACATGAATACAAAGGGGTTTTTTTTTTCTTTGGCTTTACTTTTTTCTACTTTTGAGGGAATCATCGTGACCGTAGCATCCCTGAAGAAGGGATATACTCTACTCTAGAAGGGACCTACACAGTGCTCAAAGCGGAGAAGTCGTGAGAGGCGAGAGACAACAGGGGTGAAAAGAGATCATGGAGGTGATTCGCACTACACGAGGTCGCTCATTTTTTCCCCAATAATTATGAATTTATAAACCAGATTTTGTGTAAAAACAAGAGAATTGAATATCTTGTAAAATAGAATCCACAAATTAAAAAATTGAAAAAGATATATTATTGCAGTAGTTTCGTATATTTAATAATTTTCTCTTTAACGTCTATTTTGATTGTTTATTAAATTATTAATTAGTTTTTAACATAATTGATAATTATTTTCAATGAGCGAATCTTCATAGTGTAAATCATTCAAGAAGAAAATTGAGGAAGAGCAAAAGAACTCGAAGAAGATATTGCGAGAATACATTCTTCATATTCTGAGTGAAAGAGGTCCATTGATATGGATTCTACAGTGCTGGGTGATTGCTTTGTTCCATAAAAAGATTTGATCAGAGATGCTTCTTGTGATAAATCTTGTGTAATTATATTATTGCATGTGCGTGTTTCCTACGTCACTCTGATGAAAAAAGTTATTTTATAAAACCAGGAAATGATTTCATAACTTTCTTGTTAACGGAAAGATAAATTATAATGGAACAGATTATTAAATAGATGCAATTTTACCTTCAATTTTTTATATTTTTATCAATGTAATATTTACTAATAAGTCGATTAAGTACTGAAATTTAATACTATATAATTTAATACTATATTACTACTAGCTAATCAAACGGTAGAAATTTGTTATTAGAGCTCAATGTAATTCTAAAAGAACTACAGATTGTTTAAGCAGTCAAAATGATAATCTACGATACAATACAAAAGAAAGAATTTACAGATCTAAAAGAAGAAAATAATCTAGACTAAAGAAAGTAATAAAAAAAAGATCTAAAAATGCAGGGAAAAGTTTGAACATTCAAGTGTTTGCAAATTATTTAGAGGCTGCAAAATCTCTAAATCTAAATCTATTTAAGAGTTTAGAAATTTGGGGATTAAAAATGTACATAAAACCGGGGTAATTTAATATTCTGAATAATTGAATTCAAGCAAGAACCAGGGATATACGTGAAATTTTAATTACAAATTTGTTGTCTACAATTTACTGATAATAACATGTCAAGGATCACTTTCTAAAAAATTGCGACGTTTCGTTCATCTCCTACGCATGCTGCGACTATTAGCTCTGGTCCCGGGTATCCGGGGTTGCCATAGTAACGTTGCAGCTCCTACCCTCTACTTCCTGACCTATCCCTTCCTTTTGTAAATGCTACGTGAATATGAATTTCTTTCGTAAAGAAATGCGCAGAAGTCTTTGATAAGAAAAATTCTTCCAAGTGCAGGTTTTACATTTATAAAGGGGTTAATCAAGTAGCATTACATACACAAATATATATAGTTGGATATAGCTAGATAAAAAATATGGAAAAAATTTTTAATTTTTGCAAATTTTTTTAAAGACGTTATAAATAATTTTGCCGTTTTATTTCAAAAATGTCACAGTGCAAAACAAGTACGAGAAAGTTTGAGAAAAAAAAATCTAAAGTTTCCAAGGATTTAAATACGAAGAATTTAATATTTAAAAATCTTAGATTTTATAATTAAAGAATCAAGCCAAGATTTAGATGTAGAAAAGTGTTACATTTATAAAAAGTATTGTATCAGAATAAACTAATTAAAGAGATTAGAAAATTTGAGGTTTCAAGAAACTCGGAAAAGTTATAAGAATTTAGAAATCCAATTATATAAAATTTTTAAAGAATTTAAATAGAGAGAGATGGGGGAGGGGGCGAAGAGTTAAAAATTTAAGTGTTTCAATTGCGGATTCTTAAAGTGCGACATCGCTGTAAAGAGACAGATGCAGGTCGAGTGAGATGAAAGAGAAAGGCTTCGTGAATTTCAAAAGCCGTGTATTTAAACGCCAAAAGAATTCGAGAATCGATAAGCGAGACCTGGAAGATCGGAGAAAGAGTCCAAAATATCATCCCCCAAGAGACATCCCAAGGCTCGAACCAAGCCGACACAGACATGACCTTTAATACATTAACAGTCCTGGTGCGAGACGGGGTTGGACTTCGACCTACGCAAGAACTACCATTCATAGAGCACGGGATTACTACATATAAACGAACAAGGCAGACAGACAGACAGACAGATAATCAGGCCATTTCCACAGAGGTGGGAAAGGTGTGAGAAGAAGAGAAGAGAGGACCCGGTCGCTGATCACCGCACCTTGGTGCTGCATTCGGCAGCTATCAACCCCCGGCTGTCGCTCCGCTTGTCAACGACGCTCTCCGCTGAGTAGTCGATCGACTGGTCCAAGTATCAACGGCAGTGGCACGTATATTGAACGGTGCCGCACGGGGCGAGAAAGCAGAGGAGGAAGAGCTCGATCGCGAGGCAGCCTTTCTTTCTTTCTTTCTTTTCTTTCTCTTTACAGTCGTTCTTGCCTTCCGGACTTACGTTTGTCGCGGTTCTTACGCGCCTTCATCGGCCAGCAAGCGCGCAGACTTCCTGCTCGGCCTGTCCCTGATATATCGGCGGCGGGACGAGATTGTTGGGATTATACGATTCACCACCACTGATCGGCGCGACGCATCCTGAGACACGCTCTCCAAAACGAGGAGCTCCGCACGCGCACGGAGTGATGTGAGAGAAGGAGAAAAAGAGAGGGTGATACGGCAATAGGCTGGACTACCACGCAGTTGCGGATGCTGCGCACGGGATACGCCGCTCTGGCCGCTGCGGTTACCGTCCGTCCTTCCCGATGCTGAACGGTGGCTGCGGATGACGTTACACTGCGCCGATCGTGCCATACTGAACCATCGCGGGGAGTTCGTGGAAAAACGTGCCACACGTCGCTTTCAACGCGCAAGTGCGACCATCTTCGACAGCCGGTGGTAGCGACGACTCAACGAAAACTTTGGATGAAAAGTTTCGAATCGTTACTTCGAATCCTGCCGTCTGAAAAGTTGAAAATTCTTAAAAATCCCTCCAAAGTATTTGAAAAAAATTTATATCCAGAAAGATAAGTTTTTGATTTTCTGAGCTCTTTCTGATAGAAATAATTGATATCTAAAAATAAGTTAGATATAAGAAAACAAGAAATATAAAAAAACTTTATTTAATACTTATTACAAGATAAAATTGACTCTACTAATCTGATTAAAAAAGTTTAATTTAGCTAAAAATTATATAAAATTTTCTCTAAAATTTGTATTTCTTGTTATTAACAAAATTTAGAAAAAAATAAATAAAATATCAATTATCATCGTTGGAAAAAACCTCCGAGTTCTAAATACTATGAAAGTTGAAAGCTTGAGAAATGGAAAAAGTTTTGAAACTCTTGAAAGGCTTTCTTTAAGACCTCGAAAGCCCCAAAGCTCTTACAAAATGGTAAACATTGTAGATCAAGAAACAGGACTGACAGCGTCTCCATCCCTAGCTGCTTCATTTGAATTTTGGCTCATCAACATATCCTTCTAATAATAACTCTATTATTGAAGTAGCCCTGCTGAAACTGTCATCGCACCTAACAAGTCACTTGCTCGTTGTCTCAATTTAAAAACAGATATGTGCTCGTTAAGTCTATGAGTGACATAATTGTCAAAAAATACTAGTATATATTTGGCTGATAAGTTATTAAGTTGTCAAGCGCAATTTAAAACGTATGTACCAAATGCGAATAACAATGAGGTTCTCTTTTTTTAGGCTTGTTAATATATACTCGTTTCAGAGACTTTTTTAAAGAAGATATTTTTCTTAAAGCTTAATAGAAACACTGAAATACGCATGTGACAACTCGCTTTCTATTCACATATCTATATATCGATTCTGTACGAAGGTAAGGCAACAGAGTAAAGTGGATCACGCCACCATTGGATTTCGCAAAAATAGCGAATGATTATTAATTCATAGCGTTTTTATACTTATTTGCGTCATGTATTAAAGCGTCAAACATCGATATCACCTGAAAGTTATAACTGGTACACTTAAAACAACTACAATATAATTTATTTGCAATTATGAAATTGCAAATAAAAAAATCCATTTCAAGTATCATCATTTTTAACGCTTCTTTGCATCAATAGAATTAATTCTTTTGTTGGAGAAACAATGTGATCTAAATTTTTTAATTTTAATTAAAAAATCAAATTAATGGAGCCCGTTCTAATATCCACTTGTTGATACTTCTCGCTTTTATCTTTCCTTCTATTTCGAACTTAGTTTTATACATAGTTTTGTCATATAGTATACATACGTTTTAATCTCAGCCTTTTGTAAATTTTTTACGAGCTTTTGACGTACTTTCTTCCGTGTAAACAAACTCGCAAGTCGATACATAAAAGTAGCACGAAACGAGAACATTCCAGGCCACTTGCGACGCAGTTCGTCAATGCTGCCCTAATGCTGCTTTAATTGATATTTTGTCTCATTTATTATTACAAGAATTTTTCTTCTCCTCCTCGCCTCTCACCTTTTTCCTCCTCTTTCTCTCCTTCTCTCGCAACGCTTTCTGCAATTTCATTTAACATATTAAATGTTGTGGAAGCAACATCTTGCTTATCTCATTTAACACTTTGACGTCGCAAATTAATTAGCTGCAAAAGCGCAATGAAGCCATTAGTCAGCGATGAGATCTAAATGAACGTTTTTTTCTCGTACCCAACAATTACTATACGTCCCGCACATAGCTTCGCCGCGTGATCAACACGTGTACCAGAAATACCTCACTGTCAACGGACAGTGGTTGCGGATGTGGACATAGGACAGCGAGAGAGGCCGCGCCTAAGCGCGCTTGATCGTCACTAATGCCCAATTTTTTCACCTCGATAGCTATCTGTCAGTTAATTCCGTTGTGACTGGCATAGCTATTGGCTAATACGATGAAATTGGCCAATGGTTATGCTGGTCACAATGGAATTAACCGACGGTAGTTATCGAGAAGGATATGAAGAAATTAGGCATTAAAGCTGATCTTGCATCCACGAGCTTTCCTCGTCTTTGCTCGATTCGCTTCTTCTTCTTCTTCTTCTTCAACTTAAGTAGCATCTTTCAAGACGGCCAAATACACTATCTTATACTTCACGTGAACTTCTTGTTATTTGGCACTCGATCCCCTTTTCAGGTTCTCGATACGGCCATGCATTCTAATGTATGTACAGGATGTCCCATGGAATTGCTGAAACTAATCAGCTGTCATTTGCGGAAAAAATAAAAATTACATTGAAAAGAGGAAAGTTTGCAGTTTTTAGTAGGTATACAAAAATTTAACAATTAGTTTATTTTATTGATGAAAAATATACTAATAAAGTGAACTAATGATAAATATTTTCTAAGTGTGCACCATTTGGGAATTTGTACAAAACTCAATTCTTTTACGAAAACTCATGAAAACTTGATCTAGCATGTCGTCTGTAATGTTGTTGATGATCTTTTTATAGCTGCTATTAAATTTGACACTTAGAAAATATTTATCATTAGCTTACTTGATTATTAGTATATTTTTCATCAATAAAATAAAATAAACTAATATACAAATATATTGTTAAATTTTATTCAATCCATTAAAAACTGCAGACTTTCCTCTTTTCAACGCAACTTTTGTTTTTTCAACAACTAAATATATTTGCAAACTTCTCATGGGACACCCTGTATAATATGCAAAATTGAATGGTGGAAGCCACCAAAATTGATATATGTATAAACATATGCGATAGGTAAACAAATGTGATTGGTTGCATCCGCAACTTTCAAAAATTTTCCTTCGCGACGAAACACGTCCGAACACGTTTGCCACTAATGGAGATCTTAAGGCCATTCTACAATTGCGTAAGCGTGTTGTAAACGTAAGTCTGTAAGAATTTGATCAATCATAGTCGATTATTCTTCAATCGTAAGAAGAATATTCGACTATAATTGGTCATTTTCTTACAGCCTTACATTTACAGCTACATTAACGCAATCGTAGAATGGCCTTTATGGTTTACGTGAAGCAAGGTGAGCAAAATTGCTCGAACCGCAATTCCAAAAATCGCGTATCCCCCACAACTGGGATTGGCGCGTCGTTCTTCATTCGCGAGCGATTGGAGAGGATCCACCGGGCCGGTCGATCAATGAGATCTCGATTTCGCGAAGGGGGATCACGCGATAGGTACATACCCCCACCGTTTTTTGGTCCCCGTGACCCTCCGTCCTCACCTGCCTCACCCACTACGAACGTCGTCGCGAAAAAGATCCTACGTGCGCGCCCCGCTGAGAACGCGACTTTATGGCGTTTCGCGCTAAAAGTCGGCCGGCTCGAATTCGAAAATCAGGAGGATCGGTACGAGCGACGAAGCAGACGAAATTCCGCCATACAGCAAGAAGCGGCAGCATGAACGTCGGCAGCGATATCGCGCAGCTGTCCTACAAGGAGCTGCAGGCCCTGGCCCTGAGGTACCGCGTACCGGGTAACATCAAGGTGAGCTGTTACCATCGTCGTCATCATCATTTTCACCACGGGAAGGACGTTCCCGAGCCGTCCGCTTCGATCCCTTTCGTCGCCGGTTATCGGTTTCCCCGAGGCGTAATTTATTCGAAATCTTGTCGAAGATCGCACCCCGATCGACCGGCGGTTGCGATCAGCCGCCCCCGAACCGTGGAAGTCGATCGTGGCGCATTAAAATCGACGGTTAGCCGGAATTTCCTCTGCGATCTGATCCAGGTGGACGTGCAAACGGGGAATCCCTAACCCCAAGATTCGATAACCTGAAGTTGCCGTCGCAACGTCAGAATCGTTGTCGTCGTCGTACGATACGATGGAGTTGTGGCAATAACGGATATCCAACTCCGTTTGAAAAGCCGATCTCCGAGCACGATCCTCGTCCCGTATGGACGTGCAACGACCGTCGCAAGATGAGCGTTCGCGTCCAACGGGAACGAGTCGCTCGAACTCCTTATCCGTACGATTCCTGGGAGTCGCGATCCGAGGAGGTACGCGAAATCCTAACCAAGAATTTACGCGAAGTTGTCTACGTAATCGCTGTCAGCCCTTCCGTCCGTTTCTCGCGGACTTCTCCATTCTTCCCTTCCTTCCGCCATTCCTCCCAAGGTCCGAGTACGCGCTTCACTTTGAGAATGTAGCGAGGTGCTGCTGAAGCGAATTGGCATAACCGTCATTTTCATTACGCATCTATCAATTGATCTTTCTTTACTTTCTTCTCAAGTGGATAGAAACGTTGTTAATCCGAAAATTAATTACCGGTTGAGTCGCATAATGCTAATATTACAGATATTAGTCATGATTCTAATATAATTTTTATGCAAAACGCTCATTTAATTGCGAAATATATTCAGTTTTTATCAAAATTGCGTTTATCAATTCTCAACTTTGACATTTCCAAAGTCTAATCAGAGTTTCAGTTTTTCAGAAAATCACTTAAGTCCATTTCTACACAAATGTAGATTAATTTTAATCTTGATTCAACTTCTTATCTTCTACTTCTAGAAAATTAGAAAGAGCAAATTAAATCAAAATGAGTTAATCAACATTGATAGAAATAGACATCACTAAAATTTCCATTTTTCAATGCAGAGATTCCAGGCTTTTGTTTAAATCATAAATAAATTGTAGGAAGAAATTATTAAAAAATTAAATATTTTTTTAAAAATTTAGTAGAGAATATTAAGTAAAATTTTTCCAGGATTTTCCATATTTCGAAACATTTCCAAGTATAGAAATTCGATCCTTTTTCTATGTCTTCTAATATAGCTGGTTATTATGGATGTTCGATTCTGTTCTCATCGCGATTCTGAATTGCAGAAGAAAGTGCTGGTCAAAGTTCTACAAGCCGCTAGAAGTGGAAATGACGCCGAGTTTTACCGACTGCTGCATGATCTGAGGAAGACCCGCAAGAGGAAGACGAGAAAGTCAAAGGGTTCCAAGCTTGGGATGACATCGACGCCGTTGCATAGTCCCGACTATATGATGGCCGAAGATGACTATTATTATCAGCAGCCGCAGCAACAGTCGCCTTATAAGTGGGTAAGTTGCTATAAATTCTCGTAATCGCAATATGATTTTATAAATTTAATCGCATTCTTTCTCTCTTATCCCTTTTACTTCTATATTTCATTTCGCGACACAGTGAACGAGCGACAATGATTGACTTCGGACAAAGTGCTTCCCGTTTTTACAGATCGGTGCTGAGGAAGAGATAATGAACAAGGAAGACAATCCCAAGATCCCGCACTACGAAGAGTTCAAGCATTTCTTGCTCAAGAGGATTCAGCGGGAATTCCAAGCGTGCGACAGCAACAATAACCAAATGGAAAATCTGAATATCATGGATCTGCGGACAACGCCGATGTCGCCCAATCTTGAAACGAGTCCTTTAGTCGAGCCGAGTTACCCGAATACGAATCTGATCAACGACACGGATCCTCTTGCGATCTCGAACGACAGATCGAGTTACCAAGTGAGGGAAGAACCTGAGGAAGGTTCCCAGGGCTCGTTCCTGCTGAAGAGAATGTTACAGGCGCCGGTGGGCGCCAATCTGGGCGAGATTGCCAGCTCTCTTTTTTGGGCAAGCAATTTACTGGATAATTCTGACACTCTGACCGCCGAGTCAGAGAGTAACGAGAATGAAGATCAGCTGGATGCTAATACCAATAAGTACTACAACTTTGTGAAGAATTCGAAAGACGAGTTCATGCTAAACGAGGCGAACCTGATGCCTCAGCAGGTTTCGACCGTCTTGCCTACTGACAATCAGTACAGGTTTTCCGGCGACATGGACACGCGGCCAAACTCCTTCCAGAATTGGACGATCACTAATATGATTGAAGTACCAGACGACGATCTGCAATCCTCCAAGGTGTACCACGCGATCTACTATGACAACACGAATTCTACTGAGACCGTTGTGAACGCGGACAATAATCCGGGTTATCAGTATCAAACAGAAGCTGCCCGTAATGACGGTCAAAACTTTTTCAACTCTGACGCACAGAACATCAACTACTCGACCGGCACAGACGTAATAGCCAATGATCCCTCCGATATTTATTTGCAAAATTTTAGCCAACACAACGGGGAGATGAGCACGGGATATTTTCGCAACGTCGACACCTTCGAACAGAATAACATGCAGCAAAATATCTATGCGAACGATCAACAGTATCAGTACTTTTATCCTCGATTCACTCAGGAGACGAACAATCTGTTGAACGAGAGATTCAAGCAACCACAAAGCAATCTTGTGGCAGGGAAAATAATAGAAAATAGTATTAATCAGGAAACTAATACGGGGAATTTGCAGAGACCGGCAAATGGTGCGCTTTTGTTTTAATTTTTCTTATAATTTTTTCTTCTATAAATAGACGATATAAACCAAAAAAATCATTTAAAAAACAATAGTGTATATTTTTATATTTTAAATATGAAAAATGTGTAAACTTTTCTTAAATAATATTAATTCTGTTTTCAAAGAACAGATTTTCTATTTTCGTGGCGTTTTAATTAAGTGATATTTCGTCAATTAGGAACAGTGGAGACGTTCTGGCCGAAGTGGAGTCCCGAGCGCGACAACAATCTGGAGAACATTCTGGACTACCCACTTTCCAAGGAAGTGGATAACTCCAAGTCAAGTCAGACGTCCTGCGTCTACTGCTACGAGGCGCCAATCGTCTCGCAACGATCTAATCTGGCGATTAACGGCTGCATCGAGCGGAGATACATCGCCGAGCCGCACTATTCCTTCTCGCACTCGATGTTATATAATGACACATCGCAGGGTATGCGAATGACGAACGTGCGCGACAATCCGCTTGAGCAGTCTATGTCGACCCACACAACCATCATGACTAACAGCGACGACCTGAAGGAGACCCTTAACAATGCTCCCATCAATGATGTATGGATGGATCAGTACGAGCCGTCGTTCATCGCCGACGACATGAATATGCAGGTCTCAGATTCACTCTTTTACAACGTTATCGCCGATCGAATTGACGACATCTCGGACGCGAAAACTTAAAATCCATGCGCGAAATATTCAAGACAGTAAACAAACTAGAATAAACATCATGACTTTTTTAAATGGAACGGATGGTGTTCTTCGAATTACGAAGTGATAATGAACTTCTCTTCTATTTCTAAACGATCTAAACGAAAGGATCTTGTTCCAGCTTGGAATTGAACAGCCGATATTCATCCCATCCATCTTTGTGTTACCGCGCAATTAACACCTCAGTAATGATTTTATGCAATTCTCGCGAGACGCACCGATATGTTCTTCCGCTTCCGCATCGTCGACGAATGACACGCACAATTATTTCACCGGTTTGCAACTGGAACAGGAGCGATATTCGAACAGAAAGCAATAGCAAACAGAAATGGAAGTTGAATAATCGATATTACCTTGGGAGATAGATGGACGGATCTATCTTTGAACGTACAACGTTTCTACTGCAGATCATTGGAAGTTCTATTTTGAAGCACAGAAGCTTCAGTACCCGATATTGTGAAGAGGCAAATGTGTTTAAATCAAAGGTAAAACGATAATTTTATAATTTAATACTCATATTAAATACTTAAACTATTATTCAGTAAGATTGCAATACTGTGCGATGTGAGAAAGCTTTATATTTTTTTCATATGTTAAAGGGAAAAGATTATTAGGATTTTTATATTATATTTAGGATATATATATATATACATATATATATATAATGTTTACTATATATTATATAGAAAATGGATATATATCTATATAAATATAAAATTATATAGATATATAAAAAATAATAAATAAATGGAAGTTTCTTACGTACTTTTAGTTTACGCAGAGTCGAGCTGCTTAGGATATTGTATATTAATGTTATAATAAATAAAGTTCATGCATCAAGAAATCTACACGCGCACGTCTAATTAATCTACGTTTACATATTTCGTAAAACGTATAAACACGAAAGTCGGAAAACGCAAGATCTAGCGACTATAATCAAAGTTTAATAATTTATATCACCTAGGTTCTAGAATACAAAACTTCCCGACTCACCCGATATAGTATCCGATTGAAACTGCGAACGGATGTAGTTTTTCAGCTTTACAGAAATCGATTCTTTCCTCCGTCCTCTATACGCTCTGATTTCGTTATCCATGTCGTCCGAGTTCTTCTTTCGATCCGCGGATCTTCCTGGTGTCACATGTACACTATACATTTTCGTCAATTCACTGATTCGTAATAATTAAACCCTGTTGATTTTCTGAAATCCTTTCGAGAACAAATTTTTAGATTGCGATTTTATAACGAAAAGATTTATGACGATTTAAAAGCTTCAATTATTAGATTTTAACGAAAAGATTAAAAACAAAATGTAAACAATTTTTTTTAAGTTTTTTAATCAGTTGCTAACTTAAATTTTAATAATTTATAATTATATAGTACGAAAGTCGTATCAATTAATTTTACGATACAAAAATAAGTGAATTTACGATAGGAAAAATAATTTCACGATACTTTGCGCAATTTTCTAATGTGAATCCTTGAAATCACGTTTTATGCACTTGATTGTCACACGGGTGCCGTAGCTTTTCCGATCAACGGTTGTTGCCGTCGCGATTTTGTTTGTCAACGAATCTAGAATTCGGACGAGTCTCACTTCGTCTTCGTCAAGTATTTTCCCAGTTTCTTTTCGCTTCGAAAGTCGAGAGGGCGAAATCGATGATGCGAGTCGGCGCGCCGTTCGCGAAGGACTGCGGCTTGAAGTGCGTTAAAGGGAAGCAGGTAAATAGCAGCAGCAGCAGGCAGTCGCCCGTATGTATATGCATACATATGTCGTGGGTGCAACCGGGTTGCATTCGAGTCGCGCGGTTTTAATGAGGTGCTCTGCAGAGCGCTACACTAATTATGTAGAATCCTTCAGATACTTTTCCCCGTACACTCTCTGCAACCTCTCTTGTTCGTTGCAAGGACACAAATCTATGACTAATTACCGTAATTAGCCGTGCCCTTAAATTCAATTATTTTGCATGTATATTATTACCGCGCGTTTATGACCTTGCATAATTTTCCGCAATGAAACTCCTGTCATAATTTTTCAAATTTTGTTTCATCATAGTAACATTTTATATACAGTCTATTTCAATTATAAAATAATATGCTAATTGTCTAAGCTCTTATTAGTTAATCATTCAATTTTTTAGGAATAATACAATAGTAAGGAATAATATTCAAGTATCTATGTTATATTTATTACAATCTATAACAGCTCATGATTATTATTACTCGAGCAAGGATACAGAACACTTGTAAAAAAGTGCAAGTCCAGTAAAACTTTAGTTTTATTTTTCCGAAGTCTGGACATAAGATTTTCAAATTTAATTCTGCTGCCCGACAGCTACTGGCTTCTGCGTCTCTTCGACAGGTGGATACTTTCCTTCGTACCAATTCCCTTCGACATCTAACGCGCGATTATGATTGACGACATTTGCCAAACACTCTTCGATCGCAGCGTCCACATTCTCCGCAGTGATGAACGTGACAGATTCTTTCTTGGTCTTTTTGACCCATTCGTTAAGCTCTTCCTTTCGCTTCTTCTGCCGCTCTTCGTCCTTTAATAACTGCTGTAAGATCATGTTTCTGCGATCTTTCCTCATCTCCGTCAGCCTGATCTCTCGTATCTTTGCTACTTCCGCATTCCACTCGTCATTTATAGCGCTGCACCTTTTAAAGTCCTCTTCTTCAGCCTGCTCGATAATCGTCTTGTCAAATTGTACCTCATTCTCCTTCGCAATCTGCTTTAAATATGCTCTACAACATACCCGTTAATTTTCAAGCGATGACCTTTAGTAGCCAGAATCTTCCGTGTACATTTTATTAGGCAAAGATCAGCATTATAGAATTATGCACGTTATGCACTCACCTAAACGATGCCATATATGTCTTATAATTGTTATGCAAGCGTAAAAGTTCCACTCTCTCCTCGATAGGTATGACAGGCTTTTTTGGTACTCGAAACATTTTGGATTTCGCTGTGGGCAGCCAAATTGGTTTCCTCTTCCAACGTACACACTGTGTAAAGATGGAATTTGGAACAAACGTCTCGCAGAATCCAGTGGAACTCATCGTTAAAGCATTGACTTTTATTATCCTCATAGTCTGCATTGTTTCTAGACGGTGAAAAGATTTATTGTTGTGAAAATTGCATTATTATCAATTATAGTATTCACACATTCTTGCTACAATATCATTTATGTTTAATATTTAATTCAGTCTGTCAAACTGATTTTATTATCAAATATTCAAAGACTTTTCTAAACAAAGAAGTTTAACATATAATTGATTAATATTAACAATATGATTTTGCAACGAAAGGGTTTTTAAATAGACGAATTAAAATTGAAGAAAGGTATAGAATATAATAAAAAATAAGTCTTATAAAAAACTTAGCATATAATGTAATGATAATAAACAAATATTAATTGATAACAATAATTAAATGATAAATACCGTAATATGTCTTCGAACTAACAACACAAATCTATAACTATTCCGACGTTGCAATTTTGGTTATGTTACTTCAAATTCTTGCTCTCAAAAGCGAGGTTATGATTTCCTTTTCCATTTGCCGCGCCTGCGCATTAGAAATTACATTTAAAAACTCAATATTCCAGTCGCGTTTGTAATTATCACAATTAATAATTTTACAAGGAAACGCAGATGACTCCTAATAAATTTTGTTGGATAAGTTGAAATACATATAAATCAAAATAAAATATATGCATATATTTTTTAGTTTAAATTTTACATTACTCATTCCTTTTTTTAATTATTCATTATTATTAATTACATAGGTATTTTACAACCCGACATACTTATTATAAGTCTCACTTTTCATTGTTTTCTCTTTGATTTTTTTCTTGATGATTACAATTAAATTAAAAATTGATAATATCTTATGTAGCTTCCAGATAAAGATAAAGGTAAGATATTTCTTTAATTATAAAACAATTTTGCATTAGCATTATTAGCATTAGATCGATAACAAATATTCTGTTCTATGGATTTAAGGGGATGCTGGACTGTTTTTTTTACCGTCAGAGATAAATAATTTTTGCAATCCTTCCAATTTTTATGGCTTTATAGAATTAAAAAACGTTTTCACAAGATTAAAGTAGACATTCCAAAAAAGTAGGGATGATAGTTATTTTGTGCCTAAAACTTACTAAACTTGTATACGAAACTGTTACATTCATGTGTCAACAATTCTAACTAAAATGTAACATTATGGTTAGAATTGTTGACACATGAATGCAATTTAATGAATGACAATTTCGTATACAAGTTTAGTAGATTTTAGGCACAAAACAACTATCATCCCTACTTTTTTGGAATGTCTACTTTAATCCTGTGAAAAAGTTTTTTAATTCTATAAAGCCAAAAAAAATTGGCAAGAATGCAAAAATTATTTATCTCTGACGGTAAAAAAGAACAGTCCAGCATCGCCTTAAGAGTAAATTTCACAAGATTCTAATTAGGTATTTTTACTGGAATCATGTTCGACGCGCATGCGTAGAAGATTGAACGCGAGGCCTGCGTGGCATTGCCAACATGACACAAATTGTTAAACGACTATCTGTCAAATGTCAAAGTTCTCACCCCTATAATTCACATAATAAAGAACATTTGATAAGATTCATCAATGGCAGCGATCGATAAAGTTAAAATTATCGTAGTCGGCGATTCAGGTAAGCACGAGAAAAATATTTCATCATTTTCAATATACAGTACTTTTTCTTTATAAGATATTAATATCTTGTAAATATATTTTGTTTCAATGAGGTCGAGCAGAATGTAGGATAATTATGATAAAAATATCTCATTGTCGCGCTAATGTATCTCTTAATAATTTCGAAAATATTCGTAGTTTTCAGAAGAATTTTTGTAGTTAGGTTATATATAATTATATGCGGCTGATAGCGCACACTGCGAATCATCATTGTAAGAGATATTATTTTTGTGAGAGAATTTATGATCTTTACGATAACAAGTATCTTTATTGTCGTAGGCGTCGGTAAAACGTCGCTGACGCACTTGATATGCCAACAGCAACCTATTTGCAATCCTTCCTGGACGATAGGTTGCTCGGTGGAAGTCAAGCTGCACGAGTACAAGGAAGGCACGCCGAATCAGAGGAGATACTTTGTCGAGCTATGGGACGTCGGTGGCAGTCAAAGTCACAAAAACACAAGATCCGTGTTTTACAATCCCACGAACGGTATACACGTATTTTATCAACAGTTAAAACGTACAATGTCTATTACTTGTTCGATGTACGGACGGTGTAATTGTGACAGTGACAGTGATTGCAAATATATGTCGTTCACAACTAGGCATAATATTAGTCCACGATCTAACGAATCGTAAATCACAGCAGAATCTGCAGAAATGGCTGGAGGAGGTTTTAAGTAAAGACGGAACTTCCTCAAAGTCCAAGTCATTTGAGGACTTTGATCCTGAGAAGTTTGTGGGCTCGACGCAGGTGACAAAAACTTTACAAACTACTTACTTACATATTAATGTCGAATGACATAAACGTAATAGGTATAAACAAATAATACTTGTTTCTAGATTCCAATTTTAGTCATCGGCACAAAGCTTGATCTGATCTCGGACTCCAATTTCGTAAAGTCCAACTTACACAGACGTTCTGCTACCATCGCGGAGGAGTGCGGTGCCGACGAAATATTTTTGGTACATATCACTCACCTAACGAGCTTATTCAACACGTTTGACATAATTTATTTCAAAGGAGAGCTACTGTTGGACATGAATCTTTTGTGTCTAAGATTAATAAGTAATTATCAAGATTATTTAACACAATCAGTTCTCGTTATGTCCTTGAAATCTTTTTGCATTGATTGTGGTAAACGAGCTTGATAATTACTTATTAACCTGCGATATTTCCTGGACAAGAATGGGACATCTTGCGTTATCAAAATTTGCAAAATCACATTAATTAAAAGATGAATTGATTCTCGTTATGTCCTTGAACTCTTTTTGCATTGATTTTTGTGCCTAATATTTTTCCTGTGAAGAATTTACATAAATTCATTTCATTGGCAACTCCTGTATCTATTTGATTATTATCATGATATTAATAATTTATATGATTATTTCAACAGGATTGCCGACAGATAAGATCTTTAGCGGCAGGCTCCAGTTCGTCCGTGAAGCTCAGCAGATTCTTTGATAAGGTTATCGAAAGACGCTACTATTCCTCCAGAGAAGCGCTCAGTCCCGACAAGCGAAGACAACCACTGTACACATCCTCACTCTATCCCAAGTTTTACCATAACGATTGAACATGCCGAGAGTATCAAGAGATTTTGAGGATGATCTTATTTCACGTTATAGAGAACAATCATTCTTGTAATATACGACGCGTCGTAAGATTGCGCAGGTTACTGCAAGGCTATCAATTTCGCATTTCTTATCCACATTCCTAATCTTCCTATGGAAGTGTCTGATCAGATATGCTCAAAAGAAAGATAGAGGGAGAGAGAAAAAGTGAGAGAACGCGATATAGATAAACAAACGATATATTGGACACTCGATATTTTTCACATATCTATATTGTAAAAACACCGCATTGCGTACGATATACAATATATTGTATAATGTATTTTATAATGTAACGTAATACATGATCTGTTCAATATCTTGTTGTTATTACATTAGCAAAAGGATTTTCTTAAATTACTCCAAGTATTCCCTAATATTTGCCTTTCTCTGATATTTCGCATTATAATATTATATATTGTAATTATAATAAAATATATAATATAAATTAAAAAAAAAATAAAAATAATATATAATATATATTTTTTATTGTAACAATTATATTATTAATAAATACATTTCACATAGAATACGTTCCAATTTAAATGAAATAACATGGAGCGGTATAAGAAAAGACTCTAGCAAAATTCACATAATCATTAATTATATGAAAAAAAATGTATCTCCTATTTTTATTAAATCAATATAATCAGTAAATCCCAGGTAGAACAAAAATGACATATTGACAACATATTGATCAAAATAACGCTAAAGCAGTGATAAAATGGCACGATAACGATATTTTGATGTCGTTTTGACATTTTTGTGATTTCTTGTTCTACCTGGGATCCTACAGAAATCTCCGGTAAAAGAGCGAATCTAGGGTGCAGAATGACGCCGACGACGCGGATTGGTCGAGCTGCCGGGGACATAGTTATTTCGCTCTACAATTTTCCCCGCGTGACGGCGCGCGCGGCGGAGCGCGGAGTCTTTCAAAACGCGCACGTCTTCCGTCTTCCCCGAGCGCGCGCGGACGGCAGAGGCCGCAGAGGCGCGTGACAGGTGCGCGGGGACGCTCCGCACGTATGGTTTGAACGGGACAGCCGCGAAGCGGGGGAAAGCGGGCCTTTCCTCCTGCGCTGTCCGCCCCGTCGTGACCACGCCACTCAGGATCCCTTCGCGCGCTCCGACCGTGAGAGAACGACGTGCACCTAATCCGGCTGTCCACGTGTCCTGTGTGAGTGCTCAAATTCGATGGCACGTGCGTTCGCCTGCCATTTTTTTTTTCGCTCGAGCGTCAAGGTTATCGCGCGCCCGCACCATTAATAGATACCGACGATAGCGGACGCTCGCGGGAAAATCATTCCTGCCAGATTCTCGCGATTGCAGATGACTCCGATTAACTTTAGCGATATCACTTCCGTTCAGCGGTATCAATTTCGATGGAATTATTAATCTCTGCACTTTGACATATGGGGGAAAAATATTAGGGGTGCGGAATTGTATAGCTCTGCGGATTTTGCTCCGAGCGATTCCGTCGATACGTTGATTGGAATTTTGGTCAAGGTTGTCCTACACGTTCAAGGATCGTAGGCGTGATTTGATGAATCATAATTGAGTCGGCTCTTTTCCGCCTTTCAGGTAACGATCCCGCAGTTATGTCTTGTCATCTCGCGAAGAAATGCGCTAGCGCGAATAATCTCTGTCACGCGTTGACGCGTGTACGACCTATGATTTGCGCACAGAGATATAGCTACGCTCACAATATAGACAATATAAACTTGAACGCCGGGCCGGTCAGTATTCTGAAGCAAAAAATAGCGAGGGGCGAGCTGATGAACGATGCGCATCAGACGAAGGTCGTGCAGAACCTGCAGAGAATTTACCAAGAGGTGCACGATTATAAGCCGCAGCAGTTGAACCTGTTGGAAAAATGGTTCGGCAGCAAGCGGAGGGATGCGCCGAAAGGGTTGTACATTTATGGAGCGGTCGGTGGAGGTAAAACAATGTTGATGGACCTATTTTACGATTGTTGCCAGGTATCTCTCTGGTTGCTGTTTGCGTAAGCACCGCCGCGTGAGAAGCTAGATTAAATATCTTAATCCTTTTAACACGATGCACATGTTTGTTTTTCATACAGTTGAGAAACGGAGATAATGTAACGGTTCTTGTGTAATTTACACGACTTGTTGAACGGTTATTCAAGTGATAGACATTGCGCAATGTCTATCGCAGATATCGCAGGAGAGATTTTTTAAGACTGAAACAAATAAGTTGAACGATGGAATAAAAGTGAATTGTTTAGAACAAATAAATAACTGGATTGAGATAAATTATGTAGCTTTCCATGTGTGGTATGGAACGGAACGGAAATTTTACCGCAGTACAATATATAATGTATTTTCGAATAAAAATGTTTCAGATTGAAAATAAAAAAAGAGTCCATTTTCATTCCTTCATGTTGGATGTGCACAGTAAGGTGCACGAGGTGAAGAAGACCATTGTACGAGATGTCACTAGCACCAAACTTCAACCTTTCGACCCAATACCTCCGGTCGCCTCTAGCATTGCAGAGGAGACTTGGCTGCTGTGCTTCGATGAATTTCAGGTTGAGATTCGTATTATTTTCAAGAGAAGAAACGCCGCTTGTAACGCACCGCATAACTATAAATAAAAGATCAATGAAAACAGATGCATTGCAGGTGACGGACATCGCGGACGCGATGATATTGAAGCGACTGTTCACGGAGCTGTTCGATAACGGCGTGATAGTGGTCGCGACTAGTAACAGATCGCCAGACGATCTGTACAAGAACGGACTGCAGAGAGGGAATTTCGTACCGTTTATAAAAGTGTTGAAAGATCATTGCTTCGTTAGTAATCTGGACTCTGGGATAGATTACAGGTTGAAATCGGGATCCGGTAATAAGAAGATATACTTCATGTATGTAAAAATGTGATGCGTACAATTTGCGATAATTGTGTCGTCATTGTTTAACAAACCGTATAAATTACACACAAGAAAAGGCAAGGATGTCACGAACGACGTGGATAAAGTCTTCAAGTACCTATGCTCTATGGAAAACGATGTGATACGATCGCGTACGATTTCCATAAGGGGACGCAATGTCACTTTTCGGAAAACCTGTGGGCAGGTGCTGGATTCCACATTCGAGGAACTATGCGACCGAGTGAGATGTTTTCCATCTCGTAAAATTTATGTACATTATATTGTTTAAAATTGTATGTAATGCAACTATTGATCTTTCTGTGCAGCCTCTCGGAGCGAGCGACTATTTGGAACTGAGTCAAGTGTTTCACACGGTTATAATAAGGGACGTGCCTCAACTGAATCTACGACTAAAGTCTCAAGCCAGACGATTTATTACTCTTATCGATACATTGTACGATAATAGGGTAAGAATCTATAGTGTGATTTAAATTATAAACTACAACATTTGCAGTTTGAGACATTAACCCATAAAAAATCAGTTATATAATACAGAGAATTTTTAACTATGAGTAGATCACTATAAAAGTATAAAGCCATGTATAAATAATGAAATTTGATTAAATTGTAGGTACGGGTGGTCATGTCGGCAGCTGTACCACACACGCAACTATTTTTGTCGGAAAGCGAGTCTGAATACACTGATGAGAAAAGAATGCTGATGGACGATTTGAAGATTTCACATGGCTCGGTATATCCCGATTTCATAAAAACGACGCGAATCTCTCGCATACTCTAATTACATAATATTAATTTCCGTTCTCAGGAGGACCACAAGGCGAACATTTTTACTGGCGAAGAGGAAATCTTCGCGTTCGATCGTACCGTGTCGCGTCTGGCCGAGATGCAGACCTCACAGTATTGGGAGCAATGGGAGCACCACAGATAATGATAGTTTTAACACTAGCACAATTAGATTTGTGTAGCTCCGTACGAATTCACTCACTTAAGGCTAATGCAGTTCTTAGTATTGACGATTGTAATTTTTACATAATGATCTCTCGCGCGACAGTTACTTAAGCTTTCGTCGCAATGCGCACGTTTCACTCGAGGTGTAACTTTCGCGCTTTTTCACTCAGTATTTTCTCTCATAAATTATTTTCTTGAGGGGACAAAGTTCCTCGGATTACCTCTGACATTAAATTATTTATATGATTATTTATGAGCGTAAAATCATATGTATCCATTGCCGAGCCATAATGCAAATACATGTTTATATATGTATATATATATATATATATATATGTGTGTGTGTGTGTGTGTGTATATATATATATAAAGTAATTAAAAAAATTTTGCACTCATGATTTATATGTTAATTATTCACTTTTTTGCTACATTGCATAAATATCGGAAGATCGCTGATCTTGCGCATTTTTAAGATTTGCTGATATAAATGTGTGTTCTATATTTGGTCGACGATCGGTCATATCAGTATTTTTATTATCTACATATCTGGCGATCGAGGCTCACGTATACACATATTGGAAAAGTCTGTATCACAGTTTATGTTTCTTCGAACGGTCGAGCTCTGATCTCAGAAAAACACAAAATAAACTCGTTTTTTTTTCCCCGAAAATCGTTAAATATACAATTGTTGATACTTGAGGCGATTATGATTTCTAGCCCTGGATACGTAACGGGCGAAAAATTGTCAGTGTCACAAGTAGTTCGTGTCATTCTGTATCTCGTGCCTATCACTCTTATCACTTGTGGCTATAGAGAAGACGTAACTGTTTTATTTTAAACGGAGACGTAGGTCAACAGAGCCATTCTTGGAAGGATACGATAAACACGTGGCTTAACGGAGTGTAGTAGTTTTCGCATAAACTTGTTCAAGTTTTCTTCTCGAAATCATGGATTCCCGACCGGTAGTTTTTCAAATGACCGACTCGATTCAAGGTAATTAATTAATGCAATAATTCTGATCCAAGATAATGCTATAATGCTGATCTTATATCATTTCATGAAAACATCTGTTTTGATATTTACATATTCTTATTTTACATATATATATATATATATATATATATATATATATATATATATATATAATAATATTTGAATTTTACTTTTTAGCTTGGCTAAAATTCTTGGAGGTTTACATCAATGAGCCAGCAATAAGTAAAAACGTGCGACAAATACGTTATTTAGCTACTACGATAACAGGAGACAATAAAATAGCTTGGTTATTAAAGGCAATAAGTTTTATTGATTTAACTAGTTTGAATAACGATGATACAGACAGCATCATTGAACAATTGTGCAAAAAGGTACATATAAGTTGCAATATGGAATTAGTCTTTAATGTGAATAACTGACTAATTAATATTACAGGCTGTAAAACCCATAGATAACTTGCCATTTTCATGGAAGAAACCGCTTCACACAGCTGCTGTTTGTGTTTATCCATCCAAAGTGAAAACTGCAACAGCTGCCTTAAAGAAATTGAAGAACACAGATGCAGTTAAGATTGCTAGTGGTAAGGAAACAAAACTTTCCTTCTAACCTAACGTGGATATTATAACAGTGTTATCTAATATAAATTTTCTGTTAGTGGCAGCAGGATTTCCTTCTGGACAATATCCATTAGAGACTCGACTGCAAGAAGTGCGCTGTGCGATAGAATATGGAGCACAGGAAATTGATGTTGTGATCGACCGATCATTAGTTTTGAATCATGAATGGATAAAGCTATATGACGAGCTTGTAGCTATTCGTTCAGTTTGCAATGAGAACGAACAGAAAAAAATATGTCTGAAAGTTATAATAGGATCAGATGAATTATTTGGTTACAAAGATGTGTATAGAGCGTCGATGATATCTCTGTTTGCTGGCGCCAATTTTATCAAGACATCTACAGGGAAAGACGGAACTTCGGCGACATTGGAAACGGGAATGATTATGTGCAGAGCGATAAAGGAGTTTGAAAGATTGACCACACAAAAGGTAACAGCAGTTGATCTTTGTGATAATCGAGGTCATCTGTAACGTATCTTTTATTTTCAGATGGGCTTTAAACCTGCTGGAGGCATTAAGACTGCGCAAGATGCTCTGGAATGGATGGTCTTAATTAAGGAAGAATTGGGAAAAGACTGGTTAACAAACACACGTTTCAGAATCGGTGCATCTAGTTTATTGAAAGACATTTGCGAGGAAATAATCAGAACGTTTGAAAGCAATATTCAAACTGTCAGTGAAGAGAAGAAAGAAGAGAAAAAAGAAGAAAAAAAGAAATAAAGATTTCAGATTTGTTAATGTGATGGCAACAACGATATTTTTATATCATTTTTGTATATTCGCAAGTTTTAAAATAATTCAGTTTCGTTGTAATAAGTTTAAATAAATTTTAAAATGCTCTAAGAGTTAAATGATTAAAAAATTCACTCGATCACTGAAATTTCGATTTTAGTTCAAGTTATAACGAAATTGTAAACACGATTGCTCTTTTAAAAGATAATCAATTATTTTTTTTTGGAAGTATTTAACAACCGATTTATTCAACGGACATTCACCGACTTATTATGACTACTCTTGTCCTTTATCAAAACCTTTATGCATCAATCTTATTAATTTTTTAATCCACGGAATCCTAAACTCTCAGTCCCCTAAAGAGAAAATACCGGATAAAGGCCGGGAATGGGATCGAACCTATTTTATATGACATGTGTGACACCAATACATGTGTATATAATGTATTTTTTTACGTTTGCTACTACTAGTTACTAGGAAAATAGCCAATCACGGTTTAACCAAAACCGTGTGTATCCAGCATGACATAATTAGACTCGCTATTTCTAATAAATCATTTTTAACTAATCATAAGTATTTCAATCAACATTAAAATATGTGAATAATATGACATAGCTAATCAGGCCATTACATTGTTGTGTTTGTTGAATATACACTGTGGCAAACAGACACACCCGATCTATTACTTGATCCATAAATTGCCTGATAATATTTTTTAATTGAACTAAAAATTTTTACCATTAAACATGTAGTTAATATTGTTAGACTGGTCCTCATCAAATAAAACGAGAATATCTTTACAAATATTTCTCATACATATTATTTTTCATGCACCTTCTTATTCTCTCTCTTTCTCCTCTTGAAAAAAGAAGATTATGATTAACATAAACAAGAATTATTAAACTGATTTTAGCAGCAAAATCAGTATTATCAATAATACTAAATATTTGGATAATTTAAATAATAAATTAAAAATATAAAAAAAGTAGAAAGTATATTATAGAATTATATAACATGTTACATAATATTATTGCAGATTATTATATGTTATAAATAGATTTGTATATTATTTATTATAGACAAATATATAAATAAAAAAAATTATTATGTTAATCTGAATTCGTCAATGTACATCAATGGTATCTGATATGTCAATTGTTATTTTTTTTTACAAGAAATACTTGATTATGAATTAAGAAATTTCTTGTACTTCTTCGTGAAAAATAGCGCAAAATACGAATATGTCAGAGCGGGCGACGCCGATGCGTCTAAATATATCGATCAGTAAATAGATTCTACATAATTGACATACTTGGTACACATAATGTCATTGCGGACACGTAAATACGCAAATGTCTTATTAAGATCATTTCAATTTCATTTTCTAATTGACGTCACACACCTAACAATACGATAAAAGAATTGCAAATAATCGGCGCTTAAATTCTGAAGAATCTGGTCGAATGTTGGTGCGTTGTAAGAAATATTTTATTTATTAAAATTTATCAATATGCGTTATAACTGTAATCTAATTCCTTGAAAAATACGCATAAAAAAAAGATTACGATACAGTGGATCTAATCTTTCTTTATCTTTAACACTTGTAATCGAGTTTCATGAAATCAAAAGGATATTTGAGTATGTCGGAGATTTGCAAGAAAAACTGAAACTATCCTCCGATAACACGCGTACTTATTAAAACCCATCTCAAAGATGTCTTAAACGCGATCGATATCACATGGTTTCGTACATGTAACTTGCACGAAACATTCCATCTACGCAACAATTCATACAAATCAGAGATCCAATATCTGTCTAAAATTTCAAACTTACTGTAAAAACCTTCGTGCAAATCCAAAATCATTTAAATTCTCCCTAAAATCCCTATCCTATAATTATAAAATTATATTTTTATCGTTTAAGTAATTATGTTTTTCTTATCGCGTCAAGATATGAAGTTCATTTTTTTGCAATACAGCGAATTGACGACTTACATTATATAAATTTGAGTTCTAAAATCCAGATAGGAACGCATGCAGAAAAATTTTAAAAAATAAATTTCTATATAATTGTAACATTAGTGAGAATCATCTTAGTACACGTATTTCTGAATACATTTCAGAAATTAATTTTGTAATTATTGTAAAAATCGTTGTAGCATAAAATTGTACAATTATTACTCAAGTAATAGTAAAACATTCTTTTTACTTTTTATTTTTACATAACTTTGCGTCATTATCTTATCAATATTTAGAACTTATAATTGTAAAATTCTATTTCAGCAAAAGATATGCGTTTTGCAGACTCATCTTAAGACAATTATTGCGAAATGCGGTGAATGGAAAGATGCAATAATTGTGCATTTATTGCAAAAGTTTCCTATCTGGGTCCTTTCGAGAGCATTATTCCGCATTAGCATCCACTCAAAGACGGATTAGTCTGGGCGGAGGCGGGCGTACGTCGCCACCGGAAATCGAGGCTCAAATCCAATATAGATCGATCAGTAAATAGATCTCGAGCCGGCGCGAGAGCCGCTCTCGCGTAGTATTTGCAGCTTGCAAGCTCCGCTGCGCCTTGCCCTCTGGCAAAGCCTGTCGTGACACCGTTTCGGCCGCATTGCGCCGGGCAACGGCCGGGGCCCGGCCCGTCCTTCCGTCACCGTCGCATCGGCTTTATTCCGCGCTAGTCGCACTCGGCGCGCCCGGCTCCAGCGGCCGTTCCGCGGCGTCTCGGCCGTCTCACGCACCAGCGAATGCGGTGAGCAACCCCCGCGTCCACGCGCCACGCGCGTCTCGCATCTCCGATCGATCAGCCACCCCCCCGACTCGCCTGGGGAGACTCGCGGGACCCGCGCTAAGCTCGGCCCGCCACTCTCGGCAAGTAATATACACAACACCACCGAGCAGCAGAATATATCGTGCCGTCGCGGTCGTACGGCATACGGGACCACCTCGTCATACACTCTATATTCGGATGCCGCCGCTTCCGGGTCGGCATAGCGCGGATTCGCGGCCCGACGCGGCGGCGAAGCGCGCTCGGGAGGAAAGCGGAAGGGAAAGATCGCGCGGCGCTGATCCAGCGGGATCACGCTACTCGTCAACTTGCGAGAAACACTTGGATTATATCCACGATTTGCTAGACGAACGTTGAATCGTACAACTCGAGAATACTCTCAATCGCGAGTTACTCGATGAGAGACCAGCAACTGAAATTGGTATCGAAACGCATTTGGTCCTTTGCTGGAAAGATACTCACGTTACTACTACGGTGATCATTCATCCTATATTACAGAGAACAGTCCTTTCTTCAAGATTTAAATTTTTTGTTTTTTAGATTTTTTTTCTTAAAAACTCACTTTTGTCCTTTGCTTCTGAAAAGTCCTATAAAATGTCCTATATTATCAGTCCTTATCACCTTTCTATATTTTCTGTAATGTCTAAACAAAGATGTGTTTCTTTTTTTATATGTATAATTGTTTTAGTTTACAAAATTTTATTTTTTTTTTCATATAAATATATATTCAGGGAAAAAATATTAATGATATGAATAACTTTACATTGCACTTGTTTGAAGGAAAAAGGCGGTGTCCTTTATTTTTCTCAATGAAATATGGTCACCGTAGTTATTACAGATAAATCGTGGAAGTGATCTTCCACGCAGCATCGGAAATCTGAATATATCGAGATCACGATGGTTTTGATTCTTGCGCAAAACCCCGGCATTCGCGAATGTATTCTCGATTTCACTTGACGATGTTCTTATTTTGTAAAAAAAAGAGGAAATGTGTTATGCAAATTGAGCTGTGTTTATTTCAGCAATATTGATTCAGCAATTATGATAAATAACTAATATCGAGATATCATCAATCATTGGACGACGACGTTTGATTTCATCACATGTCGCTCACTTGTCGATTAAAGTATATTTGCCAGCTTGAATTCTATTTAAGAATTATGATTTATATTTTTAGACATACACCTTGGCACTTCGCGTAACCGGAATCGTTGACCTCTCTCTAAATGACGCATATTTTTCATCAGGGTATATAGCATTATTTGTTTCCTCGATTGCACTCGTAAACAACATTAAAATAGCAGTGGGAATTGCAAAAAGCCCGTATCCGACATTCGCGTTTCATATTATTATTATCTTGCCAAAATCTTATTTATTCAGACCTTACGTAATAATCCGATCAAATTCGAAGTATTTTTAAATATTCCTGATTATACATATATAAAGATATTTATGACAGATAGGAAGAATACAGAGGAATACGATAATTTAAAAAATTGGCAATTTGTTTAATTATAAAAAGAAGATACAAAATTTGAGGTATGTAATTTAATCGATCTTCCCTTTGCAATCACATGTAATTATAATTTAGAACATCTATTTGAACGTAAGATTCGTAAATAAATAATATATTTACTTATTTTGTTAGTTATATTAATAGCCCGATTATGAAAGCGATTGTAGTGTCCAAGATTCTGTAAAGAAAATTTTTTAACACGATTAGGATAAATTTTATAGATATTTTATCATTTTATTGTAAAAATAAGCCTATCAGATATAATTTCAGATGTAGAGCGTCATGGCAATCAGCATAAAATTTACAAAATTTGACAACACACCATGGGGCTTTCGATTAGCTGGTGGCAGCGATTTTCCGCAGCCGCTTACCGTTATCAGAGTGAGTTTCCTATTACTCTTATCTAATAATTATCAATGTTAATAAAAATATAAAAATCAAGAGATTAATCACAAGACTCGAATAATATTAGCTATTCTTTTCATTTCAATTACATTTCAAACACGAAAACAGACATGATAGTTCTTCTTTGAATTGTAACAATTTCATTATTTAAAATAGCACTGTTTTTACATCATTTCTTTTGTGATTGATTCTAAAAGCTAAAAGAGTAGAAAAAAATCAGGATTGAGACAACGGGGTGGAGTACCGCGTAGAGTTTTTGAAAAGGAGTAAGACATAAAACGTAAATGTGATTTACAGGTCACGGAGGAAAGCCTGGCTGAATGTATGGGTTTAAAGGTCGGCGATGTTGTAGTAAGACTGAACGATCAATCGATTAGCAACTTGACTCATGGACAAGCGCATGAAGCATTATTACACGCTGGCAATAATTTCGTTCTAGCTGTGCAAAGGTAAGTTTCTTGCGAGGATCGATTTCGAAACAAGAAAAATACAGTGGCACTTCTTATGGCTTTATGCTTCTTGTGTTTTTTTTTTTTTGGAGACATACTTTAAACATTCAATTGTAAATACGCGTGTTCACACACTCCGATTTGCTATGAGTCGCCATTGCTCCTATATTCAATATTCGATTAATTTGACTAAAACAATGAGATAAAATTAACGACATATTGAGTAAGCCTTTCTGTTAATTTATCTAATTTAACTTCCATGTTAATCAAAATTAATAAAATATTAAATAGGAGCAGTGGCGACCTATCGAATAGTTAAAAATGACTCAAATTGAATATAATTTGACACTACGAGTTTAACAGTGCATAGGAACTTGTAACACGAAAGAAAAGCTGTAAAAATTGAGACGTATCTAGTTTCTTGGATTACGTCATTTGAAATATTTCGATGGCTAATGTTCCTTCAACTGTTAGGTGTTTCTCATTCGTTAGAGATTACTAGATAAAATATCTTAATTTACTCCGCTGCATTAAGCATTCAAAAATACAAGTTAATTAGATTCATACGTGCGCACACATAATGTTTACATTGTATATTGACGAAACAGGAAATGGAGATAAATGACGCGGTTGCACCGCGGCCAAGACGAATAAGCGGGTACATAAATGCAACAGCTATGTCGAGCGCGACTCACATAAACTGTCCCATACGGTCTCTCCCGGGAGAAATCGCTCATAACCAATATTAGTTCTCGAGATTATTGATATTGAGATTGCGCCACGTGTCGAAGCAGCGAGTAAAATTTTCGTAAATGCGCAATTCGTTAGAAAATCCGGATTATCTATTTCTTCTTGCTGTTACATAAAATTAAATCTAGTATCTAATAAGATATATTATGTACATATAATTAAAAAAATACAAGATAATATATGTATATAAGAGGGAAATAAGTAAAATATTTAAAATATGTTGTCTTTAAATATTATCCACTTCTGACTGACGGAACTAATATAATAGCGTGATACAGATGTATTCGAAAGTGCGGAAGAAATTGTCGAGGCTAGCGAATTCTTTCGATCGTCTTACGTCGTTACCAAGATCGGATTTAATTTCGGATCGCGATAGCCGAAGGCTGTAATCGAATTTAATGAGTCCTCAAGGATCTCGTGCCTAACGAAGTGCACCGGGCGGTGCGCGTCATTCATCGCCGACATACTCTCGATAATAACTTCGGCGACGCGGCAAGAATATCCCGGCGTATGAGCTACGTGTGTGGCAATGTATTGCGTCACCTATAAATAGGTGACCCAGAATGAGAGATCTGTTTATCATTGGTTGGCGATTTTATTGCTGGTCCCTGGTCGCGCGCCCCGTCTCTTGCCGTTTGTCGCATATTCGCGAGATCCACTAGCCGCGCGAGAGCGAGAGACCAACACGCCCGGAATCCCGCGCGCGCGGTGCATTCGGCATCCATATCCATATCCGCGCGCATAATCGCATCGCGCGAGCAGGAGAAAGTCTATTTTCTTGGTCGCTGTGTTTGTTGCTTGCGCAGAGAGGAGAAGGCACGAGAGGCAGCCGAGGCGATATCGGAAGAGAACATCGTCCCATATAAAATCGCTGTGAGTATGTCCGTAAGATGAAAGGTAAACAGCATCCCTGTTGAACTCTTAACTGACAAGAGCTACGCGACTCTTCGACATTCATTTCCATCTTTCCGGAGCGCATCCAGCTCTTTCCCACATACTTTCACACGTCCGCGAAATTTGAAAATCTTTTACGTGAGTTTCCGAAGAGAAAGATTTCTTCCCAAATAGATGAAAAAATTTATATATGAGAAAAAAATTAATGTTCACGTCACCAAGTAAAAGTTAAAAGAATCGTTATATTTGTTCCAATTTAACAGATAAAAAATATTTAAAATTGATGGGAAATAGTTATTTTTATAAAATAAGGAATTTTGTATCCTACATATTTGTTATATCACGACTCTTAAAATGTCTGACTTGTTATAACGAATCAAGTGCACTAACTTGAATGCTCTGATCGCAACAGCATGATTTCTATTTGTTTCCCACCAGTGGTTTAAAAAATTCGCGATATTTTTCACCGGAAGTTGAAGCTCGCTTTCATCGGGGAAAATCTTTGATCTTGAATCCGCTTGACATTTAAAGAGAGACATGGTGTAGCAGAGAAAGTGGCTGACGAGATGATGACGTCGAGTTTGCTTATTAGCTTGCAGACTTACCGCCGGTCTTCCCAGAACAGATCTTAAAGGAGGAGACAGTGATCGAGCGGTACGAAGAGGAGAATACCGTCGTCGAACCGCTGTCCGCCGAAGAGGAGAACAGGCAAGAGGAGAAGAAGCTCGCGGAAGAGAAACCGGTGGACGCCAACAGCGAGATCGTGTCCAACAAAAATCTCACGGATGACGAGATTGCTCAGTTGATCCTCGAGGAAGAGGAGCTCTTGTCTGATAAAGGATTATTAGGGTACATGTCCACGATTGTCGAGTTAACTGATGATAACACCATGATTAAAGATTCATCCCCTTATCATCTTTTTCATTTAATGAGTTCAAACAAAAAAATTTTTTCAATAATTAATCGAAATCATTGAAAATTTGAAAAACTGAAGAATCTTAAGCAGAAATTCTAAAAATGTCAGAATATATATTTATATTAATTATTAAGAATCGAAAACTTTACTCAGTTCAGAATTCTCAGCTTAAAAGTAATAATTAAAATCAACTTTGGAAACGTAAAACATTCCTCTTATATATATGTTCTACGAATTTTATATATTGCTTTTTAGAAGTGTGTTAAATAAACAGATAGTTCTTCTCACTAATACTAACTTTCACTTTTTCGACGCGATCGACAGAGTAAACTTCAAGAAATTAAGACCGCGAGCCTCAATTCTGAAAGATTCGAAAGTTCTGGAGGAGCTGCAGCAGATCGCGATAGCCGAGCCTGAGAGGGTGCAAGAGTTGAAGCGCACTTCTACCTTCCTCCAGAAGCCGCAGCGACCGGTGCCGAAGTCAAAGAGCGATCCGAAGACTGAAGAAGACGAGGGGGAGACTTACAAGGTCGTGATCAAGAAGCAGGACAAGAAAACGGTAATCGCGCGTCTCGTGGAGAAGGGTCTGTTGCCGCCAGGAACGGAGACGACCATCATCAAGACATCGGAATCGTCGGAACTGTCTGAGGTAAAGATGCATGAAACGGAGAAACTCGAAGAAAATTGTCCTCCTGCCGTGTCCGATTCAAATTCCTCGTGTTCAACCTGTTCTCTCGATAACACCGACAATTCATTGTCGCCCCCACGTCCTCCGGAATCCGACTCGAACGAATTTCTCACCTCTGAGGATCAACTGGCGCGTCATACAACATATACATGTAAATCGAATCGTTCTGGAAGTCTCACCGGCAAATACGATGAAGCGAGATCGCTTTTTAAAGGTCATTACTTGGAGAACGTCCTTCGCGGTTACACTCGTTCCTGCATTCTTCGTGATCGACAGGTTGATGAGTTCGCGAAGACTAAATCGGGAAGCGTATACCTAAAAAAATACGGTCTTTTGTCGTCAAACGAAACTAGAAAGAGGACGAGCAGATGCGCGCGAGCGCACTACGCGGAGAGGATTCTGCTTCGAAATGTCAGCGCTGTCGCTAAACAATTTCGTTCAAAGTCGAAGACGACTCGCGTCCTCGTCTCCAGAATAAAGGGAAGATATCTGGCGACATATCTGAGACGCCAAAGCATCCGGTTGATGTCCTTGATTACGACACTGTTCCAGTTTTTGTTGCAGAGACCAGGCGTCTCCGAATCATCGAACTTGTCAAAGGTTCACGAGCGACGTTTGAGTTTCAAGGGTCGCTATCTTGAACAAGCTCTTCAAAAGAATGTCGCTCCTATTCTCGAACGCGTGAAGGAGACGTGCTACACCGATGATCAATTGAAGACAGTCGAGGAAAAAAGGGACGGGCCGAAATCTACGAGAACGAAGGGACGTTACATGGAGAAGTGTCTCCATCGGCAGAATTTGCGTCTGAGATCCGCGTTGACGAATCTTCTTGATTACGCGAAGAGCAGTCTTGATCATCTCTTCGTCATTACCGCCACGTCATCGAAAACGAAACGCATGATGAGAGGTCGATACTTTGAGCAGCTGGTTCGTAGAAATCTCGAGATCCTTGAACTATTCGTGGAATACGTTCGTTCTACAATATCCGAATGGCTCGAGGAAGGTTTGTCATGCACATCGCGAAATGAATTTCTTACCGTCAGTACTTCCAATCGCTTTGCCGATGATTCAATTCTAGAAGAACAGCAAACTGATCAAGGCGCCTTAGACTTAAAGATTTCCGAGTGGCACGAAGACGGTCCATCCTGTCCGTTGCAAAAAGAATCGCTCCTTATCATTAAACCTTCCGACAATCTAGAACCAAACGAAGAAGAAATTGCTGAAAATAGTGGCAATATTTCCGAATCGGATGGCAAGCCGGTCTTCGAAGAAACTGATAAGTGTCTCGAATCGTCAAAGTCTACAGACATGGTCATAGAAGAGGAAGATACTCTTTCGAAATTCTTGCAGTCGGCTGAGAATTACGTTTCCACCGAAGTTTTCCATCGTGGTAGCAGACGACTCTCAAGACCGCGTAAATCTATCGATATCAACTCTAAAGAGGATGATGAGGCATTTTCAAAATTCCTACAGTCGGCCGAGGATTACGTTTCCGCCGAGATCTTTCACCGCGGCAGCAGACGATTCTCAAAACCACGTAAATCTATCGATATCAACTCTAAAGAGGATGATGAGGCAATTTCAAAATTCCTACAGTCGGCCGAGGATTACGTTTCCGCTGAGGTCTTTCACCGCGGTAGCAGACGATTCTCAAAACCACGTAAATCTATCGATATCAACTCTAAAGAGGATGGTGAGGCAATTTCAAAATTCCTACAGTCGGCCGAGGATTACGTTTCCGCCGAGGTCTTTCACCGCGGCAGCAGACGACTCTCAAGACCGCGTAAATCTATCGATGTCACCTCCAAAGAGGATGATAAAACATTTTCGAAATTCCTACAGTCGGCCGAGGATTACGTTTCCGCCGAGGTCTTTCACCGCGGCAGCAGACGACTCTCAAGACCGCGTAAATCTATCGATGTCACCTCCAAAGAGGATGATAAGGCAATTTCGAAATTTCTACAATCGGCCGAGGATTACGTTTCCGCCGAGGTCTTTCATCGTGGTAGCAGACGACTCTCAAAATCGCTCAAGCGAGAAGAGCGGGGAGAAGAGGACGTTCTGTCGAGTGTTCTCCGCTCAACCGGCGATTACGTCTCCAGCGAGGTGTTCCATCGCGGAAGCAGAAGATTGTCTAGGTCATACAAGAGGGAATCCATTTCTCTTACGACTCCTACTTTGTGGAGCGGTTTGAAGAGCATGTACCTCAATCTACCTTGGTTCTCCTTCAGGGTCACCGAGAAGAGCACAGAACGCAGCGGAGATTGCGAGGAGAAGATCGATTCCGAAATCGAGCGCGACAATAGAAGATTATCGTTCGTACCGACGATTCTCTATCAGGGTATCACGAACCGGATCGGTATCGATTTCACGAAGCTGGTGGTTTATGCGTTCGTACCTTGTACTTCGATCATCCTTTTCTATATGTATAAATAATTATCGTCATCTAATAATCATTTGATGACGTTTACATTTGGTTTCGATGCTACTAATATAATTAAACTGCAGATGCAATTATGATCAAGCGAACAAAATTAAGTTTTGAATTTGAGAATTTAATATCGCGTTAGTTTGTTAATTTTAATCAATACAAATACGTTTTTTTTTCCCGTGATTGTATTTAGATTTAAATAGAGTTCACTTGTCCCAAAATGTGATTCTAACTTACCTCAGATTATTGTTATATACTTATATATTTGTTCCAGCAACTCTTACAGATATTAGATCATCGTGAATCATTGACACTCGTATAAAAATGTCTCGTAAATGTGTCTTTGAATTTTACTGTAATCATATGTTTTGTTTTTTGTCACTAGAATAAGTGTTCCCAGAGTGAATCCTGTAGAATTGGAATGCAAAAGCAGCTAATGTGATCAATTTAATATACAAGTGAAGATGTGATTAACTTTTTCCTCAAGTGTAAAATTTGTACAATATGATTAAATGTTGAAATGATAAAATGTTTAAATGGATTATTCGTAATTGAATTTCTTTATGTATCAATATAACCTAACTTCTTATACAACAAAAAAGTTCGAAATTTTACTTTTATTTTATTATATACGTACTATAATTATTGTATTATAGTTTATTTATTTTTTATCGCCATTCAAATTATTTAATATTTATTATTGATTTTATTATCTGTGATTCTTATTATAAAACATTATATATATATAATTAAATTCTACATTACATAATTGCTAATCCGATATAGTATATTTTAAAGAGATACAAGACATCCAACTTGATCATTTAAATAAAAAGGTAAGTATATATTTGATGTGTTCTTCCACGGTTTTAAATAATACTTTATAATAATTGTTAAGTATCATAAAAAAAATCAAAATTTTAAACATTTTATATACTTTGTTAACGAAAAAGTTAAATTTATTATTTAAAATCATTTATTTTTCAAAATAATGTAAAAAAGGATATTATTTTGTTATTTTCAAAAATAATATTTTTAAAAGACAATTGCATGATATGAATAACATTTCTCAGATAAAAGTAAGAAAGTAAATTATTTCTAATATCGTCGATCTTTTAGATTTACGAATTTTTATATAAAAGTATGTTCTTTCTTTCTCTCTATCTTCTATAAACTAAAGGTTAGTTGTTTTACAGTTTGTAAAATAGCTCTGATATATTTGTTTTATGCTTTTTGTTATAAGTAATCATATTTTTCGTTATTCAGATAAAAATTATAAAATATCTAAAAATCTTATAAAGATTGATAAATGTCTTAAAAATTTAAATAATATCTTAAAGATTTAAGTAATGTCAGAAAGATCTTTGCAAATATTTGAAAAAATAAAAGCTTTTATTCAGAGACGAAACTTTTTATATGCTTATGTGCAATACTTTTTTATAATTTTAATCTTTCTCACAATTTAGACAACGACTCCAGCTGCGACACCAGAGCTAGCATACAGGGCAGAGCAAGAGGGAAAATCTGATTCACGTCCCGTATCAAAGGCAGAAGGAGAAAAGAAAGGCGACGAGATCGACGAGATCAAAGCGAAAGAAAAATCAGAGATCGAGAAAGAGGATCATCGTCCTGTATCTTGTGATGCAAGATCTACGCCGGACGAGCAAATAGCAACCGAGGAAGATTCAAGCGTCTCCACGACATATCCGACGGTGGCAAAAGCCAATAACGAGAAAATCAAGCAACTGGTATCCACGGAGATCAACCTCGAGCAACAATTGGAGAACGTGCAACGACAGTTACTCGCTCTAAAGCAGCTACCGAGCGAGATTGAGAATCACCTGAGAATCGTGTCCGACCAACTGCACAAGATCATGGAGCTTAGCGGCATGCAGCGGTCGGTTGGCAACGGAAACGGTGGCCGCCGCGGGTCGTCAGGTGACCGAGATTCGTAATCATGTTCAAAATAGCCAAAGCGGACCTTGACGATTATTCTCTAGGCATATTTTCGAGTTTCGTCGCTATGCGACTTTGATTCTGAGTGGATGCCAGTTCTCGCGTCCATCACTATTAAATTAAAAATTGAGGTTCACGTTTCATTAAAATTAAATAACTTAATTTTCTCAAACAAAAAATTTATTTCGCATCTTCCTTTTTAAAAAATATTTCAAACTTATTTAGATTAATTGCTTCTTTTTCTTCTTCTTCAATCTCCCACGATAGGCTTTTCGCCTGTTCTTCTTCGGTTTTTTTGCTTCAGCCGACCTCTAAGTTATCGCTCCATTTTTTTCTTGGCCTACCTGAATTACACCTTCCTTTTGGGGATTTGTCTCTTACGATTCTCACTATTTTATCTTCTAACATTCTACTTACATAAGTGACATAAGATAACTATATGGTCATTTCATCCCTTCTTTGTATTCTTTATCCGGTTATTAATGTTATCCACTTTATATTCCCTTCTGATAGTTTCACTAGGTATGCGATCGAGTAATGTTCTGTTATTTTGCGAAGGATTTTCATTTCGGTTGTTTCCAGGATTCGTCTGGTTCTTGATGTTTTCGGTCGTGTTTCTACACTACGCGTAATATCGGTCTTATAACAGTCTTGTATATTCTTCACTTTACTTCTATATTGAGATGTTTATTGCGCCATATTATGTCGTTCAGCCAATCAGATATCTTGTTAGCCTTATTTACTTGATATTTGATTTCGTAATCTACGTATCCCCGTAGCTAGATAATTCGACATCGAGATAAATGAAACTTCATTACTTGTTCTATGATTTTATTGTCTACCAGTTTACATCTAATAGATTCTTTAGATATCGTCATAGTTTTGATCTTATTAGTTGAGATAATTATGTTGAACGTTTTTAATTCTAAGTTAAATTTGTTGATTAATGTTGATTAAGTGTTGTAATTCATTTTCACTCTCCGCAAGCAGCACCGCGTCGTCCGCGTAACATAGGATAGTGATGTTTTTATTTCCTTTTATTTTTTGCTCGTCGTGTTCTTTTTATTATTTCGTTCATTACAATATTGGACAGTACTAAGCTTACAATTAGCGAATCTCTTTGCCTGGTGCCTCTTTCTACAGGGATTAGTTCTGTTAGTTTTCCATTCACTTTAGCCTGTATTTTATTTTTGTTATAAACGTTCTCGATGGTTTTTATTAGGCATATTGGTATTTATCTATTCGTATAGGATATTTATGACATTATCTAATTGCACCCGATCAAACGCTTTTTGTAGGTTTACAAAGCACAGATATGTTGGCTTGTTATATTCCAGTGATTTTTCACTTAGAATTGTTACCATTACTTCACTTAGAATAAATGTAGTGTCCGTACAGGATCTTCCAGTTTTAAATCTTTGTTGTTCATCAGCGAATTGCAATAGCGGAACTATTTTATTAAGTATGATTTTCCTTGTTATTTTTAATGCTGTACTAAATAGATCGATACCTCTATAATTACTTGTACTTATCTCCTTTCTTGAACATTAGTACCATTATGCTTGTTCTTCAGCTTTCCAGTATCACGTTATTGCTTATTATTTTTTACATCAGTTTGGCTATTTGTGTTAAAAGATGGTTACCTTCGTAATTATATAATTCATTTACGAAGTCATTTCCCGGGGATTTTCGGTTTCTAAGCTTTGTTAAAACTTCTTTCACTTCCAGTTCCGTGACAATCAAGTCTTCCTCAACTATTATCTTAGGAACAGTCGGGTTGTGGGATTCCTCCTACTTTTTGAAAAGCTCAGTTAAATATTCGACGCATTTCCTTTCATCTATGTTATTGTTTTCTATTATTAGATTTTTACTTCTTTCCTTTGTTTTCTAATCGTTTTCCATATTTGTTTTTGCAGCCCAAAGAGATCGCTTTCCAGTTGTTTTGAGTAGATTTCCCAATATTTTTTCTTTAGCCTCTTGATTAGTCATTTGGTTTCGTTTCTTATCCTTTTGTACTCTATTTTCGAGTCCGCTGTTCTAAATGATTTATATCTCAGGCTTTTCTTTTTTGCTTGCATTTCTCTTTTACTTCTCTACTGAACCAGGGTATTCTATTCAGCTTGTTTCCTGATTCCTTTATCCTTCTTCTCAAAGCCTTGTCTGCCGCGTTCTCTATGCTCCTTCTTATTTTTTTCCAGCACTGTTCCACATCGTCTTCATCTATTACTTGGTTCTGTCTCATTTTTTTGTGCTAATCTTTCTGGATATAGCTCTTTTATTGATTGGTGCCACATGGATTCAACATTAAATTTTTCGGTTTTTCTGGTTGGTTCTCCTTCCCTTTTTTCCAGTTTTAGTGTTTTTATTCTCAATTTACACACGAGTAGACTGTGGTCACTTCCCACATCCTAATAGATTAATTTAAATACATAAAAATGTAGTCTAGATTAGATACTTCCCACATTCCAATAGATTAATTTAAATATATAAAAATATAGCCTAGATTAGATATAGAACTTTTTCTATATTCAAATTTGGAATTTTTCCTTTTCGATAGCGCGCTTTAATTTTGTCATTCTCGCTGTCATTCAGAAGAGAATATTGCGCTGCGGGAGAAGGACGAGGAAGAGCTGAAGGAACAGGAGGATACCGACGAGGATGATGAGGAATTTACGGAGACTTACGATTACATCGAGGAGATTGCGTGTTTGGAGCGAAAGACGTCATCAAGGTCAACGCCGCAAGTGATCGAGCCTAGTGATGACGAGGGAGAAATGGAGGAAGAGGAAGCGGAGACAAAAGAACTGGACGGTACGATTTCCGTGAAGAGTGCGGATGAGGAAGGAAGCAGAGTGAAGAAATTCATCGTCTCTTATGAAACTAAGCTACTGAAATCGCCCAGTCCGGCACCATCGCACGGTGATGACCAATATTATTTTAATAAAGTGTATCTCCATAAGCAAAAGTTCCGTGACGTTAAAATATTTTTCGCATTACATTTGAGCTAGATATAAGACAATGTTGTAAAATACAACAATGCTACATTATAGGAAGTTTCGAACCAGATCCTAAACTGACACCAAAAGATCAAGTTATACAGGAACTGCAGGTACCCGATAAATGGAATGATTCGTGTTCTGTCTAGGATAAAATGATAATCGTACTGATAATTGTTTCTCCCTTTCTCTATTCGTGCTCAAAAATTAGACTTGTCTTGTTAACGGAAGCCCACCCTGTTTCGAGATAATAAATGAATTATGTAAATGCACGATAAATCAAATTATATGTATATATATTTTTTTTACGATTAATATCTCTATTTTGTGAATTTATTGTTCCTACATTATCTATTTACTATAAATCGATTTCTGATTGATATCGAAAGAGTTTACATGTGTCATGAATTCGAATTTTATAATTTTGTTCTTTTACTGAGAGATGCATGGTGAACGTTCAAATGTAAGCAAAAATCGTTAATTTGTCGTGTTTTAACTTTCAGCAACTGCACAAGAAAGGCAAGAAACCCTCGCAGGACTTGTGGCCCCAGGCTAAGCAACTCGAGCTTACGCAAGGTCGCAGATGGAGATGCCCGAATGACTTCTTCAACGACGAGATGATAGCGGAAGTGTTATCTTCCCAAGCGGAGGTCATTCGCGGAAAAGCGATGGGGTAAGAATAATTTTGCGATTCTGATAAAAAATTTCGAAACGAGTTAAAATTGTACTGCAAGATGGAGAAAATCTTGAGAAAGGTATTCATGTTTTGATCCCAGTGAAAAGTGTTAAATCGATCGATTGTACAGAGTAAACTTCAAGAAGTATGAGAAGACGAACTTACCAAACTATGATTACCTGATGAATTCGAGTGTTTATAAGATGATTCATAAAATGGAGCGAGAACCGAAAAGGGGCATCCCCGTCAGACCCGCCAAAGTCAATGCGGCGGAAGATATAATTGAAAGAGTTGTAAGCCTCTCTTTGTAATCTTTCACTGCTGTCAATATAAATCGCTTAGACAGAATGGAGGTGATGATAATTAATTGTGAAATCGTGACAATCGAAATATTTCTCAAGCGATTTGAAAGGTGTTTACGGAAATATTTTTACGAAGTTGCAGATACTGCCAATTAATCATTGTCATCCCAATATAATTGTGTTATTAGATTCCATAGATATTAAATCTCATCTTATCTCAAACCAACTAAACTAAACAAGTTATTATAATTTGTCTCAGTAAATAATTCTAAATAAAATACAAAATAACTCATTTAAATTAAAATTCAGTAGGTAACTTAAGATTACTATTGTTTCGATATTAATCGAGGAAGGAAAAAAATATAATTTTGTAATATATTTTCAGAAATCACCGGCGGTAAGTGTTGTAGATGACAGGAGCGCTCGAAGCGTCAGCCATTAATACAGCAGCGATCATAGATAATCAGAATGTAATATCATAGTTTATACGCGAAAAATCTATGCGTGTTTGAAAGACATGTTAAATCTATATATCTGAGATATTCAAGGAAACCGGTGAAAATTATTAGGAATGTAATTATCTGGTGTGTTGATCGCATCTGAAGAATGTTATCGTACTATCATCGAGATACAATGCGGCTGTAATAATTCTAAGCACGTGTATGTGTGTACGTATGTTCATACTTAAATCGCCTCGAGAAATATTTTCCCCGCCGGTACACTACACATATCAAAGAGATCACGTGTCTTTTTGTAAATTTACACGTTCAATTAATTCAAGAAATATGTAAATGCGCAAAGCTTTTAACGTATGATGAATGTTTCATTAATTTCCAAATGCAGCTACCTTATTACTGTACATTTTTCTATAGTTGTAAACTGCAAAATTAAAGAATCTTAAATCCTGTCGGAATAATCAAGCACTATACCCCTTAAAATGTACGGCATTATTTTTTTTTACCAACAATACATACATTTATATTGTTATATACAGATTGTTCAGTAATCAGGTGCGACCAACAGTTGCATAGTGCCTGGTAATTAATTGATTTTCAAGGAAAGTGATTTAGAAAGTGAAGTACGTGAAAGTAGCGTGCGTACATTTCACTTTATATTGACACTTGCGTCCGCGTCCACTTGCTAATAAGGACATTAAGTTATTAATGGAAGCCGGGGGGATCCATTTGCCTACGCCTGCTTGTTATGCGTACCGATAATATCACCCGTTAATTTCCGCCGGTCTCTCGAAGCGCTCGTCTCTGTTTACCGTACCCCAAGTGGGACCATCGTTCCGCTCAACGCGGCTCAACCGAGACGATTGCCGGATCTCCGGAACACACGATGATTGAATGCGACCCAGAAAGGCAAGTTTCCGAGTAAACGACCACAATTGTCCGCTCGTTCGGAAATCCGCGGATGAGTCGTGGGACATACTTTCTCCTTTCCGGGGTTTCCGAGGTCCCTGTTATTCGCGTCTCGCGTATGCGTACGACCGGCTGAGTCACGTCTGCCTTCTTGGCCGATGAACCTCTTTTTAGTTTTCTCCTTCCCTCTCTCTCTCTCTCTCTCTCTCTCTCTCTCTCTCTCTCTTTCTCTCAATCACTCACTCTTTCCCTCTCTTTTTCACTCTCTCTCTCTCTCTCTCTCTCTTTATATCCTTTTCTCTATCTTCCTCTCACTCTTGCTTGTTTAGGGTCCCCGATCGTGACGTCGGCCCCGAGCAATTTATGTAAAGCATTCTAGGCATGATTCACGAACTAGTTCGCGCCCTCGTGACCGCCACCAGCGCAGAATGCAGTCGCCGCGAGCGCGGGTGCGTCCATCAAGGTATCCTGTCTGCGATTTTTCGAATGCGCACCATTGATATTTTACGATATCGATTTTTGAGAAGATGCGTTTTGTTTCAGCTGTTGTACTTAAACATGATACAACTTATATTTTCATGTCCAATACATATATGTTATACCTAAGATAAAAAAGAGAAATTAAAGTAAAAAAATGCTAACATGTATTATCAGATATACTTAGGAATTTTAGCACAATTGGTCAAACATTCTAATAAACTTTGGATCTAATAACATTTTTTTAATATTTAAATAAAAAATATTGCATATATATAAAACAACGTCGATTAAATTAATTTTTATCTCTTCCATGTATAAATTTAATACTATAATTATTTACGTTCATATTTTATATACAAATTTTTTCATCAACTTTGAATTTTACAAAAAGTATATATTTAACGTGATACATAATTAAAAAATTGGAGTAGTTACTATTACATCAAAGGCATCCTAGAAATGAATACTTGTTTGAATTTTAATGAGAATGTAAATTTGAAGCAGTTAAATATTTTTTCAACGAAAAACTCGTAATATAATTTTCCTGCGTGCTTCATGCGAAGGAATTCTCATATAATCTTTTTATACGGGGAAATAAAGAGGACAGAAAGATTCTTTTCTCCAGAATAATTTATGTGTTTTCGCCGTCAATTTCGATAAATTCATATCTGATTGCTGAGAGAGCTAATGATATGGGAAGTATGTGACGGCTCGCTAGGATTTATTTAACGAGTTTTCATTTGTGACCTCCTACGCGACCTATCGATGACGATGACTTAGGTCCATTTCGCTCTTCTCATGTCGGAAGAAAATCTTCGAGATTCAGATAAAGAAAATTCCAAACATGCTCATATATTTAAAAAATTCAATTCTTTCTTAATATGCACATATTAATATGCATTTTAATATACACATCAAACTGATATAACTAATATAGAAAATCGTCATTTTTTTAAAGAAAAATTAAAAAGTAAATTAAAAAAAGAAAATAATCAAACAAAGATAATTGAAAAAAAATAATGACAGTTTTATGCTTTTATCTAAATTTCTAAAATAGTCTAAAATTTACGTTTTTAATTGATTTGTAATTTGTAAATTAATTTGTAACTCTACGTAAGATTTTATAGATAGTAAAACAAAATAAAATTCTTTATGCGATAGAAAAAAATGCTTTCAAAATTAACAGTTTGCCAAAATTTCATTCACAATCGTCGTACTGCTTTCACTTTGAAATAATTTAGGCTACATCGAACAAAGCCAGACAGAGTGGCGTAATTAGTAACGGAGAAAAATGAAAGAGACGCAAAACGCGTGCGCGTTTTTCTCTTGTCATGGTCATCGAGATGGTCAACTCGACATTCCCGATCTTGCCTCGTCCTTTTCCTTCAATCTGGTCCTCTTCTTTCCGTCCTGACGTTATACCTTATTGCCTGCACCTTCCTTCCCTCGACTCTTCGTCACAGTATAAAGAGCACCTTGCATGATGCACCGGATGCATCGACATCCGCGGACACGCTCGGTCGTTTGAGAGAATATCACTCCAGGAATTTTATGATAAATAAGAGGTAACACATTATTATTTTAGTAATTAATTGAGAGGATGGCTATTTTTTTTCTCCGTTCGCTATCTTCGTTCTTTAGCCTTCAAGACGTAACTCGATTGCATTCCATCGCTATTATTCCGCGATCTTATTTGAGAATTCGATTGTCTTCGCTTTGTAACTTTGCGACAAAGGCGATTGTCGCGCGAAAATTTTGCACAGTTCGGACATTAAGGAAGATTTCAGCGAAAACAGCTTGCATTGTAAGAAGAAATAATTGACTTCTGTTTTGTTCCCTTCCCGCAAGAGACACCGCTTTTATTTTACCGTATTTAAATTCAAATCCCTTTCTTCCGAAAGATCCAAATAATTGTGGACTCGAATTCAAAATTGACGACTATCGGAAAATTCAGATGCTGACTGATCGAAACTTAATATACTTTTAATAAAATGTCGCCATTTTTATTCTCGCGGTATGTCGCTGTCCGAGGAAGATTTCTGCCAGAATACAAATAAATACAATACAATAAATTTGTCTCTTTTCCTCTCTCTGTCTCCGCCATCCAGCTGCCTTCTACGCATTTCCCTCCTTCCTCCGACTATCTCCCTCCTGCTATTCCTTCCCTTTCCTTCCGCGCTCTTGCACTCCACCTCTTCGTTCCGAATCGCGTGGCGAGAAGGCCCCGCTGCCCGACTGACCGTCCTCGGTGCCTCTTATACCTTTACTCCGGTCTGCGCGTTCTTCAGGGAACGTACGTGTCCGTTTCACGTTCCATTCGAGAGAGCGCGATACATATACTCCCCTTTTATAGAGTACGTGTACACAAACGGCCAACAAACGGACGTTGCCGACCCCAATTGTCAGTGGTGCATCGCGATATCTCGAAGATAGCTGAGGGCCTCGTTCACCAAACAGCCGTCGCGGTTTTTTTTCGAGATCATTCACCGTTCGATCGTTCATTTCGACATACGATCGACAGTTCGGGCAAGACAGTGATATGGCACAACTGATCAGCGTCAAGCTGTCCAGGTTCGACGGATCCCCCTGGGGCTTCCGTCTGCAAGGCGGCAAGGATTTCGGCACGCCGCTCGTCGTGCAAAAGGTGAGTCGTGCATTTGATCCTTTATTTTATGTCGCGATGACTTTACATCAGCTACGACATTTTATTTCCAAGAATTTTATCAACTGTGATATGACAGGGCTGATAACGTAGGTCTCTCATAGATCTCTTTCGTAATATGTGTCTCCTGTTGTGTACTATCGTAGGCCTATGTTCGTGAAATATTTAGAAAATTGTTTCTTCTCATTATATTAATACATAAAATATATCATGTAAAATAAATTTTAACAAATAATAGGTATATTGTAGTAAATGTTGCTGAAATACATTAAATAACATTGTGCGATGATGCAAAAATATGATGCATAAATATACGCAATATGATCGAGATTTAAAAGATACAATTATCCGCAAATCTCTGCTAATGAATGTGTTCTCCATTCTATTCGCGGCATTGTTTACGTTTTTATTTTTTTACATTGATTATTGCGCGCTTACTTATATAAAACGTTTCATTGAATCATCAGGGACATCTTGAAAGAAATCGTGAAAGACTTTTTTGAGAGATTTTGAAGAAGCGTTTTCAAGAAGCCACTCGAGCTGGATCTCAAGTTGAGGCAGAAGCAGTAGTAAAAATATTTCTTGCAGCAGTGTATATATAGCGATGTTTTATATGGCTATTTTCATCTGCGGTTCCTTGTCGTTTGCTCAACGTTTCTCGATACTCGAACATTTCGACAGTAGAGAGGATCGGCTTCGATCTCACGAAACTGCCGATTGTAAAATTGAGAGAATACACTTCGATGCACTCGTTTCTACACGACGTTCCTTCTCGCTTGCATCTTTCCTTCGCTTGTTGTTTGCGACATATCAATTGCCACAACTCGGGCGGGATAGGATTTTCATTGAACGCAAAGATCGATCAATGTTCTCGTCTGACAATTGGATTCATCGCCAGTAGCAGCGCCTTCCATTACGTGACAATTAAGTCTCTCTTGAGATGTCAACGCATTTTCATCGGTCAAATGTCATTTATTACATTTTATTATAATTAAAATTAATTATTATATATGTATAATCCTCAGATATTCGAGCGTGATTGTAATTGTGTGATATTTTTCGTCGTATCTGCCTTATTAGAAATTTTCGTTACATCTTTATGATGTAAATACGTTTTGCGGCGTGAATGAATATTTGCGAACATCTCCGGTACGCGGAAGCGGATAACGATAATGAACTCCGAGACCACGAGCGAGACGAAAGTGAAACGCAAACCGGGATCCCTCACAACTCGTCCTCGGAAATGAAATCTGTATCAAAGGCTGAAGTTGACACTCGACTGGCAGACGGCACGTGTTGATGTTTCGTAACGCGAGATCCTCGTTCAGTATTCAGTATTCAGATTTAAAATATCAAAATCAATTAGGGAAATCAGGATTTTGTTGACCTCTTGTTTTACGATTGCTCGACAAAACATATCTCAAACATAAATAATTCATAGAAAGTATAATTAAAAATCAGATTCCTTTAAGCTTTGTCCGATTCGAAATAAAATTCAGAAAATTATTACAGTTGATCTAATCATTACCAACCTGATTATTATTCTTTTTTTATCCACTTTACGAATCTCTCGTCGATACCGTTAATACTGTGATCAATAAAATCCTCGTATGAAATTTAAGGAAAGGAAAATTGATCCGGAACGCGAGCTTTTCGTAGTTCTTGACGACCGTGAGACGCGATCAAGAATGTTTTGATATTACGATACAGAGGGGCCACACACGTACGCGTTACGTAATATGACGGCAAACGCCAAATTATTTCACGCGCAACGGCAGAAATCCTTGCCAACTACGTGCGAAACGCCAGGCTCGCCGCCGCCGTCGCCGCCACCGCCGCCTCCGACGTGTTTTGGCGATGCTTGGCGCTGTAACACGAGAAGCTTTTGGCGAACGCGTGGAGACGCGGGTTGCCCCGCGGATTCTTTCACGCGACTTTTTCCGAACGCCCGAGCTGCGCGTTATACGGCCATAAGCGCTATTATTAAGAGACGTTGGCACGCGAGTGCCAATGTCGAGCGGCGGTGATCATCGCGTATTTAGCTTTCACGCGCGAGCTGTCAGAAATTCAACATTCTTCCGTGCTGCTGTAGTCAGTGATTCCCCACGCGAGCTTTTTGTTGACGGGAGTATGTTTATGCTGTTTCGTCTACTCGCCGCGTATTTTAAAAATTTAGAAATTGCATGATTCATTCCGCTCTGCAGGCTGCGCAAGCTCTCGCGCTTATATTAAAAAATATTTGCGCGCAATTCTTACAAAATACTCCTGTAATAATTATTTAAAATATTATCATTCTTATTACTGTGTTGAAAGGAAAAATAAAACTCACCTATAATAATACATATGTATCTCTTACAAATATAACGTTTGTGCAAAACTTCATACTTGATTCTTTGTTAAAAGGAGGCCAACGTATTTCCGTGTTGTTCGTGAAGTATAATTTCGACAGAAAATCGGTGTAATTCGAATCTCAAGGACGACAGATTCCTCGGGTTTCCTGCTGCACGCTCAGACCGTGTCGCGGATCTTAACACGTTTTGACGAAAGACATCGTAATCGCGATATCGCGCGGTCGAGTTCAAGTACCCCGAACTACGAAGTAGAAATCGGATCGGCGATCGTCTCTCCGCGGGAACCTGTGTGAGACGCCTTTGACACCGTCGGACTTATATTTCTCTCCTTTCCGAGAAAGCCGGGGGCGGCCGGACGCTCGCCGTATTTGCGGCCTCGTAAAATAAACGAACCACGTGGTGCGCTACGAAGAAGGCCAAGTTCGAGACGACGATTACGAATAAAACCATTTAGCGCAGCCTCGATAATTTCCAACCCTTTAATCGCGCGAATAATTCATCGTGCGCGTTTCCTTCGGCTAAAGGATGCATTTTCGACGGAGTGTGGATAAGAAAATGTAACGTGGAAACGCATAAAATATCTGTGTATCTGTAACGTTGGCGCTTTTAAAATGCAATACTGATTTGTATATTGTTATTTTTACGATATCAAATATACACTGAAAAAAAAAATTTTAGTTGAAAATGGTCGAATCAGTAAATCCTGTAGGATTGATCAAATATTCTGGTTCGTATAATAGAAGTTCTGATTATTGTAATAGAACTCAATACTTATAACTTATAATAACCAGAATTTCTATTATACGAACCAGAATATTTGATCAATTCTACAAGATTTTCTGATTCGTCCGTTTTTAATTCAAAATTTCTTTTCAGTGTACACGATAAAAATCTGACAATTCGATGGAAATATAATTTTTCGTTTCATTGTGATTATTAACATGATCCTATCAAATTTCTCGTAGAAAAGTTTATTGTGAACTATAAAATTACGGTTAATAAAATGACTTAATGTCTCTTTCTCTCTTTCTCAATATTCTAAGCTCGAAAAATTGACATATGTAAATGGATTATATGTATTATTCTAATATTTAACGTTATACCACGTGACTTGTAAATTCCAACATTATTTGTTCGAAAGGGCGACTTCGCACGACAATTCCGTGATTCATTTTGAAAGTTAGAAAAAACGCGCCCACGAGGATTAGCTGCGATGAGGAAGAGAAGAAGGGAGAGACCCGGCGTACGTCGCTGGTAATTCGAGGCAAATTATTTGGGCGTTCTATTTCTAGAAGGTGCCTTTGCGAAACCCGCGCGAGCCAGGTCGGGCCTCGCTCGCAACGACGACGGCAGCGGGCGTCGATTTCGACGTCGTCTCTTCGCCGGATCCATGTTTTCTTCCCGAAACAAATAATGCGGTCGAGTATCCGGCCTGTAGTCCCGTCGAAACGAAATCAAACGATTTCTATCGGATAGGAAAAATATTTAGACGCGCATTTTTGGAGGGTGCGTAAAAGCTGTTAGGGCCCGTTTATCGTAATGATTTATCCGTAAATACGGGCAACACGCACGCAAGTCTTGTCGATCATCAGCAGCGCAATAAATATTTTCACCAGCAAACCGACCAAACTCGTATAAATCGATAAAAATACGTCTCTTCCTATTTATGAGATAGGAATGGTAAACAAATATTGACGGATCCCTAGTATAATCTCAGATACGAGTACGTGTGATTCAGTCTCTCCAATTTTCTTTACATATCTACAAACGTAACGAAATGCCAACAACATTTTTGATATTCAGTGATATGGCAGAAACCAGTATACTGATTTTAATTTAATTGAATGCGTTAGTTAAATATAGTAATGTGTTTTAATTCGTCTAAATTATACTTTAATAGTATAGCTTCTATGTGCGTGATCGAATCTTTTTATCGATCTTAATTGCACGAATTAAATTTTTTAATGCAACGTACATACAACTTTTCGTAGATCTCGCGCAAGACTTGCCGTGCGGCAAGTTTGTATCGTAGATTATTCTCTTTGCAAAAGAGGGAGAGAGAGATATTATCTGCTTGCGCTTGCCGTGATTCCACGGCGAGTGCTCGGCTGTGCATCGAAGCGTGGGCGTTCGCGTTACGCGATATTTTGCTGGAAACCGGCGAGCACACGCACGCGTGTCGCGTTATCGCGCCGTGGAAGGACTCGGCATGAATTGCGAATGTCGTTAGCCGATTGCGACGTCACGCCGCTGATAAGGACTTTTCCAGGTGCGGGGAAACCGCCGCAGGTGAAAGGCGGGACGAAGAAAAAGATTTCGAAGGAATTTTTCGGCGTTTATACTGACGTCACGCACGTGGCGTTGACCTAATAATGGCGTGTCGTTCTGCTAATTAAACTGGACTTCCTCATGCGTTATACATATAATGGAATTTTAACGAGGCCGCGCAAGAAAGCGTTTTGCTCCGCGATTAACGTTGTATAGGCGCGCTATTTGTTGGCTACAATGAACAAAAAAACTTTGATATTTTGCTACAAACAACTATTATACTGAAATAAATTAATACCGAGATAAATTAACATATATTAAAGTTTTAATCTACATTTCTGCACAGGAATTTCGAGCTCGGAATTAGAATTGAGCTTATAAATGTCAATTTATAATTTTATATGTGATACCTTTTGTCCACAAATCTTTTAAACAAAATCTGCGGCTTTAATCGATTTTAATCCACAAATAAAACAAGCTTCTTTCTGACGAAGGTGAATACACGATGTGTGGCAATAGTTGAAGATTTGCCAAAAATGTGGGTGGTTCAACGCGAATAGATGCCATCGTGAAAGGAAAGTCTTTAATAACGTGTTCATGCAACGCGCAATAAGTAGCTTATTAATTGTGAAAAACTATCATTTTTTACAAGAACGATCGCTTTCTGAAACATTGCGTTCAACTACGATATAAGTCTGTGCAATTATTTTCTCTGTCGGCGAAATTAAAATTAGTCGACGTATGTATCGCGAAACCGATTATTTCTCTTAATTAGGTACGTGTCATTGCACAAAAATAATGTTTTCTTATTATAGAGCTATTTGAGCAGAAAGTTATATTAAAGTTAAATGTTATCTTTTTAATCCGTTTTGACGATTAATTGTAAGATTCATTACACGGATGTTCATGATTCTCATGATAATTAAAATAATTGCGAAATTGTGAAAAAGCAACGCAAGAAACACAACATGAGAAAAATAGCTAACTAACATGTAAGGTCAGAGTAATCTACATTTTTAAGCGATTAAGCTATCTAGTGACAACACGTGTATCGCTACTATTAACGACGATAGTGTCACCAAAGCCTGAATTCTTACATTCTTACATCTTATACACCACAAGGAAATGTTCATCGAATCTCAAATCTTATCTCTCTTATCACGCAGGAAGCGTCCTTCGTTTTCTATCGGAGTAAATATTTAACGTTTTACATCGGCTATCTAAAATTATCCCTTCGAGCGATTGCGGTTGTGCACCGGCAATTGCTGAGCTCTGTTTACACTGCTGCATCCGCGCACTGTTGCGCACGATGCAACCGGGAAATTGCGACGGGATTTGTTTGCGGGTTCGCAAGGCGAGAATAGGATTTCGCGCGCAGGATGCTCACCGTCAATCATGGTGCAGCGGATGGACCGTTCGTCGTGATCTGGCGTCGATGAAGCCGGAAGACTTAGCATCCAATCTAGATTTCCGCGAAACGCATTCGCGTGCGATTTGTCGCGTTTAAATGAGGACGAAAACCGAGAAAATCGTCCGCGAATGCTCGGCCAACGATCCGAGAGTGACAGACTCGTTTGCAAGCCAATTTGCTTTCTCCTGTTTATATCACGGAAAACTACAGTTTTCCAACCGTTTCTGCATAGTATAAATAAACTAATATAAAATATTACAAGAGCAATACATTACAAATCAAAACAAATCGACTTAACGAGCCAAAATTATTCTAAATTCATCACTGTTAAAAAATAATTTCCACGTAAATACTAATAATTTTACATTTAAAACTAATGCGTAGCACGTGAAAGTGAGTAAGCTAATTAATTGCTGACATTGCGTATGCCAATTAAAATTAATCGCTTGTAGCATCAGGTTAATTAAAGTTAATTAGTCATGGTAAATTAAATCCCTGCACACGTGTGTTAAAGTTCTCAGGAAAGGTGAACGGGGAGCGATGATCAGTTTACATTGTTTTGACAAGAGTCACGCATATTTTCCGCGTGTAAATGTGGCATGAATTCGAATTCCTGTGAGATGAAAACTCGTCGAGACTTCTGGCCGCTCTAGCGGACCAGGTGATATTCGGGAGAGTGGAGTAAGAGCAGAAAAAGAAAGAAGAGAACGGAGAGAGGGAGAGAGAGAGAGAGAGAGAGAGAGAGAGAGAGAGAGAGAGAGGGGGGCACGGCGAAAGAAGCGGCGACGAGAGATTTGCGTTGCGTGGGTGTTTTGGCGCAACTCTTCTGGAGATTCGAACGAGAGGACGACATTGCGCGCGATACAACTACATTCCGAATGCAAAGCAGAACTTACGATTGCACCTCCGTCAGAAAGAGATCCGTGCATTCTTTTAATTGTAATTATTAAATATAAATTAATATTAAACCCGATAAAAATAGCACCCGATTATTCGTAGCTTTAAATGCAAACTGATATGATAAAACAATTGTCCGAAGGTCACGTTTCGCATTGATTTACATTTAAGGTGACATTTTTAAAAAATTAGTGCACAAACGAGCAATCTTAAGGTCATTCGATAGAATTCGCGACAAATGATATCGGAATGATACGTATCGTAATGAGGATAATAACGCGGATACTTTGCGAAGGATCGAGTCATGAGCGTGGCGAACGGTAGCGAAAGGGAGGAGAAGGGAAAAAAGAAGTCTCGGCGACTCTCGACGAGACGCCACGGTGAGAAATAAAAGCGATATTTTTATATCCACGGGAGTAAGCTCGGTGGCGCGCGTCCGCCACCGGGCCTCAGCCTCTATTAATATCCACGGACCGGGCTTCCTCTCAGGCGTTCGTAGCGAACTCTCTTTGCACGAGCAACAGCGGCGAGATGTACGATTGGCCGCGGGAGAAACGAGGCTTCTCCGAAAAAATTCTTCAGTCGGTCATAATTTGAGAAAGAGGTCATTATCAATAAATATCCATGATATAATTACTATCGCGACGATGCATTTAGGAAAGAAAATTAAGCAACTGTACGTGTGTCAATAAAAATTAAAATTGAGAAAAATCTTTCATTAGAACTATCGAACGATATTGTCTTACAAATAAATGAACGGTAATATAAAAGAATTGATGATAAATGTTAAATTAATTAATTATTGAACGATATAAGAAAAAAGATGATTTAATCTTTGACAGGAGCGAGTGGGAAATCGGCGAAAAATTTAGCGAGTGAAATTGTATCTCGATGACGAAACCGGAGATTTCGGTGCACCGTTGTCGTAAATGTCGATTCGATTTCGAGAATGAGGAGAAGATAGTGGGAGGAGGCGGTCGTGGGAAGCTTGCCAAAAGTCGCGGGGCAGAAATCAGTCTTCTCCCGTTTGTTTGTCGTGGCCATACCACCTCGTGAATCCATTGGTAACGCGACACCCCCATCGCATCGCGGCGGTTGTGTCACGATTACGACGGCGGATAGTCGAACTCTGCGCTGAACTATATATACATTCGCGAATCCGCGTCGTAGAAAAGCAGAACGCAGACCGCGGCGGTATCGGGCGCCATATATCTTCGTTGGGCGCGTAAACATTTGTTCGATTTTGCCAGTATTACTGTAAGGATGCGAAGGCGATGTCTGACAATGAGTTCTCAAGCTGAACTTCTCGGCCGCACGAAATCAAATTCGGAAACTGATTATATCAGATATTTTTATATTTGTGTGTATTTATGAAATTTTTATTTTTTTTTTCAATCTTAAATATTTGATGTAACACCGATGTCTATTTCTACCAATGCAGATTAACTTTAATCTCGGTTTAAATTACTTTCTGTCTTTTTTTTAGTCTTAGGAATTAGAAAATGAGTCGATGGAATATTTTATTCAGTATAAAATTACTCTTTCAAAAATATGATAACATTTGCTTTCAATAGGATTAATCAAAGTTTAATCTAAGTTAATAAAAAAATTTCGTAAAAAAACTATATGGAAAATTGAAACTCTCTATGGAAGTAATGTCGCCTGGTCAATGATTCAACTAAATGAATAAACACCAGAAGAATTCATCTACGTATTCGACGATGCAATCCGAGATGAAATCATCGTTGCATTTGTGCTGAGTTGAGTTTATGTTAACCGCGCGTGACAAGCGTCACCATTCGTCATTTTTTACGGACGGTTTTTGACATGAGCTCATCACGTGCCGGAATTCCACAAGTTATCAGGATTCATTCATCAGAAATGAATCATCCGTGCGCCGAAATGTACCCTCGCAACCGCACACTCTTCCTTTCGCTGCGGTTGGCGACGCGTATACAAATATTAGCTTAAATGCCGCGAAGAATCTCGACGGTTTGATGAATCAAGAGAGTGACTGAAAGCGCTCTTAGTATTTTTTTTTCCATCGTCGAGTAACTCACCCGCACTTACGCGCAAACAAACACTCGCGCCGTGTTTGCGAAAACTGATCGCTCCTTGCTTCGCGAAATAACCGCAAACGGATTCGTTTAGCTTGCGACGGAAACATTTCCGTCTCTCCAGAGACGTGTGATATATTCCCCGACCGTTTTCAACGATCGATATGTATATTTTTTGTTTAAAAAATTTTTTAGGAAATTCGGAAGCTTGTGATTACTGATAGCAAAGAAATTATTTTAATTAAATCAAGAGAAAAGTTAAATTGATGAGATTAAATTAATTCTACGTCGATCAATAAATTTATTATTATTTTTTTTAGTTACATGTCACGTGTCACATGTGTTTGTATTGATCTTGAGTGTACTTTGATTGTATACGCCTTTTTGCAATCTTTTGTGATTTCTTTCAACCATCTTCTCCGTCATGCCTCCCGACTTATATGCACCTTTAAGAACCGATTCTACTTTCACATTGACCTCCGTTTTCTCGTTTTCGTCTCCTGACACTTGGTATGTTACGCACACTCACAATTGCGATTCTGAGATCATATTCTCAATGATTTCAGATCTTTCCGTATCGATGTAATTCCCATTCTCGGGAATTAAAAACCGAAATAAAAATCGGAGTAATCGGAAAAATCTTTGTGTTGTTTGCTTTGAATATCTATAGATCTACGATTTTTCGCATATTGTGTACGAGTATGCATTCGTTCGTCTATTGTTATATTGTTATACTGTGCGGTAATAACAACGGGCAGTTTATTTGAAGAGATAAGAGCTGTATACGTATGCATTCGAGACTAAGCATCGATAAATAATTTCGGTCTGACGTTACTGTCTATTTCTCCTACCACAAAAAGGCACGAAGGCATTAGCTTAGTTTCTCTTCAATATTCATTTCGTCATCGACGCATCGATACATCCGACCTCGAAACGAAATGACTCAAGCAATAAAGATCAAAAAACTTATTGTGTGTGTCTGTTTCTCTTTCAATATTTTTATACAGTTTTATCTTTATATAACATGAATATCTGTTAACATATTTCAACGAAATCACTTTTTGCCTAAATGTTTACGATTTAAAAACCTACTTTTGTGTTCTATTTGATATTATCTTAAATATATTTTTATGTGTGTTCATAAAGAAAATTTTAATGGTTTAATATCAATTTTGAATATTCTATTACCTATTATTATACACATTATTATTTTACACTACCTATTATTGTAATATTATTGTATCAACAAAGCATCAAAATTTAGCAAAATTATTAACAGATGATTAAAATAAATTCAAAAAACGTGTAATAATTAGATAGATAATCAATATCCGATTAAATCTCAAAATTAAACATTCTTGTATTAATTGCGACTCAGAAGGGCTATGAAAATTTATGTGCACGTTTCAGCATTTCTCTCAAACGCATCGACAAAGGAAACCACGGCGTGCAGAAAAATGTGAAACGCGTCTCGCGTTTCTGCACATTTTACCGGCATAAAATGCAACTGGTTCGCACGAATGCGTTCCCCGGCGGCGGCGCGGCGTTTTTGAGGGTATTGCACGTATGAACGAACCTTAAGAGTCCTCTCGTCCTACAGTAAGACGGAGAAAGTGAAGGAGAGAAAGAGAGAGAGACGGAGAAAAAAGAACAGATGCATTCCAACATGGGAAGGTGGGATGGATCCGTCTCTGATAATCCGCCCATTGGAATGCGTACCTCGTACACCTTGGTATATTCTCCCTCTCAGTTTCACTACACACGAGTGCATCTACCTATACACACACACACACACACACACAAATATACACAGGCACACATATACACTTCGCGCATATTCGGCAGTTATTTTTAGAGCAATTTTAACAGGCGAACATGTGGTAGTGTTTCGAACGCAATAACTGACATCCGGGAACTTATTCATCGCGTAAATCACGAGATCTAATTTATATGGCATTAATGATATGTTTTCATTATCCAATTATTGTAATTCTCCGACGATATGTAGAACAGAGAGAATGCGTGAAAATAAGGATACATTGCAATTTATCTTTCTTCAAAAAATAAGCATAAAAAACTAATAGAACTAAGAAGCATAAAAATTATATTTAAAAATTATAATTATCCGTTGAAATTCGAGCCATGTATCAAAATATACTTGCAGAACGATTTCTTTTAATTCCCTTTAATTTACTAATTCTCAGAAAACAGGAAAGGGGAGTCATGAATAATTTCTCGATACTTTACGATCTATGCTTCGCGGAAATGATAGTTGCACCTCCGGAGGCATTCCTTCGCGCGTTCATTCATCGGCTCTCGCCGCAATTATTTGCTGAATGGAAACGATCGCGACCGTGGATGGCGACGTGTCGCGTGCATCGGAACGAGCTTTTGATGCACCTTGATGCATTCTACCTCTCGGCCGCCGTCGCCGCTGCCGCCGCCGCGACTCGATTGCGAATATACGTAACGACCGTAACGTGTTCGTGGAGCTTATTTTTAGACCGGTCCAAGACTATTTTTAGAAGCGGCCTGCCCACCGGCAGCTTAACCCTGACTTACGTCCCTACGTCTTCGTGGACACCGCAGGGACACCGCGAAGATCGGTGGACCATTAGGCGCATCAGCCGAAAGATACACGGTCGCCAGGAAATGAGCAACGCGCGAAACGCGCGGCATATTTTCTGGCCGTTCATCTGGATTTTTGACATTCAACCCATCGCCGCTGTAACGTGCGAGTTTATTATCGCGACTCTGTTATGAATTATGATTCATACGTTAATGACAACATGATAAAACAACGTATAAAAGATCAAATTAATATTTGATTATTCATAGACTTTTTAACGATACGAAATTTTACTTTCCTCAATCTTCTGTCGCTTTATTTAGATTGAACACTGGTCAATGGTAACGAGCAATTCAATGATGTTTGAAAGGTACACATACTACAATACATGTATAGATATTCTGATCGTAAAGATTTCACTGTGAAGATCATTCTGAAGTCATTTGCTCCAAATCGCCGGAGTTTATCGGAATCGAAGACGAGATTCAACAGTAAAACTAGGTATTACGATCACACAGAGCGATGACGCAAGCTTGCGAGCTTCTATTTGCGACCACTATACGCGTAGATCAAACTGCTCTCTCAAGCTCATGTTCTGATTTCGCGCCGACGTGACGATCAGCGCGAATGTGTTGAAAGAAGCGAAAATCACGAGATTAAATAAGTGAATTTTAAGATAAAGAAAATCTGATTTCAGAGATCTTGGAGAAATTTTAATTTTAATGAGAAGATTAATGAAAATTCGAGAAAGTAACAGATGAGATTTTTAATCATAGCATGTATATATATAGAAACCCATAGATTCTCGAAAATGGCATTTTTATGATTATAGACCTTTCCACTTCCTTCCATTCGACAGACAGACTTAGTTCTCACTAAGTGAGAACGTAAAAACTTTCTTAATAACTTTCGAAACTCGCGCGGCGAAGATTAAAGCAACACTTGCTGTATACAACATTAAAAAGAATACGACGATCTAGCAATAAGTAAAAATAATAAACATATTTTACATATGCCAGTATATCCCAAATATATTCATTTCACAAAAGATATTGATTTTTAATATTTTCTACACATTTGCGGGATGACACAACACATTGTAATTAAGGCTAATAATTAATCGATTTTTCCTTTTTTGTAATAATTTTTAAAAAGTGTAATTAACCATACACTTTTTTGACATATGTATTCTTGATCTTGATCTTGATCTTTGAGGAAACACACACTGCCGCCGATCAATTATGTAACATTTTATGGTCACGGCCCTTTTTAGCGTTCATTAAATTGTTCACCGACGACTTCGGAAACAGCAATTCGGAATACGCGAATTGCGAATAAGCAATAATGGAAATTCGTTGACGTAATTCCCTTCGTTCGTAAAACCGGTCATCACATTTGCGATTTATAGAATGCAGAATATATATCGTGTCATATTCCAACTGCCTACGAAGCGACCCACTTTTCGAGAAGGAGACGAATGAAATAAGATCTATTTCGTTTGGATATTTTACGGGAAGACGGCTGCTCCTGCCGCGCCACTCGCAATAAAAATAACGGCGATATATTACGAGACATATTTATAGAGAGAGGGCTCGTGGCCACCCTCGCGCGATCACCTACAATTGGGTCGAAGCCCATTAATTATTTCCGATGCTCTGCCAGAATATTGAAGAATTACGACCGACTCGATAACGAACCGCTCGCGTGCGTTTTCTCTCATTGCTCGATTATTGTATCTCTTGTATGTCACGTAATGTGTCTGCCTCGTTCAGTGATTAATTCTTTAAATTAATTTATCGTGCTGAACGTGACTTTTTGAAACGAATGCCATTTATAAAAGCACGCTAAAATATAAATGATTTTAATCCTTTGAGCAAGACAATTAAATTCGATCATTGTCGTGAATTATTTTCGTATTCCTAAAATATATATTCAATATTCTTCTATAGTCAACAATTTAAAATTTGTATTATTTATTTTCAACTTTCTATATTGTTTGAAGCGTCAAAATTTATACAAAACACTCGACGAACTATTTAAATAAAGTTTGCATTAGATAATATTTTTACATTAATAATATTCTGTTAGTTTAGATAAATTCTTCATTAAATTTTTTATTCCCGATTATATTAGTCGACGCACAGAAGGTCTTTGTTAATTTTGCCTTCATCATCATCATCATCGAGTCGAGTTCGTAATTAGCGCGCTCGATAAGAACGCCGACGAAAGATCGCTCACAAAAAGAACCGCTTGATTTTTTTAATTTGGGTACTTCTGTTTTCCCTCAACGTTCTTCACCTCGTCTCTTTTTGTCAACCGTTCCCCCCGCCTCCTGACGACATCGCCTCTAACGTGAATGGATGCACAGTGTCCGACATTCGAGGCGTAATGACGTGCGTGCACTTAAATATAGTGGCTCTGGAGTCCGGACTCTGGAGAGGAGAGGAGGGCTCTGACTCGGCGACGCGTCTCGTAAAAATAGACGCGAGATTCGAGACGAGAGTTTCAAAAGTTGCAGCTGATCAAGCTCTTATTATAATCTTCAGATTAACGCACTATACATTTAGAGCCGGTTTTTCCAACTTCTTGGTAAGCTAGCTAATAGTTAAATCATACATCTGAACTTGTCTAATTTGAAGATAAGACGAAGACAGACGGTATGATTTAACTTATTAATTAGGCTTACCAAAAAGTTGGAAAAACTGGCCCTTAAATTTGTAATCAGAAACTATGTAACGACGATAGCTTGTTAATTCAGATTTTTCTCGGCATGAATGTAAGTCAATCTGCTTTTATTGCAGGTTAACAGCGGTTCTCCGGCGGAAGCTGCCGGTCTGAAAGCTGGCGATGCGGTTATCAAAGTCAATACCACCGACATGTATAATCTGAGGCACAAGGATGCGCAGGACGTCATAGTCAAGGCCGGAAATAATTTTGAAATAACTGTCCAAAGGTGAGACGCTAAGCACAACAGAGGGTGATAAACGAATGATTCGGTATTTAAAAATATTACTATCTCAATGATCTCAGAACTTACGTCAGGCATCAATATTTTTAATCGCCTTTGTCGCGTTAATCAATCGTCAGCAAAAATATCGCGTTATTGTTGATCATTACAAAAACTAAGGATTAATAAGAAGAGGAAATGTGTCTCTATTTATATAAAATCTCTATTTTTGCAAAAACCGTCTAATTTGTCGCGCTCTGTACTTATTTTCGAAACGGGAATGATTTTCTTTAAAACAAAACTGCGACTGAGACGTATAATTCGAAACTTATCACCGTCTTTTAACGAGCGATAAATTACTATTATACAGAGGTGGCAGTACTTGGAAACCGCATGTGACGCCCGTAACCACAAACCTGCCATCTCCGATGCACACCGCACCCGCGGGTAACATCGCGCCAGTCACAAAGACTTCTCTGGCAGCGAAAAAACAAGATGGACCTCTCATCGGCAGCGGACACAACTTCAGCCCCAAGCCATTCGTTAGTATTAATCATTAGTCCGCGTCTATTTGCTGCGCCGATTCCGCAACAAAAACACGAAGGGCAATTAGTTATTAATTTTTCTACACCGGAATGTAATAATTTTCAGCTGAACGGCACTAGCGACGGTTCAATTAAGTCCATCGTGAACAAACAGTACAACAGTCCTGTGGGGATCTACAGCGAGGAGACAATCGCGGAGACACTGTCCGCTCAGGCGGAGGTCCTTGCCGGAGGTGTCCTTGGGTAAAATCGCGAAACCGGATGTAGGGAAGAGAAGAATAGTCAATGACGGGATTAAAATACTTGCTTTTTAAAGTTATTTTTGAATTGAGATTCAAATATACGAGATTAAGATTATAAAATTTATAATCAAAAGTTTTTTATGAATATTAATTAAATAACATACTGAAGAAGTCTATTGAAGAAAAAAATGTTACAGAATTAGAAATCATAATTTATCAGTTAGCTCCATCAACAAATGTTATTGATCAGTTGGTTGTCTTTATAAGCATGAAACATATTTATTTATAAATGCGAATATTGCAGGGTGAATTTCAAAAAGAACGAGAAAAACTACAATGCTGAGAACAGTGAGGTTTTCAAAATGGTCCAAGAAGCGGACAAGGAGCCAAGGAGCCCAGAACCTGGTTAGTAATATTCGGCATTACAATTTCTAAGAAATTAAAAATGAAAATTTATTAATACTAATATATATAATTATTCCTATATAACATCGACGAATATGTGAATGTCACACGAGATCGCTGAATAATGTATGATACAATGCACGACATATATGTTCGTGTATATTTAATGTCACTTGTATCTTTAAGTGTTGAAATTTAGTTAGTCTACGGTATAATTCAATAAAACATTTTCTATTCTTCGAAATATTGAGAATAAAAAAATTTTATAGGAAGTTTTTATAGTAAGATATTTGCAAGTTAAATAATTTATTATTTGTACCATTATATGATATTTTGCAAATTTTTACAATGATTGTTCTATATGAAATTTATCCACATTTATCTATCTGAGAAATCAATGCATTCTTCGGCGATTGATGGCTGGGCTAGAATTGGTTCCAGCCAACTTGTTGCATGCCGATACGATAACTTGTTTGCGAAATAGCGGAGCCAAGTATCGTGAGCGGCGTGATAACGCCATCCTCGCCCGCCCTGGCAGGACTGAGGCCCGTCCAGGCGCCGGAAACGAAGCCGCAGACGCCGTCGACGCCGCAAACGAGCTTACCGCCAGGACAGAACATTTGTGCCGAGTGCGAAAGGCTCATCGTGTAAGTTTACGTGATTCGCGACGCGTTTTGGCGCGTCTCTTTTATTTTCAGAGGATAGACACCAGCGAGAGATGCCGACGATTGTATTCTACAATCACAATTTTCTCACTTGCGTACGAACGTACGGACGTATCGAAAAAAAAGTCATGTGGATTTCCGGTTCTCAGATTAAAACTTTATGATGCAAATTTGTAAGATTTATATCAGATCTATTTAATGTTAACTTAATTTTTAGATTTTTAATTATATGTATCTTTTTCGAAGCTAATAATTGTGTTTTAATCTGAGAATGCAGAAAACTCGCATGGACTGGCGATCGCCGAGGGACTTGATCGAAAGAGCAGTCATTCTTTCATTCGACACTTTCCCGTTGCTGCCCCGTTGTCATGGCGCTTTTTCTCTACTTCCATGTCGTAGTTCCTTCAAGGACAGAGTTTTACTCCTCGGTGAGCCACGCGGTTGGCGGAAGGGCCACTTCACCGAGGTCACCTACACCTATGTTTCATGCTATGGGCGGTAGTGGTAGCGCACCTGCCGATAGCAGGCACTTTGTATGGATGGACGAATCGTACGGGAAGAATCGAGAAGCACAACCGCAAAAGCAGGAATCTTCCGCCGGGTCGGGCTCGTCAACGCCAGGCGGGGTCGTTTGTAGCAACTGCGACCGAGTGATCGTGTAATTATTTACGAGCAAGACTCTTGCCACCCTTGTGCACGAGACAGCCACGGCGGGTTTCGTTTTGGTGGTTTCGAGGTGTTCGCATTCGCATACCGAGAGCGACACGATGCGACAGAGTTTTTAGAAATTGTTAATTGTAATGGTCCAAGTTTCTTTTTTTGGCTCATGAGTCACGATAGATATTTTAAGATTAAATGCGTTTATCAAAGTCGCTTGTTTTTTTTAATTATAAAGCTAAGTTTTTGTTAACTACAAATATGTAGAAGAATCATTAAATTTGAATCGAATTTTGATCAATTAAATTTTAATTTAAAACAAGTAATATATTGATAAAAATTTTAGAGGACTAGATATTTTTTTCAGTTAGCATATTTTAATAATACAGTAATATAAAATATATATTAGTCTCTGTTTAAAATATTAGTAATATACGCAATACACATAATAAAAAATAATTTCAATAGGTATAATTCGTAATCTTGTCGTTCTCAGTTGGCGATTTACACGCCTCGTATGATCGTCAAAAAATTCCCGAAAACGACGCCGTTCTGAATTGCTCGATTGTCGTATGCTACTATCATATTGAAGATTCCGATTCGAAGAGACCGTGTGCACGTCTCTCTATTTAAATTACGTAAAATTATAAAAGAATCGCATTATCGGGTAACGATTAGATCGATTATAAATGCGAAATTAAAAATTGTGCTTTAAATAAATGGTATAAAAAACTATCGGCACTTTGTACAAGGAAAATAGTCCCCTCGAATGTCAAAATAAAAGTGATATTGTTGGAAAGTACTTTTGGAGTCAAACACTAGTCATGTCGGTAGTGTTCGTTGTCAGATAATGACATTCTTTCTAGATTTTGACTTACGTTGTCGTTTATTTGGATCTTGACATAATTCGATAGATACTACGAAGGTACTTTCCAAGAGTAACACTTTCATCTTGACACTTGAGGAGTCCAAATTGCCGGTCCTTCTTTGCGAAACATTTGCGTAATTATTTGTAGAATTAATTTACACGATGAGAGAAATGCACGTTCGTCTCCTTGATGAATTCGTAGCACGCCTTTCTCTACCGCCTCCTTTCGTCAATTTCGCTTCTTCAGAAAGAGCGAACACTTCAGTGGTTGTGCATTTTTGTTATCACTGTTACCTCGCTGGACGAATTTTGGTCATATATAATCATTCGAGCTTACAGCTTACAACCTGGAAGCCGTATCTGGGCGAAACAAAAATTTCTTATTCGCTCGCAGCTTGAACGCAGCCCTATCTAAATCTCTCTATTATTCTTTGCACTCTTAATAGCACCTTTCACGCATTTACAGCACACTGAATGACTGATAGTAACGTAAAAAAAACCTGCTTTCGATGTCGTAAACATTTTTATGTGGATTTTTATTTTTGTCGTATTTTTGTTAAACAAAATCTTTTTGCGATACTTTTTATTTCTTTTTTCTATACTCGACGAACGGTGAAAAATATTTCTTTTACATAAAAGAATTTATTGAGATGATATTTTATAATCGACAAAGACATCATTTAATATTATATTATTTTTTACAAATATTATAAAAGTTATATTAAAATATATCCGTTTTTTTTTAAATAGATCGTAATCTTGATTACTAGAAAGAAATGTATGTCGTTACGAACAATACAATCACAACTTTACCACCACCGCACCACACTTTAAAACATTCATAAATGTTATGATATATCCAGTTTTGAATTCAGTTATTTTTTTATGGCGTTTTTTAAGATATTCACTCCCCGTTACAGAAATCAACTCTAAGCGAGTTCTTTGCAGCTTTTTTTCGTCTCATCACTCTCATTCGAATATAATTCTCACGGAGATCATAATATAAATAATAGTTATACCCTCCTTCGTCGAGGTATCGAGTTTCTTATGTCTCTTTTCCTCTTTTTGAATTGGAGTGAATAGCAATAAAGTTCAAAACTCGTGGCACATCCGATGCGCCATTATCTCGTCATTTATTGTTATATTAAAAGACCAATTATTGAGATATAAAATAAGCATTATTAATTTATTTATTCTCTCACAGAGGTGTCTTCGTCAGGATCAAGGATAAGAATCTCCATGTGGAGTGCTTCAAGTGCTCGACTTGCGGCACGTCCTTGAAGAATGTCGGTTACTACAATATCAACAATAAATTATACTGCGATATTCACGCGAAACTCGTTGCCAGGCAAAATGCTCCGGCTGGTCTCGTGCCCATTACTATACCACCGTAAGTTATACGATTTATGTCCAATTTTACTAATATATTGTAGATTAATTCAGTTTAACTTTTTTTCTAATTTTTAAAATTAGAAAAAGATAAAAAGTTAAGTTAAATCAAGATTAAATCTGTATTGGTGGAAATGGATATTATAATACTTAAAGTAAACGTTACGCTTGAAAAATTTAGATAATTATACTTATAGAATTTTAGAAAAAAAACGAAGACAAAAGATATAATAAATATATAAAACAGTAAAGTAAAAATAAGTATATAAGTGTATAAGTAATGAGTAAGTTGAGATGATATTGAAATACAAATAATTGAAAAGTGTATTTTTTGCAATTCGGCAGAGGTGGCAAAGCACCAGCTAGTACCATTAGCGCGGCATTGGCAAATGCACCTTTATCGCCACCCCTCAGCAATCACGGATCGTCGCCTCAGCCATTCTCCGTGAGTTGCTTCATCATAATTTGATTCTCTTTACGAGGCATGGTCACGGACAGACTTTTTCGCGCACGCATTTTCTTGCCTGTTTTGGCATGGCTTATAAAGCGAGTATTTTGCATTGGACTGTGTGGCTTTGCTGCACTCGCGCGTGATTTCACGGAGTTTCTTACGATTGCGAGTCGAACGAAGGTCGTGGCAGAATTTTTCGCGCATTAACGATTTCTCTTTCGAAATACGCGGCAGAAACAATAGTCGTATAACCTCTCGTTTAAAAGATTTAAGTTCGAGAATAATTTTAGCAATTAAAAAAAAAAGAAAATTCATTAGAATATTATTATCAAATAATTGAAAATGTCTCCGCGATGTATTTTGAGCAACAAGACAATTTATCCGCGATTACTCCTTTTACACACTCATAAAGTTTTGATGAAAAATAATATTGAAATAATTCATGACTTTGAAAATTTTTCTTTATAATAAATAATAAAATATTTAGTTCTATTATAAATTCACGATGATCGTGCTATGTGCCGTGAAAGACCTATTTCCGGCAAACGGGATGCGCGCTTATTTTGAGAGTTTAACAAGTGTGGTCTTTGGTTGGCACTAATCGCTTTTCCAGGCGTGCAATCGTACGAGCCCCGATTTCGGATCCCAGCATACGTGGCGATCGACTTCGAATACGAACGGATGCATCAGGAACGGCGAGAGCAACGGCGAATCAAAAACATTCACGAGCACGATCACCATCCAAACAGGTGGCACAGAGGTTGGCAACGTGCTCGAAAACTCGATTTCTGTACTCGCTCACGCTAACGTACTTTTCACCGTGATTTTCCCTTATGTAAATGATCATCAAATAATCATCAAACCAAACCGACGATAATTCAGATGAAACATTAAATATTTCGTGATATGTTAAATAATATATAATGTATCACATAAAATAGTATAAAGTATATCGTAAAATATTGCATTATAATATATACAGGGTGTTAAGAAAAGACCGCCCACTAAGTACATAGCATTATTCCTTATAAAAAATTGAGTCGAGAACTCCTGAACCATTTTTTTCTATTATGCTTAATAAAGCAGTAATTATTTTGTAAAGACAATCCAATCAATATCATCTTTTAGCTGGAAGAAGGTGAGCCATGTGCCTGTAGTGTGCATGAGCGATTTGTTGCTAAATTCGCCACGCATACTATTAAATGCGGCTCACTGACGTATGTACTCCCGGCTAAAGGACAATGCCGATTGGATTGTCTTTACAAAATAGTTACTGCATTATTAAGCATAATAGAAAAAAATGGGTCAGGACTTTTCGACTCAATTTTTCATAAGGAATAACGCTATGTACTTAGTGGGCGGTCTTTTCTAAATACCCTGTATACAGTAAATAATGCTAGAAGCATCAATATACAAAATTATATCATGACGTAATATTGCAATATAGCTTAAAAGTTAGAGAAATTATATGGATGAAATATGCGTATCGTTGATTACTTTCCGCATCTATTGACTAATGCGGAACAAGAAACATATCGATCTCGAAATTTTTAATAATCAAAACACTCGCATCAATAACGGTCATCGAAGAGTCATCTATATTGAATCAAATAATATTACGAAACTGATCAGTCACCGGCTTGCTATTCTATCAAAGTGTCCTTGAATCAATCGACTACTTACGTTAATCATTATGTTCGCGACCGACTATTTCGAACTCATTACTAATTAGCCTGTCGTAATCAAGAACGTTCCTGCTGATTCGTCTCCCCCCCCCCACCCTTTCTCTCCTCTCGCTCATTCTCTCTCTCTTTCTCTCTCTCTCTCCTCTCTCTCACATCTAATTTTTAATCATTCGTCCCACATGACATCGTTGTGTCGTTTGTGCATTGCAGCCCACCACCCGTCTTGGCATCCCGCCCGTTGATTCACCTAGCTTACGATCAGTCCAGGTAAAGTCCCAGCACGATTCGTAACGCTCTCGTTGATCGCTCTTCAAGATCGTCAGTATATAATTTATTTCATGAAAATGAATAGCCTTTGAGATGTCGTTGGTTCGATTCAACGCCGTGGAAATTAACTCGAGTTTTGTCATCGCGAATGTACCAAGATAGCATGAGTATAAAATGATGTTTTATCAGTGGAATTGGAAATCATCTTCAAATCCTTGTACATTCCGAATATAATGTATCTTAATGTTTTTTCTTCTTCTTATTGTCATAAAAATATGAAAACTTAAAATTTCAATCTGCTCAACTGTTTTACTCTTTTATTGAATATATTGAACTTTTAATTTATTGAAACCTAAATGCAAAATTGGTATATAATGTAAATGGATAATGGTAAAATGGAATTTTAAAACAATTAATGTGTTTACTTTAATTTACTTAAAAGTTGGCGAAAATTGTTCCATTTGTAGAAAAATTTCTAAAAATTAATGCTTTTTTTTATATTTTTTATATAATTTCATGATAAATAAAAACAAATATTGAAAAAGAGGTAATTACCTTATTTTTTCTCATATCATGTATGCAAACTGTACAGTAATTAATTATCTCCAGAAATTTCATAAGTTGATAATCAAATTGTGTGCAATTGTTTGCATGACCTCCATAGTAGAAATAACGATTTTAAGCACGGGAGGCTAAAACGTTCCTTGAGACTTTCCGCGATATGAGCCACTGATTAACCTATCGTACTTTTGCATTAACAGGCGTTATCAAGGCAGCAAAATCTCGCATGTTTGGCTATATTTGGCACTGACAACCTTTTGCAATCTGTTAATTCTGGTTGTGATTTTATTTTTACATCACATCTTTTTTGATGGCAGTCATTTTACTTTATTTACTTGACTCAAGAATTATCAATATCCAAAACGAGAAAGTAATAACCGATATAAAATAAACTATTATATTAAAATATTGCAAAACGTCTTATTTCTCATATAAAAATTAGACGAAAATCTGTGTTACAATAATGGTAATTAAAGAGGAAAATTTGTGAATTTATAGGCACCAACGAGCAACAGTCTCATTGGTCCGAAGCCCTTCGGTGGATCGAGTGGCTTTTCATCGAATCTGTCTCCGACTCCGACATTGAATTCCGGAAGCAGTACCTTGCCACGTCCTCAAAGCCAAACAGTGACAGGTAAGTCAATCTTATTATTAATATGAATAGATCCGATGTAAACTTAAAAATTTGCAACAACACAAGATTGACGAAAACTTGTTTATCTTTATCTGTATAATTATGTAATTCAGATTACATAATATCGCATAAAAAATTTACCGTAAATATAAGAAGACGAATTAAGGTAATGTAAGATGATGTTAATTTAAAAATTTTTAAGATATGTACTAAAATCTCTACTTTTTGTAACAAATTGAAGTATTCGATCCATCGAAATATTTATCCGCAACAATGGATAAATAATAGACAATCTTGTTGCTTTCTTTCTTCATCTTTTTTTATTCGGGGAACTTGCGTGGATTTTACGCAATTATCCGAGAAGTCCGAAGGAGCGATTTCATAATCCATTTACAATTGTGATCTCATCTTGTGCATCCGTGGCCTAACTCTGTCTTCGATTCTTGCAAATAGGTCGGTACTCTACCCTGCCAAAGCCAAAAAGTTCGCCTTTCAGAGGTACGACGAATAGATTAGAGCCGCCGGTTGACCGAGTTTCGAGCTTTGGCTGATACGCCTCTTTTGGCTTATGTTCTCATTCATTTTATATCGCTCTTTCTCCCTTGCACGCAATTCGTATATACATCATATCATTATATCGAACGTATCATTATATATCGAACAATCGATCGATCGTTGGTCCTCATTGGTGAACATCATAGTGGTTTCTTTAAATAGTGAATAGAGAAAGAGAGAGAAGGGGAAGGCCTTCTCTCACAATCAGTTTCGATCGTCTCATTCTTGGCTCCTTATCATTCGTCGTTATCTCGACGACGACGGCGAACTCTGAGAGCTATGACAGTTTGTAACGACCTTCCAATACGTGTTTTTATCCCTTTTTACTTTCATACTTTAAATACTTGCACGATACACTCAGAAAATTGTTAAAAAATTAGTCGTATCTTAATTATTTTAAGTATATATCACGAGAGAAAAAAAATTAAGAATCATTTGAGACATAATCAGAAATTTACTATTTAATACTATGATATATTATAAGATAATATACTTTAAGAAAATAAATATTTTTTTGTAGTTTTTCTTCTCTTTAATAATTTTTAAGTTCTTTTTTTAGAAAATTTATATAATATTTTTTTAAAGTAAAAAGACTATAATATTATTTTCAAAAACATTTTATATTATCAACTTCATCACAGAAATATTATATTTAAAAAACCCAACAGTAGTTTTTTCTGGAAAATATATAGATCGATCCCTATGTCTGTCCGTGAAATTTGATCGTGTTATCGTGCCTCTCTTTCCGCACATAATATTTCTTTTATCTTTTTTCAGCCGGTCCGTCTTTCAACCCGAAACCCAGACCCTTCTCCCTCACATTCGCATGAATCAATAGCTCTCAATGGCGCCGTCGTCGTCTTCATGCTGGCAACCGAAATGCAAACACGATCAAGATGATAAAAGTGCCAGACTATAAAAATTGATTTTACTATTTACGATTTTTTTTCGAATTTTATAGAAAGTTTTTAACATTTCTCTAATTAGATAATGTGGATGAGAAAAATTTGAGTATTTAGTTATTTCAACATATATTTATCAATTATATATTACAACGCTTATTATATTTTCCGATAATGTTCGGGATGATTTTTGTTTCATCTTTTCCGAAAAAAGGAATCATGAGATACGGATTTAACAATACTTGTTAAATGTTATCTGATGACAATTTATATTGTCATCAATCCAGGGTGTTGAATAAATAAATGCAAATGCGAAATAAAGCAAGTTCTTTGTTGAACGAATGTACATCTATTTTGGTTTTTTTACTGCGCCACATCGTTTCTTCACTATTCGTTCATGAATTGACACTTGCAGCGTTTTTCTTCGCTTCGCATCAACGATCTCAAATATTTGAGATGTATCAATGTTAATGCGCATTGTCGAATCTTTTTGCTACTTACGGCCGATCTGAAAGCGATGTTTAACACACAAAAGCACGCAGCTTTTATACTGCTCTTTTTCAAGAATCGCGTATCAAGTGATTATAAAAAAATGCACATTTGTTGATTTAGAAGATTAAAAGAAGATCTTTTCACGAAGACTAAATCTTTAATTAAAAGCTTTATGATTTTTGCTTCTTTTTCTTATTTTTGCATACCGGGCGTGCTCGTAGTTCTCTTCCGTAAAAAAAAAATCATTTCAAATAGAAATCACTAGATTTTAAATAGAATTATTTATTAAATTAAAATAATTCTATTTTTGTTTTTCATTCTTTGAACGTATATAATTCTAGCAAAATACTTTACAAATAAAAAATTAAAAATAAAGTTACATTTTATAAATTTATAGTAAAAAAGATAAGCAAATCTTTTAAGACATCTTTTAACATTTGCATATAATGAAAGATAAAATAAATATTTTTAATATATATATATATATATATATATTATATATATATATATATATATATGTATATATAATAAAATTTTGATAGTATTCTAATAAATATTATTCGAAAAAATATTTAATATTCTCTGTACTCTTTTTTTATAATAATTATTAAATTATGTGGCAAGCTTAAACTATTTATTGGGCTTATGATTAAAATATTTATTTCTAATAAATATTCGGGAAGAGACCACGGGCACGCACGGTCCATCGTGCTTCTTACTCACTGCAAATTTCTGTTTCTTTTGTCTGTTCTTTCTACCCTGACGAATCTAATCGATCACTTACCCTCCCAAACGTGTGCATTATACACTTGTCGTGTGTCGTGTTTTCTCTTTCCTGCAATTCCGGCGAACTATCTCTATTGTCCTTCGCCAACCCCCATTTGCCATCTCAGAAACCTCCAACAGCTTGACTTACGAAAAATCCTGTTATTACGAGATCGTGGAAAACACGAAGGAGCAGGCCTCCATAAAGTCCTGTCCGGGCTCCATAAAGTCCCACCGGAGCCTCATTTGGCCACCTTCGAAACCTATCGAAGATATTACATATCCCACTGCCAGTCCGCTATACATCAATCCAAATCCTATTCTTGACAAAAGGCACCATCAGATCAGAGAGAAACGTGCCAGCATTGAGGCTTGCGAGCGAGCTTTGAGCCACAGAACCGAAAGGCACCGAAGTGAAAGCATCGATCGAGAGGTCGAGAGAGTATTGAAAGAGAACGGTCATCGGCACGAAACTGACGCGATGGACAGAATAAGTTGTCCTGGGCAACCGGCATATCGGCGTATAGAACTGGTGGACGCCAGTAGTAGAACCTCTCGATCGGATATGACAACCTCAAGACCAAGCTCGACTGACAGCGTCCGAAGATCACTGACGCCCACCAGAATTGTTCAACCGATTCCAAAACCTTGGACCGCAACCGTCAGCAGCGGGGGTACCAATATTTTTCAGCAGAGTTATGCAGTATCGGCACAGCAGGAACAGCCTGCAGGACAGATATGCAAGAAGTTCATGCAGCGGGAGGTTTGTCACCGAGAACGTACATCTGGCGGCAGGGAACATCGGGAGGAACAACGAGCTTATAGATCAGAGATTTGTAGAAGGGAACAAACAATTTGCCCGAAACCGCCTTTACCAACACCTAAGCAACCAACAGAAACGGTTAAAGAAATTGATACGGAGGTAACCGATTTGAGGAGTGATGAGACCGATGAAGTGGACGCTTCGAAAGGAATTCAGGGCGAACACGATCTCATCACTGAAACATCTGAAGAGACGGTAGACGGTATGCACACGAAGCAATCGGCAACTTTTGAGAAAACTGTAGAGAGAGTGCCATCACCAATAGAGAAATCTAGGGCGCCGATGATAGAGGAAATGGAAGATAAAATGGAGTCTCAGTGTTTCGCGAGAAGAACCGAGAAACATGTCAACCGAGAGGTGGAAGATACAATGGAACGAACTGTGACGGAATCCGCCGAAGTGGTTACATCGGCTATCGATGCCCAACAGATGTGTGAGAAAGCAAAGCAAGAAGAAGAGGAAAGGAAGAGAGAGGAAGAACAGGAAGAACGAAGAAAAGAAGAAGAAAGAAGAAAGCGTGAGGAAGAGGAACGAAGACGTCAGGAAGAAGAAGAAAAGAGGAAACGAGAAGAAGAAGAAAAGATCAAGAAGCATGTGACTTTTGATGAAGAAGATGAAGAAGTCGAAGAAGTGCGAGAGCAACCATTGGGTAGGACTGTCGTGCGAGAGGAACGTATCACGGAATCAGACGGATCCGCTCCGGGACGCTGCAAGATTACAAAGGAGACATATGAAGAAATCACCGAAGAAGTGCTAGTTCAGGAACGCGTGAGAAGAAAAGGAGCCATAGAAGACGAGCGTAGAAAGAGCTTACGTGAGCAAGTAGAGGTTCATCAGAATCTCCGAGACCAACAGGCGCCGGAGAAACGGATTGTCGCAAAATGTGGACAACAACCCAAGGAAACTATGGAAACTTGCAAGAAAAAAGTACAATTTCTGAAGGAGACGGAAACCGGTCCAAAACCCCTGTCAAATACACCTGTAAAAAATTCCACGCCTAAAGAGTGGAAATCCGAAATGGTGAATGCCTTGACGACCGCATCTGATCGGTCATACACGCCATTAAACGCTACGTCTAGTGTGAAAGAACTCTATACTGAGGAAACTATCTATCTGGACCACAGATGTCGACCTAAGCCAGCGCCGCCAAAAGAGGAAATTCGACCAATCTCGCCTTTCCAGCAAGCACTAACGATAGCGCCTGAACGATCCTATACTCCTTTGAGTCGCGAAATCGGGCCAGAAGATCAACAGATTACCAATAGATCGCAAACTCCGAGTCTTCAAGCTCAGAATAGCGACTATTGCCCGCCGTTAGATATTCTATACGGTAAAGAGGGTACGACGAGGGAATCTTATGCGCGAGAACAGATGTATATCAAGAAGGAAATTAAAGAAACAAGACCGCGACCTTTGCCCACTCCACCGCCCGATCACCGTCTGAGAGATTCTTCGGCATCGCCTGCCGCGAGACCTCGACCAGAAACGCCAAAATCCTCCAAATCTTTAACGGCTTGTCTAAAAAAGCCAGATGCCATACCGGCCTATCAAAAAAACTTGGTAGCGATGAGAAAAGGACCTGTAGAAAGTCAGCCGTTCGTTCCCAGTAGAACACCTACTCCAACGCCTGGCAGATCCAAATCACCTGCTCAAGGACCGCCTGAGCCGCCAGCTTGCTATATAAAGGCTCAAGCCCCAAGAGTTCGAGAAGATCCACCACCGTCGAAACGGGGTGGATCAGTGCATTATCCTTCACGTAAAACCATCTCTTATCATGTGGAGGAAGATACCGACAGCGGTCACAGAAAGCAGGAATATTCTGCTTCAAGATCCGTCAACTATGATGAGAAAGAGACCAGTAGTCTCGACGCGGGTCCGACGGACGCACTTTATGCTCAGTTCCAGGAAACCCGGTGTATGACAAGTGAAGAAACTAGCGAGCAGGAGAATACTGCGATCCACGTGAAGAAAGCACTTCAAGTAGTCGAAGATTATGAGAAATGCGAACAAAAAGAGGTACTACCGGCAGCAACATCGTCGCAGAATCCGAAACAAACCATCTGTGCCATTAATAAGACGAGTCATACGAAGCCCACTTTATCATGTCCCATGATATCATCTACATCAGTGAGACAGCCGACCTATAGCAGTTCTACCGAAGTACGTCACGTGCGATATGAGAGTCCTTCACCGAAACCTTGCTCGGAAACCGGGGTGACCGTTCTACCTTGCAAAGCGCATTCCGATCAGGGAATCAAAGCAGGCGTCGTCGTGGTGCCCTGTGATGCTTCCCAGACCACCTGTCCTAGATCTGGAATCTGCGTGACAGCTACGAAAGATCGATCGGGTGTATGCGTATCGCCTTCGTTCGGTATGCGATCCGGTACCTGCGGTCAACCATCCGGTACATGCGGTCGCGAATCTGGCTGCGACTTCAATATCTCCAACTGTCCGGATGTTTCTGATATCTGCATAGCTCCGTGTGCCGACGGTTCAGTCTGTGTGGCACCTTGCAAAAAACCTGGTCCAAATCAATCCAAGGCCAATCTTCCGTTTCCTCAAATCCCACTTCCCTACGAAGAAATCTCCCCACCGGCTCCTCAATGTACGGCTCCTAGCTTCAAACCTCGCACTAATCTGAGCGGTCAACTTGCGCGATTGACCGCCAAGAACGGCCAGTCAAATGTGCCCGTGGTACAGCTTTACAAGCCAATTCAGACTCAGGCTCAGCCTCCCCAGACTCAGAGTTATACCGAGAACACTTATTACCACACTCAGAGCTACCGCGAAACCCACTGCGAATCCGGCAATCATTGTCAAAACACTCAGAACCGCTGCCAAGACCAGATCCACTGTGATACCCTTAGTAAAACCCAGAATTTAGTAGACCCACCAAATTTGTCGTCCCACCCGGATCTAGGTACCGGAATCGGTGGCCTCGGCAGTGCGAGTTCCAAGAGTGGATCGTTCGCCGGTAGCAGCACGCCCAAGCGTGGACGAGGCATCCTGAATCAGGCTGTCGGAGCGGGATCACGTATACCTCTATGTGCTCACTGCAATTCATACGTCAGGTACTAGGGATTGTCCAAATCGTTAATGTGATGATGGTGATGCCTGCTATTTTCGTTGTTGTTTTTCGTATACTCGTCCTGGACGTGTATGTTTTACTTTTGACAAACGCTTTTTTTCTGCGTTCATTTTCGTATTGACATATCTGTTCGTACGTCTTATACATGTGTGTGTGCGTGCATGTGAATCTTTTAATTTTTAGGTGCTTTCTTTTTATTGTCTTTGAGGGATTTTTGTAACTTTGATTTTAAATGATTCGAAGAATTTTTCGGAAAATTAAAGCACTCATTTATTTTCGCACTATCGTCAGTGTGTTCAACTTTTCACGATCAGATTTATATAAATTTCAAAGTGCCTCTACATAATTCTGCACTATTTTGGATGATATAATTAAAAATATATCACTAGATATAATTAAATAAAATTTTATATTATTATATTACGTTGAATTCAATTTCAATTCTTTTTGTATTATTTAATTTTATCATGCAAAAAGTGGTATTAAACGATATTTTTGTTATGCTTGGAGATTTATGATTTTGGTTATTAGAATGATACATGGGAGTTTAGTGTAATTGTATTGTAATTGTCTAATTGAGTAACATGATTTCCGTGTTGCACGTTGTTGACAGCTAATGAAAAAAATACTAATCACAAATCGAACGGCTTCACCCTAAAACCAGTGTGCTGTAAAGACGGCAAGGAGTGCTTAAGGTTTGTAAAACTTTATTTCACAAATAAATGTCCATCCTTGTGTGTTTTGAAAAATAATATATCTTACGATAATCATCAAATTAATTACGATATAATTATAGAGGGCCTTTCATCACCGCTTTGGGCCAAATCTGGTGCCCCGATCATTTTGTCTGCGTTAACGCCCAATGCCGTCGTCCTCTTCAAGACATCGGCTTTGTCGAGGAGAAAGGACAACTCTATTGCGAATACTGTTTCGAAAGATTCATTGCGCCTACGTGTAACAAATGCAACAACAAGATCAAGGGCGTGAGTATATCAGTGGCTATTTGTCGACAATTACGATGATGCGATTAATGATTATTTCTCTTTTAATTTTAGGATTGCTTGAACGCAATTGGAAAGCACTTCCATCCTGAATGCTTCAATTGTGCTTATTGCGGCAAACTCTTTGGTAACACTCCGTTCTTCCTAGAGGAAGGATTGCCATACTGTGAAGCTGGTTAGTATTTCGGCGATTAAAAAAAAGTTTATTACAAAGTGTATCAAGTGTGACACTTGTTAAATCACAATGATATTAAATATGTCTTAAATATAAAATAATTCATATAATTTATACCTTTTTATTTCATTATTCAATTCAATATGATTAAACAATAATCATTTCTTTAATTCAGATTGGAACGAATTATTTACAACGAAATGCTTCGCGTGTGGATTCCCAGTCGAGGCTGGCGATCGTTGGGTAGAAGCCCTGAACAACAACTATCACAGCCAGTGCTTCAACTGCACGGTGAGTGAAAATTTTTAAAAGAGATTTATTTATCAAGATTTATTTAGCATTATTTTTATTCACTTTTATAAAATTAATATAAAACTTCATAATTTTTATAATATTAAAATCTTGTGAGCCGATGCGGAATTTTAGACTAATATCGAGCGTTTAATTATTTTGTTGACATATTAGATGTGCAAGAAGAATCTCGAGGGTCAAAGCTTCTACGCGAAAGGCGGTCGTCCTTTTTGCAAAAATCACGCACGTTAAAACTACCCATTCTCGACCATCGATCGATGGTATACGATCGATGGGATGACAGGAGGGAAAAAATAGGAAGAGCAAAGAACCGGAGGGGAAGGCCAACGAGGATGGAAACGAACATTGTTATTGCACCAATTACTTTATCGTGATTACTTTCTTTTTTCTGTGTCTTCGACCGAGATCACTTGTCTAACCCTTTGTCAAATCCGCGAGCGATCCTTCGTATAGCTTAAAAATACAGGATCAATTAGGGTGATTTTAACAAAAAAATATCTTTATTATTTAAGTCTAATAATAAATCGTAATATCAGTGAAAGAGAGAATGATGGTTATTTATAGAATAGATATACATATATACATTATAAAATGATATAAAAAATTAAAATATTAATGAAAATGATCAAAATAAATTTTTAAAAAGTGATAATTAATAATATTAAGTGGCATAATACTGTATTTTTCCAGTGTCACCAATCACCCTGATTAATTCTACGCACTGCACATTTTCACGAGGTATTAGTAATGTCGCGCGTCGTCTGGCTACAAGAGAGATTTATTAATTAATATTTATTATCTAGCTTAATTAAGAATGGCGCAGAAGGCTATCGACCATCACAATCCTAAAGAATTCAATAGAGATACAGGTCTCCGTTTCCAAATCTATGAAGTTTAATAATTTATTAATCGTTTACTTATAAGCATTAAAACGTATGATCAAAAGAAGCTACATAGATACAATTTAGCTTCTTTTTAACTAAATATTTCTTAAAAAGTGCGTTCATCTTGTCATAATTTTATACACCTCGCATAGTTTGCGCTAAAAGTTTCACTCGTGCTCTTTAGAATTAAATGATCTTGCATCTCAAGATGCAGCCTTGTTTTTAATATAATTTCAACAATTCCGTTTACGAATACTCGATTATTGTTGTATCGGTCATACCGTGCGTCGCGACATCAACCGTCGGCTGCGAACAAGTGGTGCAATTAATAATCCGTTGAAGACGTTTGACGACGTATCCTTGCACTTTGCGGTTTTCGGTTAATAACGGGAGACTTAATTGCGATTTTAATGGAGCTAGCGGAATACCTCGTAAAATCCGTTCGCGGCAGGAAACACTGGGACGATATACAACACATAACGAACGAGCCGCCGGCGGAGTCGTCTCGATCACGGATCACGCAAAGGTCATCCGAACAATTAGTATTATGTGAGCATAATTCTGTATTTCCATCGTGCATCGGAATGCAGCAAATGTCTCGGGTGGCGAATGGCGAATTCCTTTACTTGATGATCGGCGGCGGCGGTGTATCGTGACGAGGGGAAGAGAGGAAGAGAGCGCGATCGAGATAAAATAGATGAATGATCGTGAAAGTAAGATTGAACGAATGAGTGATGGGTAAATGCGTTGATAAAGAGAGACACGGCTCACATAGTTTCTGAACAAATAAAATTGCATGATGTTGTATAGATATGCAAATGATGAAACATAATTAAAATTAATGACAATAATAAAACAAATTCAAATTCAAACAATTTTACTTCACACGTGCTTATTATATCTTTTATGAGATTTAACTTTTTTACTATCGGAATTTGTTATATTCTTAAGACAGTCTAATAATCGTAAATTCTAGTGTAAACATATTTTAAGCAATTAAAACGGAAGTTTTTTTTTTGAAAAACATAATATTATTTATTCTTGATAACAAAACGACTAATTTAGTTTTATTATTATTAATTGATGAGTTTAAATAATGCTTAAAAATAAATAATTAAAATTTGACCAACAAATTAAAAAAAATTTTAAATTAAAAAATTATACTCGGAAATATGCTAGTCAAACGCTCAAAATTCCGTTCTTAAAATCATTACGTGAACATTTTTCACGTAATAGTAACAAATTGTTCTTAATTTATAGACTAAAGAAATATACGTGGAAGAAGTAGCGAGTAATATTTATTAATTGAAAGAATCGGAGGAGAAAAAAGGAGATAGAAGTTCGACATATTTTGTGCATGTAGATTGTTAAGCAGTATTTGCCGAAGATATTTAATAGGCTTACTAAATCGACGACAAACAGATATATATTCTTTGTGCATGCAAACTTCACCGTAAGTCATCCGCAAGTCCGCCGTATCCTGGAATCAGCCGATTAAAGCTCGAGACTGATAACAGGTTCAACATGCATTCAGGGTTTCATTTAATCAGCCGATCGATTCGCAAGTTGGAAAAACGAAAGGCTAAAATTCGCACGGTAGGAACGACCTACTGACAATTCTTAACTCTTTAAACTTTTAACTACTACAATCTCTACATCTTTTATTGAAGAGAATTCCCTCTTAAAACTTTAAAATAAATTCACATCTTTAAATTTTTTAAGCTATATGTATTTTTTAAATAATACAATGATTAAATTTCATAGATTCTAAATTTTCAAATTTTCTTGTCTTTTTAGGATTACTTGAGTTTATAATCTTTTCGTAAAAGCAATAATAATTAATAGATCTAATTCGCCACAAATATAATTTGAAATTAACGAAAGAGGTATTCTCGAGATTCATTCCAGGATATGAGAATGTGCGAGGATGAAACATTGTCGTTTCTATTGTCGGCTCTATCTTACAAAATAAGAAACTCTAATAAGATAGATACTGCCATGTTATTATGTTACTTCTAATATGTTACCGATTTTCTGTGCCATCTGCGTGAGCTTTTGTTATGGCGTAATTTTTTTTTTGGTGAATGAGAGCACACAAAAAAAAGGGGGGAAAAAGGATAATGTGCGAGAGACAGATCGCGTTTATTTGTGAAAGCTAATATATAGTGTAATCCTGTATTTATATAGTATGTAAGGATTTTAAGCTACGTTCGCGATAATTCCGAAAAAAAGAAAGGAATAGTGTGCGAAGAACTTTATCTGCACGATCGCGAGTAATTTTCGACGACAAACGATCGATCGATCACCGCCGCTCGATCATCGACAGTCATACAACGGCGCGGACCATGAAATCTCAATTTTTGCTTGGCTGACTTTTAATCGGCTAAGCATTGCACAAGCCTCTGTATGCGTGTTACGTGTTGCTTATAAAATAAAAGGAAATATTCACTTGAGAATTTCAGATTTGTTACCCTTCCCTATTTTGCCGATATCAAAGTATTTTCAAATCAACTTATAAATTATTATAAATTTTCTTATTAAAAAACAGAATTTTAGAGAAATATTTATAATAAAAATAATCATTGCATTAATATGCATATAAATATAATTGTTATTTTGTTTGAGTTAATTCACTGAAACGATATGTGAAAAGAACTTCTCAGATTCTCTTATCAGTTAAAATAAGCTTTATGAGAGATTCGCGTGTGTAAAAATCCAATAAAGCTATCTACAAAACTTACGATCGACGCATGATTATTTACGATTATTTGTCATTTACAACTGATACTCCGTACTTGAATGAATGGAAGCAATGGTTATATTGAATTTTGAAGCGGATGAATGAACGAGTGCGAAGACGTCACGATTAATTATTATCTTTATTTATCGATAATCCCAAGAGAGATCTATGCACGATCAGAATAAGATATTCGATGAGAACGATTCAATTAATTCGGATTTCTAATCGAAGTAGTCATTCTTTTCAATGTTTCATCGATTTATCATTAACGCGACCTCGCGGTATCTGTCTGCCTTCGAAAGAGACAATTACGAAAGACAGGTTTCTACTTTTTTAGAAACAGAATATTTTATAAATAAAATTAGCAAATAATGAGTCAGATTAGAACTAAGTATTGAAAATTTGTTGAAGGACTTTTATAAAAGATTAAATAACAAACGACTTTAAATAACGATATGTTTCCATAAGAAAACTATCGGTAATAGAAAAAACTATAGATCGATTACAGCGAAAATAAGTAAAATTAGTAGCTATAGAGTCGTGAAAAATAATGTTGAATATTTCGCTCTTAAAAAGAGATACTTCAAATTTCATATTTATAAATTTAAAACAATATACAGGTCCCTACAATATTATTTACTTTTTCGTTGTTCTTGTCTTTTTTTCTTATCTATTTCAATTCTAAATATAATATCAAATATTCTAGTATTTAACTACTCCTTTGCACGGATGATTGCGGCAAAAAAAGTATGCGATGAGGAATTTAATTTAACGCGAGACATTTGACATTTGACGTCAAGTCGTTGCGACGTCAATTACGTTCGCCCTTTCGAACTTTTGTCGATTTTCCTATACCCGAAATGTACATACAGTCTTCATCTTTGCGCCTAGTCTGCAATTGTGTCCTTTGCACATACGTTGATACAGTGAGTCCTAATTAATTGTTGAGCAACGTTCAATAACGCACATCGTTCTACAGTGATAAAAACTTTTTCATGAAATTTAGATTAGGATTTAAATTATCCTAATTAAATATAATTACTGAAACTAAAATATCTTTCACGAACTCTTATTCCCGCATTTATCGTCGCGTGACATCTAAAGAATGTTCTTTTATCTCTGTCAGAAGATCTTCGCAAATATCGATTATAATTATCCCTCATTAAAAATGTGTTGGCCATTAAAAGAGACTTTAAAAGCAGAAATGCTAGAAGAAAGTTTAATCTCTCATTCGAAACTACCGCAGACATATAAGATACACTTAAAGGCAGGATTGGATTAATTATTTTATAGATCTTACAAATATTATATTACTTTAATAATAAGAAAACATTAACTATAAATGTTCATAATTAAAATTTTATTTGCATCTGGAAAAATTAATAATATTTTTGAAATTTCTGAAATTTAAAAAATTGTAATTTTATTATATCGAGTTGATAATATATTAATATTAATTATCATTTTACCATTACATTTGCTTCATTAAATTACAGAGCGAGAAATCAAAAGAAATCGAATACATTAACCGCGTCGGAAAATATTCAATATAATTATGCTGCAAATATTATTTCAATTCCAAGTCTAGAGCTTCATTAGCTGCCACGTGCAACCATCCCTGTACCTTGACGGAAAGGAACGACAATGCGCGTCGCGTGCTTCTAATAACCTTCCATAAATTCGAATTATCTAAATTCTCTCTGATCCTTCCACAACGAGCTGCTTCTGACCGTCTACTATCTCTTACTCTACCGACAGTACCGACATTCTCATCCGGTGTCCTTGCCGTCCCTTGCGGCAATCGCAGTGGAAAGCGCATAAAAGCTGCAAGCGGCTCACAGCGGTAGCCTGCGCACCTGCGAACCAGCCGAAAGCGATTGCGTAGACCGGAACGTGGCCGCGCACCAGTGAGAACCGAGATCCCGCCTTGTCTACACTAGCCATCTCAGCGAGAAACTTGGTGAAGAAAAAAGCCTCGATGTATCGAAATAATATCACGGGCGATTCTCGATTCATACCGAGTCGAAATGGTAGCGGACGTGGCAGCGAATTCATTTCCGTCAACTACCACTGTGTAAGTCTTTTATAACAAACTTTTAGTAACAAGAATTACAATTTGTACAAAATAACGATATTATTTATAAAGTACGATTTTTATGTCTTTATGATATTATATGTTTTATATAATTATATTGGCATTTGAAATACAACAATTATGATCTCGACTAGATTTGTTATATAATAGATTTCCACAAATTTGTACTTATAATATTCATTCTTCCAGATAACTTTCTGTTTGTGAGGATTGGGATTATTGACAAAATGTACATAATTTGCAGAGGTAAGATTTCTCTTGTATATTGCTCTTTGTTTTGCTTGTACTAAGAGTCGAAGCGATAGACACGACACGTGGCATCTTCTGCGATCTATATGCGCTTTATATTTCAAAATATCCTTGACATTGAGGAATACTTGGTACACCCACCCGACATAGACTTTATTAATGTATTTATAGATACATCTTTGCTATTAATTTGTAATTAATATCGATAAATTATTCTACACTTGTTTTTTTAATCCGTCTTCGTTATTTTCAAACAAAAAAATTAATCCACGTTTATTATTATTTTTATTACAGATTTATATTCTTAACAAAATAATGACATTTTTGCGTTATTTATTGAAAAGTATAAGATTGTATTTATTGAATATTTTTCAAGGAAAAGAAATTATGATTTAATTTTACCGACAATTGACAATATTTTTTGTTTTTATTTCTGCAGTGTAGAAAATATGAAATTAAGTTCTTCCATTTTTTTAATAAGAGAAAGCAATGATTTTATTTTATCTACGAAAGAGTTGATAGCGCCATTTCGAGATAACACAAAATTAGTGTAATTAACTTATTAATGTGTTTGTTAACACAAAGATATATTTACTTTCTTTTTCTTAGATTACATGTCGTAATGCATTTTGAAATATAATGCAATATCAACACAACATAAGTAAAGCGGAGGTTCACTATATCTTTTAAATATAAAAAAGAATATGATGCTTCGGCATGGCAATAAAATGCATGGAAGGGCCTTTTGTGTTCAGACTAAATGACAACGGTACCGGACCGCATCTGCTTGTACAGGTATAGTTTCAATTCAGATAAAATTGCATTTTCCACAATCGCAGAGACGAACGATCGAAATCATAGACTAATAGTGTACTCCAATCGTAAATCTGCACGTCATTCGTTGACATACGAGTGCCAAAACAACCGCACGCGTTGCCGCGCGATGCATCGCGGATAATCGATACGATTCGACGCGAAAGGTCGTCGGCTCCGACGGAAAACGTTACGTTATAACAGCCGGTGGACGCGTCGGAGATAGGTCCCTCTCTAGTTCGGCTTTTGTCCCTTGGAATTTGTTCGCGGCACGGTTACAAACTTAGACTTAGCGCCCTTGAACTAAATACTTTTCAAGGTACGCGATGCATACATGCATACCTGCAACGCGCCTCTGCGTGCACTTGCCGTTTTTAGACGCGACGATTAGGTAAGTGCGACATGCAACGGTAAAAAAAACAAAAGATATAGAAAACAGAGGATTAAGCGTAGGACTTTGCGAAAATTTCTGGCGCGAGATTTGTGGCTTCCGCGCTGTTTTATATTCTAAAGTTATTAATGTGTTCTATTGTAGTTCTTGTTATGAAAAATGATTAATTTTTTGTTACGAGAATGATTAAGCTTGAGTACTAAGATTATAAACTATATTACAATCAAATTTTAATAGTAGATTCTTTCATTTGAAACATATAAAAAATAAAATTTTGAAAGAAAAATTATATTACATAAATTATCGTAAATTTTTAATGTTTAACAATTAAAATAAAATTTACATAAATAATACAATTTTGCTATTTAATTTAATTATTTAACGCAATGAAATATTTATCTTCAATGGCTTGTGATGTGAAAGTTATTATTTTCTCAATATTTTAATTTAAAATTAAATTCTGCAGCTTTTTGTCTAGAATTTATATCAAAACTCGGAATACATCTTATGTATTTATTAAATTATTATTTTTAAAAAAATCGTAAAATTTGAAAAAAATATAATATACTTTTCTTTTCAGTTAATATTTCTTTGTAAATATAGGAGGGAAAGCATATATAAATCTATAACATAATACCAAAAAATTAATGCTTTGCAAGTATAATTAGCCCGTTTGACTTTGAGTTCGAGTCGGTTATATTAATATTTATTCGAAAATTTGCACACTGTTGTTCTTAATAAAATTTAATTTTTTTAGCCAATTTCATATGTCTATCTTTATTAAATCAATTACTGCTTGTCTTTGATTGTCAACTGCAGCAGTCAGACAAAATAGAGCAAAAAATTGGGTTATCCGTAAAAGAAAAACTTAAAAAAATGGAAGCTTGCCAATGGTAACAGCGGACGTGTAATTCGCGAGTTATTCAGTGGTTTGCATAAATGTATCTAAAATAAGTTACTCCGAAACTAAAAGTAGCTCAATCGTGTCTCAGACAACGTGTGATTAGTCAAAATTAAGTAATGACATCCAGTATCGAATATTAGAATTTCAAAATATTTTGCGTGATGCAGAAAAATCTGCACAAGTACTGTGTTTAAGAAATTACCTTCGTTTCTAATTCGGAAGCAAACAGATAACAATCAAATTATAATAAACACATAAATACATCCAAAGTTTAACATGAAGAAATAAATGTAATCATTCTCAAGTTGCTTCGTAAATCTCAATTATTTGTACTCGCATAATTAGAAATAATTTCTAAACCACTTTAGTAAAGCATTATGATAAGCTCACAATCTTTTAAGCTCTATGTCTGTATAAGCTCTTTGTCTGAAAAATATGGATTTAAGACGATTCAAAAATAAACTCTTCTCAATTAAAATGTCGTGCACGCTGATTTAATTGTAATCAGAGGCCTTGGCTCGTTTTTGATACAACGAGCAGTCATTCCTAATGTTCTAATAACACGACAATAAATCAAGGGCGGTCGTCGCTATTTTCGTGCCTCACCCTCGAAAGTTACGAAACCTCGGAATGCGTAGGTATCTGAAATTAAGGAATGCACTTTCGGTTGCCGAACTGAAAGTGGTTCCAGCCTATCAATTTGGCCAATTGGAGAAATCGATGCAATCCACACGTCCGTGCACACGGCGTGCGGATTAAATAGATATCGATTATGGTATTTCGGTTGTAACCTCTGGTATAAGCACAAGATACTAAAATGCATATTTTGCAAGATACTAAAATAAGTCGAGTACTCTCCACGAATTCATTTGTAAGAATATATTTATATCCTGGGATCGAATGCATCGATAAAACTGCTATTTTCACCCAAGTACGGATGTATTCTGCCCAAGTAGCTTATATTTTAAAATTACGCGACTCAATTTTAAATTATTATCTATAAATCTGTCAGTGACATACGAGAATATAAATTAACGTAGTATGATAAGTGATATATCAATTGATATTATATTTTCGAAGTTGTGCTTACATCATCTTCGCGAGAATACTGATTGCGTTTCGTTGTGACGTTTATAGCTTTTCACGCTATTGCGAGTAACGCGGAAAAGATTCATTGCTTTTTTTCATCGCCGTCTAACAAATGTTTGAGCATTCACGCATCGACATTTGAGACGAGCTATAAATAGTATACCTAGCCCTCGGAATAAACGTCGAGGTAATATCAGCCACCCTTTCACGGATGTTTTCTTCTGTAGGTTTGCACGGAACGGGGATGGCGGGAGTACGCCGGTGAAAATAATGTATTCAAAGATCGATGGAATTTATGGTGGCGGTCCGGCGGTTTCCCCACGTCGCATTATAGGCCATTACTCCCCTGGCAGGTAATAGCGCAATATCTAGCTGCATTTAAAAATTTCGAATTCTCTATCCGAAATATAAACATCAAATAAACAAAGATCGTTTTTTTTTTAATTCTTTCTTAATTTTATTATATAATTTTAAATTACAAATGTGAGTGCAAATTTTTATTTTTCAATTTGTTAATGCTCTCCAATTTTATCTCTTAAATTAAAAAATCGATTAAACCTCAATTAACTTAACTAATGTTTATAACGACTATTTCCATCTGATTAATTGCGTTTTAATTAACTTTTTAATTATTTATTTAAATCTAATGTAGAAGTAACTATTTATTTCAACGTTTCTCCAATTATTTCTTAACTTCATTTAGGAAATTAGCTTGAATAATATATCAAATTATTTTTCAAACAGTTCGTCAATCGGATACCAAAGGGAAACTCCATTTGCCGAAAGGATAAGCTTATCCGTCACTTGAAGCGTATGAAAAAAGTTCACGGTTCAATATATGACTTCAGGTAGAAGAATAAACTTTTAATTGCGCTTGTCTGTGTTAACGCAAAAGTTTTTCTGATTAAATCACATTATTTTTATTTACTGAATTGTTTTAATATTTAGTCAATTAAAATATATATCAAGTCAAATTAAATTTTTTCAAAAATTGTTACTTCTCATTCAATTTAAGATTTAATAATGAATCATACAATCGAATATAGGCTTATTTTTTATCAGTGATATTTATTCATCCCGTATAGTCCCGTAGGGTATAACTTGCCCTCTGAGTACACAAAATTGGCCGAAGAATGTAGTCGTTGCGAGAAGGACGAAAAAGTTTGGATTTGCAAGCCGGTCGGTCAAAGTCAAGGCAGAGGAATCTTTTTATTTCGCGTGAGGCTTCTCTTTAAAATGCAAAACAAAGTACGAATCGTATAAGTTAGATAGCATTGTGTATTTTTCCAGAAATTAAGCGATCTATCGTACGACAATGCCGCGGTTGTGCAAAGGTATATCGAGAATCCTTTGCTAATTGGTGGATACAAATTCGATCTTCGCCTGTACGTGTGCGTGCCGTCGTATCGCCCGTTAACGATTTACTTGTACAAGGAAGGTTTGGCTCGTTTCGCCACCGAAAAATTTTCCTTGGAGCGACTGGATGATCCCTTTCGACATCTCACAAATTTTTCTCTGAACAAATTAGGACCAAGTTACTCGGAAAAGAAAGAACGCATCGGTGCCGGTATTTTGATATCTATGATATATTACTTTGTTTTTTTTATCGAATAAAGCAACGATATTCTATAACTAGACGTGGAAATTAAGAAGAAAAATTTAAAAGACGAACATTTTTTTTTCTCTTTACATAGGATGCAAATGGACATTTAGACAACTGCGAAGATATTTCGAGCAGGCCGGATACTTGGATTGGATCCTTTGGCAAAGAATCTCGTGTCTAGTGTCTTTAACGATTCTAAGTCAAGCAGCAGCCATTCCTAGATCCTCCAACTGTTTCGAATTTTTCGGCTTCGACGTGTTAATTGATGAGAATTTAAAGCCGTGGCTCTTAGAGGTAGAGTATGATTCAAAGGAATAAAATAAAATGATTAACTCAAATAATAAAAAAATATAATCGATTGACATAAATTACAGGTAAACTTGAGTCCGGCTTTGAGTAACGACTGCGAAGTCGATTCAGAAGTAAAAAAGCCCCTATTACATGATCTGTTTGATTTATTGGGTCTTCCAGTATGTAACACCGGGCTCTCTCTTTTTACAATCTGGTCTTCCTCCGATCGTATCGAGGAGGACGGCGAAGCGTCTTCCAAATTCGACCGCTCCGTGAAAAAAAGATCGAAACTCGGGCGAGAAGCCGAAACTTTTTTAAATCTTTCCTCGGAGACCCGAGCCACGGTAATCACGAACGAATCTTTTGCTTTTTATGATCAAAATTAAATATCAAAAACATGTAAAAAAAAATAATTTTAATTACAGAATTACAGAAATACAGAAGAACGTAATTTCGAAATTTTATAGATAGAGTAACAAATTATTGATATATAAAAATTTTGCAAGCGTATTTATTTGAAAAAGAAAAATAACATGTATAACATATATGCTGCTTATATTGTAATTTTCTTTTAGCTGAGACAATCAACACCAGAAGTTTGCCCAACTACGTGGCCCCGTTACAATTCGCTATTAATGGACAAATACATACGTCGATATAAAGGAAATGCGATCGAGAATCATGCCTCGCCGATTTGGGACAATGGTAGAGATTGGAGGGCTTCCTGCGTAAAGGAAGGCGGATGGATTCGTATTTGTCCATTTGTTCGGACAAAACACATTGAGAATACGGAATTCACGAGACCGTCGCCTAGAACTGTTGAGAACGAAATCAGAAACATGATTCTTTCTATACAAAAGTAATTTTGCAATCTCTATCAGTATCTTGTATCATTTTACTTCAGAAACTAGCTCAAAGCTGTTTATAAATTTTTCGAAAACAGAAATCAGAATTGGAAAAACTTTCAGTATAAGATACAAGAAGATAACTTGAAGTATTAAATAAAAATTTAACATATTTAATATATTGTGGCCATGCAAAACCATTAAAGTACACCTAAATGGAGAAAATACATATTTTGTAACATAATGCAATCTCTTTTTTCTTTTAAATAGGTACTTAAAAGCCGCAAAGGAAGTACAGCAGAAAAACGAAAAACTCACGGACGAGCAGTGCAACGCTCTTTTACAAAATGCACTTGAATTAAATACAGAAATTTGGCTGCCAGAAAAGTAAAAACCTAGAAGTCTGGATTTTTGCTCACAATCTTCAAACTTGTTTACGCTTATTCATATAGTGTTATTTAAAAAAATATTTCGTACGATATTCAATGCACATTATATTAAACGTGCATCCTTTCATTCCATCGATCTTTGATTACACATTACATGTATATTAAAAAAATAATCGATTTTACGCAACAAGCAATTAGATTCGTATTAATAACTGCATTTAGCATTAAATGTAATTATCTCATGCTCAACTCGCAAATAAATTATTTTATTACAATATCATGGTATTAATATTTCATGAATAACGATACTAATTAACTTTTGAATTATATTCTACAATTTCTTTAACTTTATATTGTTGCAATTATCTATATTTTTTAATTTGTTAATATTAGCTATTGTTAATGGCGCAACCAAATTTTTATCTCTTTATAGTATTAAATTATTCGATTTCGTAAATAATTCATTATGTAAATAATCAAATTTTAAATAATTAAATCATTTTATAATTCCACTATTATTACCTATATAATTTTTTTCTGTGTATAAATTTAATAACCAATCATTCTCCATACAAAATTTAATCATAGTAGATGACCACATTTTATATCAAATAAAACGCGCCTAGAGAAATGCACACACAGCAAAAACAATAAATCAAATTTATTCACTTAATCGTAGCGTTTCGCCGAGCTGTATAATCACCCCTTTGATTTCCAACTTTACTCGGCCGATTCTTTCCGCTTCGCTTGCGACAGTTGGGGTATCCGGAAGAAAAGCGACGAGCTACAATTACATTTGATACAAATAATTGTTGTAATCAATCGCACGTCAGGTCATTCAATGTGAGATATGTATGTACAAATCGAATTTTACCATTATTCATCGAGCCAAATGCATTGCTATTCTATAAACCGTGTGATCACTCGTGTGGACCCCGATTTTCGAGAAACCTTTCGCTTCGCGGCAAAAGCCACTCTGCCACTCAATTCCCGATGGAAACGTGAACGATCATGACATAACGACAGTCAGTAACTTCGTTCGTTATTCCCGGCGTAAATTAAATTAATGCGCACCGTCGATTCTCGACAATTAAAATTCGCGAGAAAACGACATGCAACACGTAAAAGTACTCGTCCCGCAGTAGCTATGAACCAATCTGGGGCCGCCGGGCGCCGAGCACATCACAAGTCTGTTCTTTAGCTGAACTTTTTGCACTCTCATTCATCGATCCTCTTTTTCTCGCCATGTTGGAAAGAAAAAGAGATATGGAGTCTGTTCTTTATCGCTGCAACAGTGCACGAAGTTAGAACGAGAAAAAGTGTATTTGTTTCATTCCAATTTCGTGCACTGGTGCAGCGAAAAAATGTCATTATATTTGTCACATTGCGCGCGATTTACGAATAAAAACACCGTATAATTTTAACGGTTTGTTACATACTTGTTCTTTCAGCTTTAATTTTTAAAATATATTAAGCAGATATTAATTAAATCATGAAGCAGTCACGATATACAAGTATATAGACACGATCTATAGATCTATATATTCCATTTCTTCTAGTTATCTTTTATAAAATTGCTCAATTTTAAAGAGACGGGGAAGTGGTGATAATTTTATGGCACTGTATTGTTTTCAATAAATTATAGTGAATGTCATTTATATAAAGGATGAACGAACAAAGTTCTACCAAGATGATCTCGGTTTATTGAATGTTTTCTCGAAAATTTACATTAATTCACCCCCTTCGCTGCTAATCTCTTGTCGCGTTCCTCAGCGATTGATAGCTTCACACCCTTGTCTCTTGGTAAACTCACGTACGCCTTCGTGCCTTTGCCGATGATAAAGACGTTGTTCAGCCTAGAAAAACAATTTACATTATGTATAAAGAATGCACTGCAGATTAATTAAACAACTAAAAACAAATTTTATCTTTAATACCTAGTGGCGAAGGTATGGCCCTGAGCGTCCTTTATGTGACAGATGTCAAAAGAGCCAGGATGACGCTCACGACTCACGACAGTACCAACACGACCCAAGTTCCTACCTCCAGTAATCATGCACAGATTACCTGGCAAAAGAAAATTACACTCAATAATTTTTTTCCTTTTATTGAATATTTCCTTTCAATTTCTCAAACACATAATTACCAGAATCAAATCTGATAGAATCCAAAATCTTGCTAGTAGCAATATCAAGATGGATAGTGTCGTTAACTTTTATAACAGGGTCGGGATATCGAATTGTTCTACCGTCATGCGTAACTAAAAACGGAATTCCTTTAGGACCAGTCTGGACGCGTTTTACCTTGCACAATTTATACTGTAAAATATAACATTATATTATATAGACATTATATATAATGGTATTAAATAAAGAAGAAAAGTATATGACATCAATAGCAATTACCTTAGCTTCCTCAGCAGTAATACGATGGGTAGTAAAGCGTCCCTTAACGTCGTAGATCAAACGGAAAAATTCACCAGTTTTTTCAATTGTAATAACGTCTAAAACAATTCAATCACAATGTTATCTAAAACTGTCTATACTTGTATCCATGTACAGAGTGTAAGACATTTTTGTGCACTTCTTGGGTAATACAGAAGGAATATATGCAACTCAATCTGTGACCAAAATGAAGAACTTGCTTTTCTATAGGCCATTTTTTGACTATGGTACTCTTAGTATTGTGAGCACTATAGCTTCGATAAGGCCTATTTACATCAAATATTTTATAATACAAAAATGAAAGATGTATTAAAAAATATAAGAGCACTCACCCATAAAACCAGCAGGATAATTCGGATCGGTGCGAATCTTTCCATCAACCTTGATCAAGCGCTGCATTACGATCTTAGTAACCTCGCAATTAGTCAAGGCATACTTCAACCTATTACGGAGGAAGATAACCAAAGGGAGCGATTCCCTGAGTTTGTGTGGACCAGTAGATGGCCGGGGGGCATACACACCCCCGAGTTTATCCAACATCCATGCTTTCGGCGCATTAAGACGCTTTAGATGCTTCTTTGGACCACGAGCCTAGAAGAAAAAATTTTATAATACAATATCAAAAGATTCGAAATTAAACACAATAAGTGATAAAAATTATTTAAGAAATCCTTTTTTCTATGAAAAAAATTTAGGATAATTAAAAATTAATAATAAAGATTAAAAGTCAAGAAGTAAATTGCATAAATACATAGATATTTAGTATTTCGCAATTATTTGGAAATTTTGAAATCTGAAAAATTTATCTGTATATTTAAAATGAATAATTTTTTTTATATACATATAAGATCATTGGACATTTTCAATTGACAACTGTATGGTTACGATTTAAAGGAGCAACTGTTAAATTTAAATACTTGTTGAATTACTTAAATCTCTTCTATAATTATACAAAGTGCAAATATAGAAAATAATTCCACTAAAACTTTACATTTTTGTGTTAATGCAAAATCTTCAACTATCCATGCGATTAGGACGAGAAATAATAAGGTTTGCCGCGGGATTTAGGTTAGATCCGATTTTAGGTTAGTCAACATCTAATGCCAATTCTATTCAAATAAATCGAAATAATGTTAATTTGAACGAAAGTACAATTTTTACGTAGCACTCTGGAGTAATTTCGATGAAATCATAATGCGATAGATGCCATTAAGAGGTTCCAAAGGTTGTTCAGGAGAAACAAAACGGAGCGGTATAACACGTCGTAATAACATAATTCTTCCTCGCACCGAAACACATTTAACATTTCATAAATATATCATCGGATACACGAAAATATGCACAACGGATTTCTCTCATACATGAAACGGATTCACGTCGTATACACGCGATGTAGACAGATTTCGCGAATCACATCTAACTTACCATGTTGGGTCTCTAAACGGAAAAGGCACGAGGGCTCGCGTCGTGTGCCCGCATCAAAAAAACGTTCGCGGCGCCATTGCAATCGTTGCGGCGGCTCGGGCCACGTAACGCAAGATGGAGACCGAGCGTCCAAATTTTGCCGTCCAATACGAGTAGAGTAAAATAATCAGGAAAACGAGAGCCTGATTGGTTTCCGCTCTTCACTTCGCGGCGCGCTACAAAGTTGATAAATTTATGCTTTTTATTACTAACTATGCTATAAAAATTATATTATAAATCATACGTTGAGTACTCTAAGCATGAATCATGACTAATTTTTTATTTATGCAGCAAAAACTGTTACAATACAATTGTTCCGATTGAAGTGAAATAAGATAATGTTTGACTCCGTTTTAATCGCTTATTTCAGTGTAATTTATTTAAAAACTCTAGAATGTAAACATTTAGAGTATATTATTAAATTACTGATTACTGAAATTACAGATAATTAAATAAATCGAAAATATTTAATTATCTAAAAAATACGAAATATTTATATTTGTGGTAACTTGTACTATAATTCCTGTCTTATTTTTCATAATTTTTATCGAAGAACTACATAAAAAAATTAGATACATTTTCAATGACAAAACAGTGATTGAATTAATTAAAACACTTGTTGATTTATTTTCAATGCAACCAGAATAGATGATAATGTCAATATTCTTCAGTTCTGCAAACTTTCCTTTTATGATCCATTTCATGGACCTTTTCACGAAAATTCATCTAGGATGGATGGTCTTTAGTCGTATCTCGTATCTCGGTGGTGAAGAGAAAATTCCTGAGTCTCAGAACAGCCAATCGGCACGCTTGAAAAATTTCTTAGATCCGACAAATGAAATAACACCGCCAAGAGTCCTCTCTCGTAGACTGTTTCAAACTCGTTGTATATACTTCATGCCGCAGGATTTAAATCTAATCCAAGAATTCGCTCGGTTTTAAATGCATAACGAATTAAAGAGCGATGGGCATGAGACGCGCCGTAGAGTCACGCTTGTACGTATAATAGTATTTATAATATTTAACAGTACATTAAAATGATACATCGAGAAAAAAAAGTTTCTTTAGAATCATGCGAGATGCGAGGTAAGGCCGAAAAAATCGCCGACGAGCGGGCATAGGCGCGCTTCAAGAGAAAGGCAAGAATGATAAAAAAAAAATAGCCTATCGCGTCTCTATAAAAGAGCGGCCGACCCGTGGACGTACGAATAGACGGACGGACGGACGGTCGGTCTCGCTCTCGGCTCCCCGAGTCGGTCCCCTTCAAAACGCGCAATTGCGACAATATGGCGGAACGCGCACTCGCGCCGGCATCGCTCCGCCTCTCGCAGTGACTCGCTCTGGTGTTTCGAAGTCGCGGAAACGCGTGCGAAACGCGCGCGAACGCCCAAGTACAAAGTCGCAAGCGGACGTACATACGCCATATTCATATACACACAGACACACATACACACGCACATATTATATATATATATATATATCCCCTCTCTCTCTCTCTCTCTCTCTTTCTCGGAAGTACTCCGATCTCCCGCACTCCGGACAGTCCGGACATCTCGCGCTCTCGCGAAACACGCCGACCTCGAGTTATTATCGATCAGCGTCCCGTGCCGGCGCGGCCAGGATGTGCCACCGCGGGTGATGGAGCTGACGCTGGCGCGCGACCCCTTCGTCGGCCAGGCCGCGTCCCCGCGACAAGTTCGCCGCTGAGCAAGTGGGAAGTGCATCGTTCGCGACAACCCGCGGACGACCAGCAGCGACGACGCACCGTGCCCGCCCGCCCGTGTCCGGTCGCTGTCCGAGGTAAGTGCCTGGCAACGCCGACGCCGCGAAACCTGCGCGGCGCGACGCCCGGAAGAGCGTTTCTCTCATCGCGACTGCTCCACGTCGTGGAGGATAAAACGCCCAGAAATCGCGGTTGCACGTCTCGTCGACTGGCGTTGTCCATTCGTTTCAGCTGCGTTTTGCGTGTCTTTGTACATCAAATACAAATAGACAATATGCATAGGACATGTAGGATACTCGTGTTATTTTAATAAGTTTTTACGACCAGTTTCGAGATAGCCTCCTTCATCGAGGGACGTTATCGCGTTATGTAAATTTTCAAGGCGACACATATTTAATCTTGCACATTTCAAATTTTCTCCCTCTCGTTCTATTGGTAACATTAATATTTTTGAAAAGCTGCATTTGTTAAAATTATATTTCCTTTATAATGCATTTTACGATGAATGAATTTAGAAGCGACGCAACTATTTTAAAAAGCGGATCTCACAGTGTGGCGTATCTCTCTCTCTTTTTTTTTTTTTAGTATCCATACATTTTTTATTCACCAGCCGACGGATAATACTGTTATGTTGTCGCGAGCGACGATGAACCCGGTGTTATTTTGATAAGAAGCCGCGCTGATATCGATCGAGCGCATTATCCTCGTATACATGGGATGTCAAAGTTGCCGCACGCGATTGCCTATCGCCTGCCGTACGCGGGAAATTCCGCGCCGCGTGCGCTTTTCCGGAGATATCTCTCGTCAGTCCCGGGGACGTGAAATCGATCCGGATCGCATCTTCGACCTGGATGCGACTCGCGTGCTTCTGCGGTAGTCCGCGCGCGCGCGCGCGCGGCATTCCTTTCACTTCGCTGACAATCTGGCTCGCGCCGCGCGGATTGACAATCCGCGATGACTACGCGTACAAGTTGTTACAACCTCCCTCCGAGATTCCACGCGAGAAAATCGGCGAGGAGTCTCGACTTTCTCATTGATTTTTGATCGATGAATATTTACTGATGATATTTACTAGGACCGTCGGAATTTATTGACTCCCTAGTGACCTATGAAGACTTGCTTTCCGCAATTTCTACGTTCGCTCGAAACAATATCTGCAATGTTGAACAATTGTCAGCTGAATAATTTCCATCGTGAGTTTGAAATTCGAAATAGCTTTACAACCGCTTGCAATAGTTTACGCGAGCGACGCGCGCGGCTTGCGCAAAATAAAGGAAATAGAGCGCGAGAGGCGACTCAAGTTCTAAACGTGTGAATTTCCGCAATTACATTTCACGTAATTAGGAACTTTAAAATATCATTGTCAATGAGAATTGAGAGGGAAGGACGACGCGACGTTATTTTTCGCGCTACTTTTCTAACGAACGCTGTAGAGATTGTAGGTATATTGCTTGGAGAGAAATAATAAGACATTCTGAAGACTCGCGGCCGCTAAATGTTGATAAATGCCGCGTAATCTCGCGTTCGTTCCTCATTATCTTGCATCGCGAGGCGTCATGTACAATCGATACATGTATGTAGTACGAAAAGCTCGCTATTCAAGTGACGGCATGAGCATATGCATGTGCATATGCATGCACATATGCACGGATATATGCATGCGCTCGCTAGTTACGTGCATATGCGCAACGTTGCATGCGGGGTCATTGCCCGCACGTGTTCTATTCCCATCACTAATATATTCGCTGACAAGGAACAGCAAAGCGCGCTTCGGGGTGAAACGAGATTCCTTTTTTTTTTTTTTTTCGCGAATGCGTAACATGTCAACACGAGATAAGAAGAAAAATCGCGGAAAATTGCATGATTAAATGCCCGTTTTTTATCGTCTCTCTAATTAAAAACGCAACGTATTCAAAATTGCGAAAGAACAATTAAATTATCAAAGTTTCAGTAAGAAATTGATAAAAATTTTCTCATCGCATATTGTACATTTGCGATAAATATTATTTGTTTTGTATACAAGCGATTATTATACAGTCAATTTTTTTCTTAATGACCAAAAAAATTTTGCAAGCTCTTCCATGAATTTAGCTCTGGTTTATTCAAGACATGCGCAATTTCTCTGTGTCAAATTATTATTAAATAATTTCTTATGATTATTATTGTATATTATTATAAATTATGATTTATAAATAACTGAAAAACTTTCTTTTTTTAGTTTGATGAAAAAAATTATCCAAAAACGATACTTTGACAAAACGTATTTAAAGATGTCACGAATTATATTTAATTGTACGTAATAATAAATCGCGCCATTATCCCAAATTCCTAATTATACTCTGAAATCTAACATTTCTTGATATTTTCGCGATATTTCCTTTGGAATCTGAAATAAAAAAAAGGGAATGTGAAAGGCGATAAAACCCCGGGAAATATTACGCAACGCAAAAGCATTGCTGCGTAGAATCTCGGAATGGTGAGGGAAGTCAAGTCACTACTCCATTCATGGGATTCGTTGGCTTTAATGGGGTCTCGAGGACGTATAGGGAGAGCCGGGAATCCCTTCCTGCGGGGAAAGGATCTGAAGTTGAAGGTCACGCATCCCCTCGCGAAAAGTTACGCACTTGGAACGCAATCGATGCCGGACGTTGTATAAAGGATTATGCGTAAAATTTACATTTTTACATTTATAGAACGCCAAGCAACTATCTGCGGTGCAAGGCAAAACATAACTTTAACGCGAGATTCACTGCAAAAAGCTTTCAACTCTTTAATATCGTTCAATAAGTTGATACAAAATTCGAAATAGTTGGAATTCTACAAGAAATTTTCATAGATAAATTAGTTTTCAAGATTTGACAAGAAATTTATGATCGAGTTAAGAATGCAATTTTTAATTTTGTATAAATTTTATCATTAAATTGAAATTGTGAAATGATTAAAGGAATAAGTAATTGTTCTCATCGATTAATTAATTAAATTATACGTTCTTTGAACAAGCAAGACTTTATATTCAAATCAAGATAATTTATATAGAGAGAAAAATTTTGCTAATATATTCACCTTATATTCACCTTATATTTAAATGAAACTTCTACTTTGCATAGAATCGAATGGATGTAAAAAAAAAATCGATAAATATTATAAATAGAAATCTTAGAAGAAAGTATTTTTGGAGGTTTTTTCATACAAGCAATACATTTTATACATTTGAGAAACATAACATAGAACTTATATAGAAATATATAAAAAGATACTTTTCCTTTTAAAATACGATCTTTAGCTTCTCGCTTCGCAAATATTGCGTGAGAAATATAAAGCTTTTTTTTTTAATATTTTAAACATAAATATAAGGCATCGTCGAAAATATATATATCGGAATGCACAAGACAAGCATATATTCAATGAAAATAAAAATAAAGAGCAATACAAATAAACGATGTGATTTACGCGTTCTACGGAATACAAAATACGAAATATCGCAATTTCAAACATCAATTGCGCGTCCACGAAATAGCGATCACCCTGATGCACTTGGCGTGCATTCTGACTTCAGTGCGGTTATCTATCATCGGTTAAGGCGTAGGTTGTCTCGATCGTTCATATTCGAAGTATCTTATTGCAGAAATGACGCGCAATAAGCATCGTCCTTCCGTTACCGATCGTTTCTCCGCATGCCCTTTTCGCTCTCTGTTCGTAATGGGGAGAGATGCTTATATTATGCATTTCCATTGGGCGGTCTCGTGTCGCTGTTTACCCACATACGCGCCGTATAATCGTCAACAAACCCTCGGGCAACCCTCCGCGACCAGTGGCCGTCTCCTCCTCCCCCCTCCCTCCCTCTCTCTCTCTCTCTCTCTCTGTCTCTCCATCCTCTCTCCCTTCCCCCTATTCTCCCAATCCTTCCTTGGCTCGCTTAGATTCTCGATCCCTCTCTCGCGCTACCCCCCTTCATCTGTCCTCCTCTACCTCGCGATTCACGTGACCAGGACAGTCTATTGATTCCTCGAGGGTAGTGCATGCGCCCTCGTGCACGCGATTTCTGCTGTCAAGGGGTTTGTACGCGATGGAGGGGATGAGGAAGTCTCGATAGAGGGGATACTGACGAGGGTAGAAGCGGGGAGAACGTAGGGTGTCACGAAAGAGAAAGAAAGATGAAGATAGAAACTGAACGTAGTTGGTTTTTATGTATTTTTATGGTGATGGTATATTTTTATGATATAGAATGAAATAAGTGATCGCCAAAGCTGAGTCGCGAAAATTGTAGGCGTTGTAAATAAAATAAATATCGGTGGTTCAAATATGCATTGTAAGTAGCTTTTTCTAGTGTATAAATATTTAATTACGTTATTTTTAGATTGATTATTTATACACTGGTTACCTAAATAAATTAGAGAATTTTTATGAATTTTAAATTTTGATTTTATAGAGTCAACCTTTAATTTTTTTAATCTTAAAAATATCTCTTTTAATATGATGTACAAAATCATTTGAATAACAGTATTCTAAAATAGCTTTTTATACATGTATATATAATTACCGATATTTCAAAAATTATTATTATATTTTAAGTGTGAAAATTATTGATTTAATTGCTGACCTGTTTTATTTTTTGAATTTTTTTTTAAATAAAGCAGTTTTTAATAAATAGAACGCAGATATAAAAAACTTTGAAGCTTTCTTACATTCGTAGCATTTATCATTACTCATAATTACTATTATTTTAGCTTTTATAATTTTATTAATTCATATTCCTTGAATTCAATTCAACAATATTTGTTCTATTATCCCCAAAATTTCTTAACGTCAATTTGACTTTTGGCAATTTTTGGCCAATTTTTACTCGAGCTTTTTAATATCAGTAACGAGTTAAGGAGGGTCCATTTGAGAGTCCAAAAAATTCAATCGAATTCGGCGCGTATACCCGACGTGAAATTCGAGAATTCCCTCAATCCCCATTGCCGACGGGTGAGGGGGAGGGGGGTAGCGGCGTGCTCAAGCGCTAGTGAGGCGGTCGGGGGTTGCAAAGAGGGTGGTGATGAAGGACGGCGGATGGAGAGAGGAAGAGAGAGAGAGACAGAGAGAGGACTATCGAGGATCTCGCGGCGGAGACTCAGTCTCATTTGTGTGGCGTCTGTGTCGCGGTCAGCCTCTTCTTTTCCGGTCGGTCGTCATGACTTCCCTCATCTCGCATATCATCAGGTACAATCGACATTGACGTAACTCACGCGCACTGCGCATTCGAGTGCGTCTCTCCTTTCGAAGCCACGTCTCGTCGGTCACGCGAAATGCAACTTCGCGTTCGGCGTTTATTCGCGAGAACGTTACCTTAGGCTTGCGTCGTTCAGGATTAACTGTGTACAGAGTGTCCCAGTGAACAAGTTCGATATTTCGACTAACGATATCTGCGGCTGTCGTGAGCAAGAAAGCAATTTCTGTAAACGAGATTGAGAGTGGAACTTTCTACAGGATTGAAACGCGTTCTCTGCGCGTCAGTGCGCAAGATGGTGAATTCGAAATGTAGATGGTGAATCTTTGTTTGTCTCTCTTTTTATCATTATTCGCAGTGTTTATGCGTCGTCACTTACTGCGAACTGTTCTCCCTGAAAATATTGTCGTTACCCGAAGTATTGACCTCTTATTCGTGACACTCTGCGCACGGTGGAATAACCGTTTTATCATTGACTTGATTAATTCCAATGTAATTTTAATATTTGGAAAGAAAATTTTATATTCCACAATTAATCTACAAAGACCTTTCGGATAAACTAAATTTCACTCTAAACCGATGCTTCTAGAGAGAGAGAGAGAGAGAGAGAGAGAGAGAGGGTAGTTTCTATCTCTGTTTACCATCACGATCGAGCGTCGCAGTTTCGCAAAGTTATCAACATCAGTTAATTCTAATTACAATTAATGATTTTTTTCTCGTTTGCGTTTACGAGTGATTTAACGCCTGTTCGTATTAAATGCGATTAATTTCGGCGAAAACTAATTTACTACTACAGGCGTCTACTACTATACAGTTTGATATCGACAACTGCGCAAAAGGCCGAAATTGGTGCTAAGTGCAGAAAAGCTGCTGCAGCTGTGCAAGCTATGTAGATTTAAAATCGGATATCAGCTGCATCTGACACATCTTTGCATTATTTTATCGATATTGCAGATTAAACATGTAATACATGATATGCACAATTATGATATACATGTATTTTTTCTTAGAATAAAAACCCTGTAAAAAATTATTCTTTTATTAATTTTCATAATTTACAAATAACAATCGAAATTTTATAAGTCGAAATAGTATAATTAGATCCTAATGACCGAATGGTCTGACGATGTTTTTATAATCGAACTAAAAGTGAACTAATCCGGAGAGATACACTTTCAGGGTAGCAACTATAAGAAACGTTTCTTTATTTCGTTGTTGTGTATTTCGGTAATGGCAAAGCGAGTGGTCAAGTGGAACGCACGAGCGGAAGTGGCCACGGATCGTTATATATTGCACTTGTTGGTGTATTGAGATTGCATTTTGTCGCGTGAAACTATAAATGACCTCAATATAACACGTCCGTTAACCCGGAAAGGCTGTAGAGGGTACCGTCTAAAGACAGATCGTGCGAACGTATCCGTACGTTTTATGCAACTATATGAGAAGGGGTGAAAGCTCTATTGTGGCGATCTCTTTCACGTAAATACACAGGAACGAGAAAAAAGTGTAAACATGCGACACGTCATCGATCTGACGGAATTCGATTTCTTCCTGATGGTTATATAAAAACGTGCGGTTGTTGCTAAGTGCAACGTGCTCCCCCTGTCCTCTCCTCTCTCGACCGAGGCGCAGGTGCAAGGGTCGTGGCACAATGAACTATAAAAACGAGATGCGAGGACGTGAGGAATAAAGAGCGCGCAAGAGAAGATGGAACTGTGAATTATGTAAGCGTATAATGTAGGAATTACGATTCCCAAAGGTACGACGACATTATACGAGTGCGTCAGAAACTCGGAAGTGCATCAAGTTTAATTAACGAATCTCTAATCAGCAAGGCCCCTTTCTTCCGCTTTCCAAAACTTGAACAAATTCATGTGAAATATTTATAACTTGCGAGAGATCCTCCCTAAATTCCTTTTATCTGTTGCAGTAAAATCCGCCTCGTGAAATGGCTTTTTACGGTTTATGGGCTTAAATCACAAATTCTGAATTTAAAACGCGAATAAACATAAGTCGCTTCTTGTGTTTTCCCTCCCGCGTTTATTCTCTATTTCTCGCACTTTGTATCGCAGGAAATAAGGAACGAATGCGAAGACTGTTGTCTGTACTACTGCCTCGAATATACGTACGATTTCTACGTCAACTGCTGCGTCTCGCGGCGCCTCGCGCGACGTTTTGCAAACAGGTGCATTCCATTTGATCGGCACGTCATTAGCCGGGAGAACGCCGGCTCTTCCGCCGTACGAAATTAAACGCTCATTCCATTTACCCTCACGGGAAATATCGATCGCAGACACCCTATACGAGCATGCACCGCTGAGCTCATGCACGCATGATATTTCGCGGACGAGCAAATCGATCGGCTGCGCACAAATTTTTCCACTTCAATTTTCCGCTAAATGTATTAAATCAATGTTCTCGAGAGGGATTCTCATCTTAAACGTCGATAATATTTAATCCATATATCGATAAACTATAATTGAAATATACAGATAATCGGCTTGTTTTTGACTAATATTAATATTACTAATTTACAAGGATTAAATATTGAAAATGCTGGAGCATTTTGATAATTTGTATCTTAAAACAAAATTAGCTGAAAAGTTAATTTTTTATTAGGCTGAAAAAAAAATTTGATTTTCTTAAAATTTATTAAAATTGATCAGCGCAATTAACTTCGTATTTTTTTTATCGATATAATTATTATTATGTCTATTATTACATGCAATTTATTGATCACGAAACTTGATTATTTGCAATTGTCAAGTTCTGCTGTGTCTTTGAATCGGAATCTTATTTATCTTGTCTTGGTTGTTGAAGAAGTTATCTACTCATAATTAGCGTAAGAATGGAAACGATCACATTTTGCTGACTCAGCATTACTATAACGGATACAATATCTCTGAATAAATAGATATGCCGTATTTGCGCGTTTCCGTAGCGAATAGTGCTGTTCGGTACATGCGAAGTTAGGAGAACAGTGACGTAATCTTTTCCGTGTTTTCATACCGAATCTTCTCTGCAATTCGCTGTGTATACCATTATTATTATATAAGACTCATGGGCAATTCGCGGATTGCAGAATTCTGCCAATGTTAATATTTTTATTGCTTTAGGGCTCCATCTTGAAGTTAATTTAAATGAGCATTAAATGGATTACATAACGCTATTAAATTCGTCGAGTGCGTTTTCTGCACAATTATTCAGGAAAATTATATTTCGTCTCTCATGCAACACGGCTGTCAAAACGTGAAATAGTTTAGAGAATCGCGCGAAAAAGCCAAGCGGCTTACGCAAATTTCATTCTCGCTCGATTGTAAGCTGCGCGAAATCCCTCGTGTCGTTTCGATACAGTATAGAAAAGGAAATGAAAGACAGTAACGCGAGTAGTCTATCTTGAAAGTTACGTAAATCAATTTTTCTAGAAACCTTGATGAAGGAGCTAAGTAAGACTCAAAGCTCTTTGAAAATAAAACAGTTATAGTCGAGCCAATAAAAAATGCAAGACTTTAAGGAAAAATGTTTTACAATATATATATATATTTTTTTTTTTACAACGTTAGAAATATTTTAATAATCGTAACAAAGCTTTCTAATTAATAATAACTTGATTTTTTTACAATTTTTTAAATCAACCGTACTACTTAAGTTAATAAAAAAATTTTAATAGAATTACAATATATAAATATTAAGCAAAAGTCTCTTTCAGTCTAAAATTTGCTTTATTTGTATAAAGATTGAAATATGTATGTAGACTGAAATATTGAAATAGATCAAGTTGGATAAAACTGAATCTCAAGATTCACTGTATTTTATGATACTTGTAGAAACAAGCCAATATCTTCAAGATGGTACATCATTGTTATCATCTTGCGATGGCGATTGTTGCAAATAGCCAAGTGATGAATGTTTATTAATTAAATAAAATTCGAGTATCACGGGCTTTAATTAATTCATACTCTTGTGTTGTCTTGTGTGCTGAAAAGCTTGATAGCCGCGATTAATTATATATACTCTTCTGCTGCAAAATGCATTAACATCGACTCGTCCCCATGTTTCTATAAAATCGGCAATGCTTGTGTGTTTTTCACTTCATATAATAAATATTGATAAATCAATGTAAATTCGACAAAACCTTGATTTATGTAGGAGTCTTTCGCATATGAATACATTGACTATTATTTTATATTTAATATAATTAATAAATGTTTAATTTTTACCGTTGAATTAATTAAAATGCAGATTTACAAATAATTTCGTTAAACATTTTACATCACGAGAAAACCCACCATTTATAGTTGCAAAAGTCGATGAGGTGCGTTTCTCGATTGTTCCCTTGATCGCGATATATGTATATTTTTCAAACGCGGTCGTAGTCGACAGAGACTGGACATGCTAAACGAATCAGCGAACGTAATCAAATTGGACCGTGTTACGCGGTCGATTCAGGATTAGGTGCGATTCAATGGCTTCCACACGTTCGAAGAATGAATACTCTGGTCTAATTCACATAGTTTATAATTCTCACAACATGCAACATAAGTAGAATACTTATAAAAGTTGACAAATATTTTTCAAGTCGACAGAATACATATAAGTCTGTTCTTTTATGTCATAAATAATTATTTCTATCTTCCAGAAACGGACATTTGTATAGAAAAAATTATTCGGCGAACCGTTGCAATATGTGATATGATTGCTTCTTGTTCAATTACCAATATGTATTCATAAGTTAATGACCTATTATGACCGTCAAATAATATATGCAGAATGCAATTATGCATGTGCTACATACCGTAAGCACGCAAAAATAGAACGATAGCCTTATATATAGACATAAATCATTTTAAATATATATCACACGTCAAGAGCTATTATTATAGCTCGTTATTATTATTAATATTAAACGCGTGAACATCAAGCCGACATACAGAAAAGATTAAATTGATATCGGACCGAAAATCAAATCAGATTGATCCCATTAGGTATTTCCCACGTGAGTACAATCGAGATAAAAGATACTTTACTTTTCAAATAAATATTCACTACAAAGGTATCTAAATTCATATATTTTAAAATTTAATACAGAAAAATCTATTTACATTGACTTTGAAATATCTAATTCTTCTTCTTATCAGTATTCTTATTAGTAAATTCTTATTAGTAAAATTAGTAAATTCTTATTAATAAAAATAGTAAATTAGTAAAATAAATTAGAAATTTCTTCTAATTAGTAGGGAATTAATAGAAGAATCCCTTTTTGTGTTTTCTGCTTCCAGAGCGCAGCGGGTGCAGTAAGCGCCCAAGCAGGAGGTACGTAGACCATGCCAGGGCCAGGGGCGGAGTGGTGACCTAGACCTCATCCCGGCTCCGACCCTCGATGCTTACGCTACGGCTGGTGTCGACTCACTTCCTGAAGCAGCCATAGGCAGTGCCCTTTGCCTTAGAGAAAGGGCTCGATGCGATGTGCCGTGATAGGGACATGAACCCAGAACTACTAGTCGAGTCGCACGATCTCCGCTCAACGGCGTTGTCGTTGCCGTCGCCGTCGTCGTAAAAGAAAAAAACAAAAAAAAAACGAAGAAGTACACACACGATTGTTCGAAATTTTCACGCGCACGCAAGAAGGACTTTTCTTCTTCTTCGACGGCCCTTCTATCTCTCTCTCTCTCTCTTTCTCTCTCTCTCTCTTTCTGCTGCGAGAATCGTTTTTCGCATATATATATACACATATATATATATATATATATACATACACATCATACACACCCCCACGAGTCGTTCCTTGCCCTTCCAACTACGAAGACGAACAAGAACGACCTCTTTTTTTTTCTTCGGTGTTATTTCGATAAATTAAAATCCCGACGAAAACGGACCGGGCTATCCTCAAACGAGGAAGTGTGCACACAGTTTCGCGTTCGTTACTCGCGATATTCGACATAAATCCGTGATCCCAGTCGCTGGAACTGGCCGGATTGAAGAAGCACGATCATAACCCGGAAGAGACAACATTATCAGTCCATACTCACGACGAATCCGGACGAAGGCAAGTCAGGAGGGAGGAGCAGGACGAGGCAGCTACTACGCTGAGCTCACAATCAGTATACTTCAACCTGTGGAGAGTCGCGAGAGAGTGCATTGTGAGTATTTCTCTCTAATCTTACATTAATTTGCATGTCTTAGTATTTAGATATTTGATATAAGCGATATAAATTATGAACAATTATTGTATGCATATATGTATAGTTAATTGGTAATTTTAACTAATTGATTGTTGTGTCGAAATCGATGAAGCAAATGTGTGACTTTAATCAAATTAAATGTACAAAGCCTTTAATTTATTTTTTTCATTAATCTTAATATTTTATTTAATTTATGGAGATATTAGTAAAATAAAAATAATAATCTCTCGTATTTTTATCAAAGAATTCTACTCAAAAGCATCGGGTTTTTGATGGTAAATGTCCAAAACGCGTTGCGCGATTAAAAAAACGATACTGTATAGTAAGTTTACAATTTGCGTCACAAATTCGGCGTATAGGGGCGATTAATGGATTAAAAGCCGCACATTTATGTCACGCGCACGCAAGAGTCTCGACGCGTCTGCCCCTTCAGTTACGTAATCACGAAATTTTGGCACAATTTTGGTGCAAAAGCATGAGTAATCCTGTATGCGTGAAATTTTCCCGCCCGGCATTCAGTCGCGAGCGAGCATCATCGGCGGGCATCATTAACTGTCTCGTGATCGCCCTTCGAAACTGCGCATCTTTCTCTCATGCAAAAAGGGATGACAAGGTAAATTGATCAACCGCGATATCGGTTATCGGTGCAACGGTCGGCGAGTTATTTTCGATAACATACTTTATGTCTTTGGATGGAACTTACGTCGCAGAAAAATTATCTGTTCGAGAGAGCAGACAATTGTCAAGGACTTGCCCGTTTTTCAATAAATAATTTATTTTCACTCTGAACTGAAATGTATGACCCGAAGGAATCACACGTTACAAATATAACACGTAGCAACAATAATTAAATCAAAGTAGGACAGCCCCAATAGCGAAATTCTCTTTGTACGCAAGGAATAAAAATATTGTGTCTGAAAGAGGGAAGAGAGGAATATTGAAAATATTCAAAGTGTAATTAATGTATATGTATTTGTCGCGGAACGGTTTGTGTTACGGCGCGATAGTTTGTCAAACCGTCTTCTTATTTTTATCATGATAAAGGATGTTGATGAAGGAGCGAGGACGACGACATTCACGGTTCATCGATCTATTCGAGTGGAGTTTTTCCTGTGTTATGAATGCGCGTTTCTCGTCACGCGCCGCTCATCGATCGCGCGCTTGCGAAAATATTGAAATTACCTCCGCGATTGTTCCGCCAGTGTCGGTGCACTGACGTGCTGTGTTCCCTAGCACGAATCGTGCAAATGACACGGCAGTTACCTCGCGTTAGATCGATATGAAGCTTCCAATCTTTCGTCCGAAAAGAAAGCAGTACGTTTTTTCGATTCGCGCTTTTACTCCTAAAAAAATACTCGCATCTATTTGAGTTTATGTTTATTATCCTCCAATGTCGCGAACATTATATTGAATTTTTTTCTAAACATTCTTTAAACTTTATTCAGTGAATTTCCTACATAAAATTTTAACAGTCTTTTTCTTTTGTTTAATATTTCTTTTCTGATTCAATCACAATATAAAACGCGAATTTTACTCAGACGCAAGAATGACAGTGAATAACGAATCTTTGTACGGTCATCGTTTTACTTGCCGTCGCATATCGTGCGACTTACAAGTTTGCTCGTCGCTTTTGATAGTGCGGCAGCAGGTCGCGGTGCAGACAAAGTGGGATGAGACGCCCTCAGCAAGAACATCTCCATCATCATCATCACCACCACCATCATCACCATCATCATGGATCCTCAACAAGCCCCACGTGTTCTCGTCAAACACACGATAAGGTAAGTACTCTTCATGGCACTTATTGCAATTTCCTGTTTAACGAAGTATCATAATTTTACGTTTCGACGTTTTATTGCAATTATTAGGCGTTTTAATAATCACACCTAATGCACTTAGAAGAGATTACAAGTGCATATTTTGTATATAAATTTTGCGAAAATTGAGTGTATCACTCAATACGAGTAATAATTTTTTATCCGATGATTTCTTCAAGCTCTATTGCCCTTTTTATACTTATTACTTTATAACGATTAGGAAAATTACCGCGTAAAGTTCCTACTTGCAATGGCTGTTGCTGTCTTAAATAGATAACAGCAGTTTTCGTTCTATATTCTATATAGAGATATGGCTATAGAATCTTTCCGGTTATTATTCTACTGCATTGAGCGAGAATGCAGTCTATGTCTATTCGTTACTCTACTTTGTCGATGCACTGTCTTTTCAACACTTAGCAACCATTCGTCGATTACGCTTTCTCGTTCCCTGTTACTTTACTAATCATTTATGCGACCCGTATAAATGTCTTGCAAATGTCGGAAATATCAATTATCGATACTCGATATAAAGCACGTAGAGTGGATGTAAAATATATATTGTTTAAACGAGTTAAAGAAATGTAAACATACAGCGACAAAAATATTAGAACTTGATAACTTTTATGCAGCTAAACTTTTTACCTAGAAAGAAATTAATAATTGACTTTATTTAATACACAAATCACAATTGTATAATGTAGGTTTATTATTGCATTCGTATGTTGATTACTAAATGCTATATAATTACTTATGTAATATGAAGTATTATATAATTAAATAATAATTATTTAATAATTAATATTACACAAATTAATATTAACAAATAGTAATAATTACAGATAGGAATATCATTCTTGTCGTGAAATTGTTATGTTATATCTTTATTAATTTTGCCATTTTTCGAAAAAGCTTACGATATTTTATATACATATACTGATTTTGTCTCTACATAACTTTATACAATTTCTGTAATTATTCGAAATACGTATATACAATTCGTATATTTCGCTAAAAAAAATAAATAGTTTAGATTTTAAACATTGCTTATGATATTCTCGAAAACGTGCAAGATTTAAGGGCCGTGTACAATGGCTGTTGAAATAGAGAGTAAACTATTTTAGTTGAAATAAAAACCAGGAATATTGAAATAAGTTTCAAGTTTCATCAAATACTTTGAAATACTTTCAGGTTTCATTGGCTGACAGTAAGGTAATAGGGAGTACAAAACGGGAATTACCCATTTCGTTGTTCTCGATTTTTACAACAGTTTACTCTCTACTCCTATTGTAGATGGTCCTTTAGCCGAGCGGCCTTAAAAGCGAGATATAAAAAAAACGTAAGCGGTAAGTAAAATGTAAGGGAAGCGACCAATCACAGGGGATGTAAATAGCCATTTTGAAACGTAAGCAACACGGAAAATTCTTTTATGCTCCGAGTCTTACTGCTTACGTTTTTCCACATGCCACCAGCTTAACAAATCCACACCGCTCATGTTTCAGGACGAGTCTCGTCTCGCTCGCGTGAAACGCGTCCTGGCAGGTTCGCTGTTGGGCCGCGGCGCTGGGTCCAGCAGGATCTTTGGCACCCGGCTGGAGCATGTCGAGTCATACCTCGACACGGGCGTACCGTACGTGGTGCACCGGTTATGCAGCTACATCGAGGTGCACGGCTTCCAGAGCGCGGCGGTTTTCCGCTTGTCGGGCGGCAGTCCCCGCCTGGCAGAACGGCTAAGGGCGGCTTTCGAGCGGCGGGGTGATGCCGATTTGGAAGCAGCCAGCTGCCCTCCGACGGCCGCGACCCTTCTCCGCCAATATCTAAAGGAATTGCCGCAGCCGGTCGTGCCATCCACCCTCGTTGGCAGACTACTCAATATTCACACCCGTGAGTATCCATAATACTGTCAATTAATTTTATATTATTTTACTTCTTAAAATAATTCCGGAGTTTATTCGAGAAAGCGATGCTTTTCATTGACTATGAGATGTCTAAGGCCGGTATGCATCGTTCTTATTTCAAAATCGTCTTAAGTAATATCTTAAGATGCTAATACAGTTCTGTGATTGGTTTACAACATCTTAAGATTGTACTATTTACTTATCTCTAAGAAAGTAAATATAACAACAAATTATGAATATTAACCTAAGTATCATTCCGTTTCAAATACGGTTTTCAGTTAAAAAAAATAAAAATTTTCATTTAATAAAAATTTGAATAAATATGAAATAAATATTTTATGAGTTAGAAGGAAATTTTGTTATAAAATGTTACTGCAATTTAAATCAGGCTTTAATCCTGGCGTTTTCGATAAATTCTGTAAAAATGTCACAGAGAATTACACGAACGATCACGACTCGTGGATCGCCTCGACGAAGGAGCTGCTGTCGACTCTGCCGTCCTCGCATTACCGTCTGCTCGGTTACCTGACGATCTATCTTAGCCGATATGAGGCGCTACACGGACGCAGCGCCGGAGTCTGCGGTGTTTTCGCGCCCGTCATCCTGCCTCACGTGCCACCCGCGACCACTCTCCTGCGGGACATCCTCGCCGAGGCGCTGGTGTTGTTCCCCGACTGGTGAGTGACATATGATGATTTCCTTATTGTTAGTATAATGACTTGAAAAGTCTCGCAAAATAAACGTAATAAGAAACTCACGCGAAGAACTTACGTAATTCATCGGTAACGAGCGGTATTTATCCTCATTCATTTCGATCCTATTTCCTATTTTAGAACCATCAAACCGCTCACAAACGTGAAAAGCTTTCGATAAAGAATAATGTGTAATCGATATATGCTATACAATAACATAAAAATATAGTTGAATTTTTTATAAGTTTTTGATAAAAAATATACGATTAAATTCCAATTAAAACATTTTTTATAAAATGGATAAAATTATTTTTTACAAATATAAACGTCACTTTGACATTCTAAATTTACAATTTATATTTTTATTGAAAATATTAATTATTTTCCTATTGTAAAATTTTTATTTTTTGAAGGATTGTTAAAAAAAAAACTTGGTGTCTCTCTCAGTGTGAAAGGAAGTATTGAAGGATACGTAATTTCTGCATGAGAAAAAGATTATGCAAAACATAGCGACGTTTATTTGCGTCAAATTAGTAATTTCGCGGGTGTTCTTGAAGTCGTAAAAAAAACATTGTTAGCGCGAAATTATGGCTTAACTGTGCCCGCATGCCTAACTTTATGGACCGTTCATGCACCGTTGAACAACGTACTGACCAATATCCTTCGGTCGGTTATTCCGTGCTCTTTTTGCGAGTAAAACAAAGAGACTTATCAGCGCAGAGATTTCACATAGCTTTTTACCTATCCGATGAAAAAGGCGAAAAGATTAAACTGTCAAATTATAAAAGCGCATTATGTCAGAAATATAACAATGAAATATATCAATCATATGTTTTTTGTCATGTTCAGATATCCGTTTGTTGTAAAATAAATATTTTCTATTCTTTTTGTTATCGAAATTTAAAAAAATGGAAATATTTGAATATTTATTACATAGGATATAATACAATTTTATTGAGTTTGTTTTACGCGTATATTCTAGATTTGAGAATTTTTTTTAATTCTTCAATTTAAGCATTTTTAACGTGATTTAAAATGAGTTTGGATGAGAAACGATGAAATAAAATTTAAAATAAATTAATTTCATAGCGCGTTTTCCATAGTTGTTTGAAATCTTTTCAACGAGAATCGCTCTTTACGGTTATACTCGCTTGAGTCGACGAAATCAGCCAAAGTACAATGACTCTGTTTACTAATCTGAAAATGCGATCTAGTCGCCGCGTCGTGCATTAACCGCGCTGTGAATTACGCAAGAGTAACGCATTTGAATGCGACGGATCGCCGACGGCGCTGCAAGATAAATTTTAAAGCACATTTTGCAGAAAGTGCGGCGCAACCGCATCGAGCTTGTGCGCGTAACTCGCTTAACGTATTTCGATTTTCATGCTGCGCCGTCTCGTCCTACCAGACATCGCTCGCATTTCCAACGATTATTCTCTTCTGCCATCGGATCTATATTATCTCGATAAACTGTTCCTTTCCTCGAAATTACAAACGAAGCAGAATTTCCGCGGACGTCTGCTCCTCGATAGCCGGCCGTCTAATTGGACTCTTCTACTTATACTCGAGAGAATCTCTCCCCTGACTGTGGGAGAGGAAGAGGGTCGACGGCCAGATATTATTTTCTAACCCGCGAGGCACTCTTCTCGCTCGTTCCTTCACCACGATTATATCTCTGCTCCTTGCGGACAAGTCTCGATGAAGAGATCGAGTGTACTTGCAATTCTTCTTTTCTGTATCCTCGGCAGATGCGGATTAAGAATGAAAAAGGAAAAAAAATCGGTGCTTTCCAATAAGCCGTAGTAGTGTAAGATGGGTGAGCGGAGCTACACTGAGAATCCTATTTTGTTGTATGAACAAAAAGTGAGCAATCAAATTTTTCAAACAAAATTTAACTAAATTTTTTGTTTGAAGGATTTGGTTGCTCACTTTTTGTTCATACAACAAAATAGGATTCTCAGTGTATTTTAGTCCCTAATATCACCTAGATCTATTTTAAAAAATCCTCGTTATGTCTCGCTGAAAATTATATGTAGTACAGGGCCGGGATTTGAACTTGGAACCCTTATCACTAATCACTAGCGTTAGCACGGAGCCACGTGTCATCCCTTCCACACCGAGAAAAATGTTTTGCATTATGAATAAAAAATTTTGTTGATATATATCCACGAAAATTATTTAGTTGCTGTAAACAAATATGTTATTTACTTATATTTTGTTAAATTGTTTTGGTTTACAGTTACAATTCAATTTTTAACTTTCAATCAGTTTTACAGCACAAAGCAGAATTGTTTAGAAAACAAATCTGTTTTGTTCTCTAAACCAAAATGATTTAACAAAATATAAGCAAATAACATATCTGTTTATAGCAATTGAACAATTTTTTTTGATATATATCAACAAAACTTTTGGTTCATAATACAAAACATTTTTCTCAGTGCAATAAACCGTAAAATTCATACATAAATGTATTTTTTTCTTGAAAAATACATTTCTCTTTATTAAGCAAAAAACAATTACTTATATTGAGACGAGATAAATAAAAGGAAAATATGCAAATATAGTAGATAAGATAAATAAACGTTATCGCGTTGCGTCTTGTACATTGAATCGATAGATTCAATTTGATTCCCGCGCACGTACGACGCATGCGAGAAAACTGCGTGTTTCTCGCGTGCATATATAGAGTTCCTCTCCTGGAGTTTCGTGTACAAACGTGTACGGTTTCATCAGCGCGTAAAAACTACCGAATCACGCAAAAAGCATGTTAAGCGGCATCGATAATTCGGATCACGTGGAAAGCGGTATGAAATTAGAAGACCGAATGGGCATACAAGTTTTTCGCGCATTATTTGCATAGAATTCCAATGCCCGTATCTAGTCTCTTCTTCTATATGTGTTTGGTTAACGATCTACAAAAACTAACGACTTGACGAAATATTAAAATGAGTGGAAATAAAAATAAAAGTATATAAATAAATAACATAGTAAATATAAACAACAGTATATATTTTTACTGTTTTCAGTTGTTTTCAGTTGTGCATATTAAAATGCTGTCTAACAAAATTCCTCATCGTTTCGACGAAATCGCGGCTCTCGCTTGAATTCGACGCGAAGTTATTTCGGCGAAAATAAAATGTATACCATACTGGCTCGAGCTATTTTTGTGCCCGTCTGTTTTTTTCATTTCGCACGTTTGAGAATTAGCTTAATGAAAAAGTCATACGAGCATGTATCTGCAAATTACTGGCGTCGAGTCGCAGACGTAGGCGGAAAATGCGCGCGAGAATATCCGCGACCTTCTCCACGATTAATTTCGTCGTTACATCGCGTTATTGAAACACAGTTGGGACACGCTCGGTCATTAAAAATTCGCGGTCCTTGGCCTTGTCGTGAAATTGCACGCTATTGACGTGTACTTGAATACACGCTCGCGCTCCTTTCCTCTCACAGCAGTGTTTTCTAATGAATGTATCGTTTCTTACCTGCATTACCTGCACTCAAATGTACATAACTGCTCTCGTCTTTTTAGTACACGTTTCGCTGCATTTCGCTCAAAAAGAACAGTTACCTCGCGATAACGAGGTCTCTGTTATTTCCAATTATTTAAATATGTTTCGAAGGCCGACATTGTGAATTATACGTGCGTAATAATCAATTCTTGATAAATATAGCTACTAACTATATTATGATATTGATTATTGATCACACTGTTATTGGTACAATTATGATCGGCAATTCGATTTTAATGACAACATTACAAAATTTATCGCTAGGACTTATAATCTATAATTGCTATTTGAAAAATCTTAAAAAATATTTTTCATCAAATATTTATAAATTTTTAAAGCTTCAAAAAAGCTATTAAATTTTATAACTTCAATTATAACGCACGTAGGTAGTTGTTTGATAATACAATCAAGTATTGAATTTTTTTCAGTGTGTGTTGAATACGTTCTTCTATATCTCGTATTTTTCTGAAAATATCGAGAGCGATATAAAATTGCTTGTTGGATATTAATAAGTTTCTACGCAAAAAGAGTTCTTAAAATAAAGGAACGATGTGCGCGATTTAACACGGTGGGGTTGTATTTGTATTGAAGCGCTTCGCGTAAATGATGTCAATCCTTTGAAGATCGTTCGCTTTGTGTTCTTAGTTCCGATTAGTATTTTATCTCATTGATACTTTGAAGACTTCGATCTTATTAGAATGTAGATATTTTTTGATAAGGCACAAAAAGCAGATGTAATAAAATTTTTAATAAATGAAATAAAATATCTTAATTTGTATTAGATTAGATAAAGAATTTAAATAAATAAATTGAAAGTTGGTATTAAAGTTAATACAGATTATATACTTTGAGAGATCTTAGATACTATAATGTATGTAAAATATATTCTCGTAGTACACACACGGTTTTTTTTCTCATCCGACTTTTATAAGAGATTGTAACAGATTTTTATTAACTGACTTGTAAGATTGATAACGGTATTCAGGCTCCTTGCGCTTAAAGCGACGCATTTAGAATCCCTCACAGTTAGGTGATACTGTAAGCGAGCGATTAATCTTGGCTCGTAAAATACCTAAGCGTGTCGCGCGAAAGAAAAAAGATTGCCGCTTTACTCACATGAACGGCACGTGACGGCCGCTAAAGCGTGATGTGATAATAAATATTTTTAATAGAGGACGGTGCTCTTTTTCCCGGAAAAAAATCACCATCCAAGATTGATCGTGTTGCCCGAGACCGTTTCACGATTACTCAAGATTAGCGAACTGTACCGCGTGCTTTACTAGACACAATAGACTGCGATACATATCTGAAACAGCATTGTGACCGTATTATTCAAGGAATCGTTGATCACATTCTGTGGTCAATGGGTCGTTAGCTTTATTAATGATTCAAGGAATTCAGCTATAATTACATCGTCGATGAATCGCATTAAACTCTGTTATAGTATTTAATAATCTCATTTAAAAGTTTTAAATGGTTTAAACATACTTTTCTTTTGTACCAGCAGCACATGTTCTAGCGAATTAAAAAAATATAAATTAAAACTTCAAAGAGTAAATTTTAAAAGCAAATTATAAGTCGCTTATATAAGCATGGATGGGCGACATTGCCATTTTAATTTTATTATTATAAATTAAATCTGTTAATACATGACAAATGGAAAACGGTACACTAATTATAAAAGTCACATAAGTGACTGACAGATTAATTTGCCCGTGAAAGATTTCGTTGTCCGCAGTCGCATGAATTACGCTATTAAATCGACAGATTGAGTGAATCGAGTAAACTGAACAGGTTGTGAGAATATTTTATGCGCCATTCATGTTAATGACGATAAAACGATATATTGATAATAGGCAAATTGAATCAAAATCCTATCTAAACAGCCGTTGGTTGTTTCTCACAACTGCGTCTCGCAGCGGAGATAACAATGACAAAATAAACCTGCCGACAGGCAGATAAGTTGCTGGAGGAGAAAGAGAGATATGAGACATTGCGCATTCTCGATCGATGGAGACCTCGTTTTGGGGTATTGGCTTAAGGTAATCGGTGTTATGCGTTTCCATAGATCTTACGTCATCGCCGCTGACACTGCCGACGCCGGGGACGAGCAGCGTCCATGAATAGTGCAACGTGTGCATGAATATTTCACGCTGCCTCCGCCATGTGCGCTTGGTTTCTGTCCAAAAATCTCTTCGACTCTTTCGGAGACACAGTTGGCGTGTTATATAAAGCTTCAATTAACTAACGCGAGACTCTCGCAGGCGCATACGTAAAAAGCCGCTCGCGGAACATCGTCATCGCGATTTGGACTGTATTACACTCCGTCAAATTTACCTTTTTCATTGAAATTCAAAGCGTTGAAAAGGATTGAAAGATTTAGCAGCGTCCAATATTCACCTAAGAAGCTACAGAAAGCTACAAAAAGCACGTATGTTATAGTAATAACGAAAGAAATTTTAGCCATCTTACGGATCTGTCGTGAAGTTTAACATTTTAGATGACGTTAAAAAATTTAAAAGAAAATATTCATATTAGCCTTTTTAAAAAATAAGATATACATATGTAGCAAAACCAAGAGAATTTTACGAAAATGAAACGGCTGCTTTAAAAGTTCGCGTAAACGCGACAGAAACGCACCACATTAGTACTGCTGTAAACCAGTTAGAACAGGTTGCTTCAGTGAGAGACTTACCTGATAAAAGATTTTTACCCGAATCAGAGTTTCTTCTCGAAATTTACGGGCTAATATACGCAAGCACAATCGAGCTTGTGTATATATCGTGAATATTCCATAAAGCGATGGACAGTTCCGTGTTCGCTTTATCTGTCTCAGTCTATTGCTTTGAACGAGCTCCAAAAGCGAGCTCCACTCCCCCCCCCCTCCCCCAATCGCGCATCTAATCGATACGCAATACGCATTGATTATACACCCGATATGCAATATGAATACACTGTTTGTATCTCGATCGACAGCGAGACGGCGAGACCAATCGAATTTCCCGACGATAATCTAAGCGCCGTTAATAAAGTTATAGCAGAATAAAAGGCGATTTTAATCAAAATTGTGCATTTAAAAATGTTCCCATCTATAATCTCAAAGAATTATTAATAATTAGCGATGTAATTTGGATTAATCACGAGTGAGAAGTTTTGTATTTGCTTCATATCAATTAAAAATAATTGCGAATGCTTTTAATAAAATGTGAGACCCAGGAGAAATGATTGAAACATTGATATCTAATTGCAAGAGAAATTGCACTTCTGGGAATCCATATGTAAGTTAATTAGGCCACTCCCATTCAATTAATAAGTTCAAGTCTGTCATCCTTAACTGACGTCAGATCAACGTACCTATATTGATAGATGCAAACCGCGCATCGTCGAACATTGCGCTCGCGCGTGTTCGCTCGCAACGGAAGGCGTGCGATTATATTCCGTTCACGTGTTGCCAAAGTGACCTCCTATTTCCTAGTGTTGTCTCTGGCATATCGTTTCGATCCAAAGATACTAGCAACTTCTTCAATCTCAGTTTGGCAAGTAATATAAAAGAACATTCGTATATCTGTTACAGAAAGGTCTTCGACAATTTATTTCATGGATTATGTCACCGTAAGATGTTTTACGATCATTTCTGCAACTTCATACAACTTCATTTCTCGATACGAAGTTAAACGTTAAAACAGTGACGCAATATTTTTTTTATATAAAGAATCTGGTGAATATATCCATATTTTATACGAACGTAAAATAGATCTAATATAAAAAATAACATATTTCTACATTAATGTAGTGTTGTGTTTTTTAAATTGACTTGAAGACATATAGATATATGGAAAAACACATACATTGTTGTCATATTAAATTATATTGACTTGACTTCTCTTTCGAAATTTCGTAAATTAATAAATTATAAAAAAAATTCGAGGATATCTCCCGCAAGTAAGTTTTGTCTGTCACTCAGAAGAAATCAATCCTGCGTTTCTTTACAAATCGCATAACATCACCAGAGTTTAAAAATATGTCTATAGATTCGTTACATTCATAAATTTTTGTGAAAGACATACTTAATATCTCTTTGTCTTCAATCTTCTTCATTCACATTGCGTCATACACTTATCAGGTTATCTAAAAAAATTCCTTGTAGTGAAATATAGAGAGCGGATTAAATTTTCATCCCGTTGGCGCAGCCAAGCAGTCTAGATAAGAGAATAGAATAAACATCACAACGAGACAACACCTCTCCTTTGTTACGCGATAAGATAAGGAGGAAATTATGCATAAAATGTTTTCGACACATATTGAATGAGCGGCGGAGTGATTTTGTTTGCGGTGAGTAAAACGGAAAGTAAAAGCTCTCACTGGACGCTTTTACGCATCGGAAATGCGTAAATCGTTTTCGATTTTAACACCAGTTTGCCTTGCATTCGACGCACACGACAGTCAAGTATCGTCTGAATAAAAGACGGCGTAAAAATCATTAACGACCGAAATTATCTTGTCCACGGTATCCACGGAACTCGCGGCGCGAGTTTTATTACGCGCACGCGAGCGTGTGAGCGGAACACGACGCACTCGGATTTCTCACTCCCCGATTCGATCAGTAACAATGCCGCGACACGCGATATACCGGGGATCGGATAAAGCCGCCGATTAATCGGAAGCCATGGATCGATTAAACGCACCGTCGATCCCAGAGATCGGAGTAACGAGCTCGTAACGGCGACACGTGATATCGCGACGATTTTCCGCGCGTCAATCGTCGATTAATTAAAGCGGATGTAACGAACGGGATTTGTTAATCTTGCGAAATCACGTGTAATGAACTAAAGATTGTCCAAATATACTTTTGCCATTAATATGAAACTTAAATGTTAAAGCAAATAATAAGTTAAATTAAAGTTGAAATCTTTATGGGGAAAAAAAAATTAAAATTGCATCGCTTTTATTTGTCACACAACATTTTGTGTTTTTTAAAAAATATTTTGTAAAGAAATTGTTAAACAATAAATTAAACAACAAATGGAAATTCTCATCTTAAATAAAATCTTTTTTAATAAATATCGAGAGCATTAATTATTCGTTGAATGTTGGAATAATGATAAATATTGATAAAAAGATCCCAACGTTGTATCGGCATGTAAAGGCTATTATTACCGGCAGCAATGTTGATGACAAAGTTATTTATACAGAGTTGTAAAAAAAAATACGTTCATCTCTCGGCTTTTAAAAATACTTTTCTTTCTTATCACGATATTCTTCTCTTTATCCGCGAAAAATTTGTTGGACAATTCTACATACCAGGAATTATCAGTGAGATTTAATTTTAATGTGTACAAGCTGTAGAACTGATAATAATAATGATATAATTAACACTTAATAAGCGTATCGAACAGGTGATAAGAAATAATTCTCAAGAATGTTTACACGCTAAAAAGTTTTGTGAGTTTCGCATGTCCACTCGCGCGCGATATCCAATCTAATCTAATTGCGTATCTGAAAATTTAACGACGCTTATCGATCTTACGTAATAGCTAGACACGCACAGACGCCGGTCATAATAAAAATAAACTACGTTTCGTATATATCGTCTCTGTCAGTCCGTTCCAAATATTTTTTTATTTGAGAGCCCTTTTTAAGATTTCTTCGAAGCCTGGAAGAAGAAAGACATTAGGCAGGCAGATCGTTATTCTAAGATGTATCAGATATGTGAAACATTGATATTTTTCTCTGCGAAAAATGCAAAAATTTCAACGTACCGGCTGCTAAGTTGAAGACCGTATGATTCCCCGGCGTGCTCTAGGTATTATCTTCGCGTAGACAGAAAACTGCGCAGTTTTCCTCGGTCCAATGTGATCGAGTTGGGTCGACCGGAATCTCTCTCTTTCTCGCGTGCTACTCCGTGAATATGATCCTGGCAGCCGACCAGGACTTCATTTTAAGCATCGACGGTCTCCGGCTACATTCCACGCCGTAATTCCGTAGCGGCTCCGCCACAAAGGGGCACGGTGTCTTCCTATTCCGCCATCGTGGTCAGGCATTCTCTTGAAGGAATTTTTTTACATTTCACCTCACCACCCTCGCTCGACAATAATTCTTCTAGCACGGGAAATCGACAAATAGCAGAGATGCGTTTAAACTGCTCAATTACTGCCATTAAATTTGTGTAACTGTAAAATTAGCTCTGGTTGAATAACTGAAAGACTACCTACTTGATAATCAAAAACGTTGATAAAAAAAATCCAAGATTTTTATGTTATTTTTTTAGAGAAAACTAAAAATATATCTAACCGTCCATAAAAATATTAATTTTGGAATGATTATTAATCAAAGTGTTTCTTTAGAGTGCTAATATGAATATTTGATATTTGGCTAAAAATTTTTTGAACGTAATTACTATATAAAAAAATTTTCTGAGTTTTATTTAATAAGTAATAAGTAATTAAAAATATGGAAATAATTAAAAATAAAATTTACGTTTTTGTTGCATTATGATTTTAATTCGTGGAGTTTAATATTTAATATTTAATATTTATAAATATGATTATAAATTAAATAAAATTCAGACTTAATCCTGAATGAATGATAGATTTTAAGTAAATATTTTATGGTTATATTCAAAGAGGAGGATTTAACGAATTATTCTTATAAACTGTTATTAACGCAATACTGATATAAAAAAAACCCATGTTATTCGCATAATGGCAAACACATGTTTCTGACGTAGGCGCGAATCTATCGAACTCGAGATGGCCGTCATGAATTAGATGATCATATAAACTTGGGCAGAAATAGCTCCTACGGTTCGGAAATAGAGCCGAGTTTGCAGGATCGAGTCGTTGATTCTGTGTTGACATGAGTCGATAAGACGCCAACTGATACGAGGGAAAATAAAGCGAGAGACACGCAGGCAGAGACCTGGGAAACCTTCGTTTGTAACTGCTCCTTTCCGGTTTTGACGAGCTTGACAAAAACAAGTGTGCGTGACCTTGTTGTTAATGTGTCATTTTATGACACGCCTGTTTCGTCTTTTTGTCGCAGAACTCGAAATATCTGATTCTAACCGAATATAGTGCAAATAATAAAACGCGCGCGCGTATGTGTGTGTGTGTGGGATGTTGTTAGTAAAATTTTCACGATTTCGCACATCCTTCGCAATTTTGGAATCAATTTCAAAACTCTTCAAATGAAATTATTTTTGCAAAAGTTGGCAAAAGTACACACGGCATTATCAAGCATTCAAATTTTTATTTATGTCGCTTTTTACATTTCTTTTTATTCCTATTTACATATTATGTGTATATGTATATTTCATAAATTGCTTTTCATATTTTATGCTTGTTTGTATTCAGACTCTTCTCTTCATAAACATCTTCTTTCTTATATTTTTATATCTCTTGAAAACGTATATCCTCAAAACTCGCAACATCCAGTATAAAAATAACACCATTGCCATAAGTTAGAAAAAAAAACATAAGAATTCCATTAACTTAACAAAAAAAATTAATAAGATAGAAAGCTTCAAGTATACCAGAGGGGAAGCAGTTTCGTGCAGTTTTTGCCAGTTTGTCTCGATTCGCCACTGAATGATGGATTTGAGGAAAATTACCCTGGAGAAAGTAGAAGAGAGGGGAGTATGATAAAGAGAAGAGAGACGCGTATAAATCGCATACGGTCGATTTGCCGAGTCGTGAGGAAATTATCCGGAAAAGTATGTAATCCACGTCGCTGATAAGGCATCATCATTTCGGGCACAAGAGCGAATGTTTTCAATGCGCGATTGTTAATCGCAAGTTTATCGCGCGCAGTATCACTGCCTATATCATTGCCGCGGCACTAATTACATCATTCAGTGCGCGATACGTCTTGCAACTTATCAGACGGAGCGGTAGCTCCTTTTTGTCTCTCGCGATCGTGGCCTAATCAGTCATCCGTCAAGGGACGTCGATACTTTCGAGGAAATACATTGTATTGCTAAAATAGATCGCGAGATTAAAATTATAGTGACACTTGAGTAACGATCGTCATTACTCTGTGAATTTTTATCAAGTCTAACAGTCGATCTCCTACATCGACAATAATTTCGATAATAAATGTCTTGGAAAACGTCTGCGAGTGATAGATGATAATAGACGAGAACACAGAATAGGTGAGTTAACAATTCATGACACGATGGAAACCTTTATTGCCAAATTTAGTCTCTTAATACCATGCACGCGATCCGAGAACAGAATTCACGTATTTGCGAATTTCTCTCTAGAAAAATACGCGTAATGTGTAATAATCCTGCAATTATACATATATCGCGCATATCTTCGTTATACTTTTAACTTGATTTTCGTGTGGGAGCAAGAAGTTCCAGCAAGATGTCCCAAATCTTCAAACTGGCGGAGGTTCTTTTTTTTTCTTTTTGGCAGAATTTTTCCCGACACATTTCGCATGCTCTTTGTAACCGTAGTCCTCCCCTTGCACTCGGTTCAAAACCGGCTCGAAACCGGAATCGATACTTAGGGTGAACCTTTGTTTCGTAACTCGAAATAAACTGTTACGAAATACCTGTTACTGTTTGTAACAGGTTTCAAAGTGACATTATTATTTCACAACACCATTTGTAACAGAGGCATAAATTATCAGTATATTTTTTTCTGTATTAATTTTTATTTTTAAAAAATTCACACTTTTTTATTGTCATCGCGAGACTAAAATTTCTGTGTCATTCGAGGTTTGCGGTCGAAAAAACTTATTCAACTCGATCTCATTCAGATCGAGCTTATTTACGCGTGAAAGATTATCGGGAAACGTTATTGTCCTGAACGCGTCACATCGACAAGCAAGTCAAGGAAATGGACCTGCTGCGAATCGAGCCCTCCTGTCCGTTCTTCTTTCGCATCCGTGGATCTTAGGCGTGTTTTCTCTTTCATGGGCGGATGAATCACAATGCACCCATACGTACGCACTCTTGTCGACCTTGAATACTCGCGCCTACTCCCCGTTTATCCTGAATTGGACGATGATGTGTTTCGCGAAAGTAAAAAGAAGTTCTCACCTTCACACTCGGCCATAGGAAAATTCCGACCGGATTGGCCGCGAGTATACGAGGTGTCTCGAAATTATCGCTTTGATATTAGAAGATAAAGATAAATATTAATATTGATGTCCACCGCGCGCTACGAAAATATTTAACAATAAAAGTTTAAATTAATCTCGATCTCGAAAATTAGAAATTAGAGATCTTATTTCTTCCAATTAATTATAATTTATTTCTTTTACTTAAACTAAATGAATCTATGTGTACATATTTAACTTATCTTGAGACTTAATATTGACAAGATATTTAATAGATTATAAATTATATGTTTAAAAGATTAGATTTTATAATCATGTTTGACATTTGCGCTACTAAATTTATGACTATCAGGATTTTGGAGCACTCTGTAGAATGATATCATATCTCAAAAGATATTCTAGCATAACGATTTCTCTATATAAACTTTTGTAAATTATGGTACTTTAAAACACATAAATCAGTATTTTTTGTTCTAAGACATCTCTGAATTACGTTTACGGTTATTACATCCCGTAATATTAATCTTTCACGTTACATTTAATCAATTGGCTGTGAGTATGTCCGATAATCTTTTATTGCAATTAATTTGATGTCATTGAACTCACAATGGTTTCGTTTTTGCTTCTTATAAATATTCACTCTTAGAATAAATTTATTACACTGTTAAAGGTTATTATTTATTAACTTATTAATGTGCATAACTAATGAAATATAAAATTTCAAAAGATTCAACTGCGAATCGATTCTTTTGAAGAATAATCTCTTTTTAGTGAAGAGTAAAAAATAATGAATCAATGTCCATATGATTGTACATCATCGTTGTTTGTCAGCTATGCTCTTCCGACGCAGGCAGCGGTTCAAGAATGACGTAACGTTTCCTAATAGATTTCATCGGACTTGAGCCAAATCTGGCACGAGTGGTCAGTGGAAACATCCGCTTGTGGAAAAAGCCGGTTTCGATACAAGACACGCGTCTGGTACAGTAGTGGTACCGTACTTGTTAGCGCAGTCGCCGTGCACTTTACCGAAAGAAACTGAAAAATCGTTGGCACATAAATCAAGCAACAGAGTTGACAAGTCCCGTTTTCGAAACTGCAGTCACGCAAAAATAGTACGTTTATTTTTAACAATTGTTACAATATCTCTTTGTAAGGAGACAGACATTTTTAAAAGATAATAAAATTCCAATTATTATTATACAATTATAATACCATTTTCAAAATATAATCATCATGAATTAGATTTAATATTACGATATTGTTATAGAATTTTTTAATATTACGCAAATGAAGGATTATAGATTCTATCTGATTTTTATGTAAATCGCTATTAAGTACTCAAGGCAGTTTAATTTCGAGAAAATCAATGGCACCGTTTCCCGCAACTTACGGAAATGGGGGGCAGACCGATTACGTTAATCACCTCGTAACTCGCTCTTAAACGCTCCTAAGTTCGCTCGTAATTTTTTATCGTGCCAATATAACTGTGTCACACGACGAAGCGGAATTTCCCCGGTCGTAATCGTAATTGAAACCGGCATAAAGGGAAGTCGAAGGACTTGGAGAGATCAGAGAATAAAGTACCATTGGATCTATGCGTTCTATTTTTTCTTTTTCTTTTCTTTTTTTTTGGAAATGGCATTTGACACATCACAGAGAAACGCGATTACGCGAAATACGCGATCGTAAATCGCGCAATCAAAACATGAGCTTCTTTTCGGTATCCGTTGGAAATGTGCTGATTTCGAAATGTAGCATGGAAAAATAATTCGTTTTATATGCATACGCGTGACTCATGCATACGCGACGACTCTTTTGAAGTTTCGCAGCAACAAACACAGCTTGCTTCCACTCTTTCATCTGCGGTTCTATTTTTTTATTAGTCGTGAATTTACGATCATTGCAATAACTTTTTTTTTATCTCGTAATTACCATTAACATAAATAAAAGGATTGTGTAATTTTTTTTTATTAAAAAAAACGTTTATTTAGTTGGTACTGTATATAATTTTTCTAAGTATACGAGCGGTAGTAGGAAAATAAAGTTTTATCATGCAGATAATAACATAGTATTATGCACAAGCGAAACAAGATTAGTAAAAATTATTTCAAGGCAGTACATGAATAATTATCATATATTTAGAAAAATATGACAAATATGTATATATTTTTAAATGGATGTTGATAAAATTAAGTTTCTATGTTTTCTATTTCTTATATGAAGAAAAAAATTGTTTATAATATATGTTGAATTCTTTATTAAAATGTACCAAATTAGTACCAACAAAGTACCAGGAAAATCTGATGAAAGCTTGATGTTTTCTTTTTTTTTTAAACCACAAAAATAAATATTTAATATATTTAAATTTAATATATTATATTATGCAATAAATTTTTCTATTTCATAATTGAATTAAAATATAAGTTCTAAATGTGAATGTTATCAATTAATTAATTCCCTTTGACACAGTAAATCACTGATCTAAGGAGTTCTGTTATGAGACGGAGAAAGCTTCGCGAAGTGCAATTTAGTTATGAACACACAGCTCGCTCGTGTTCAATCGTCGTCGTAGATTTTACGATGTACGCCCAGTGCTAAATGTACGTTGACGACGACCGAAAATAGAGCCGTTGACGTCAAGGGTACCGAACGCGCGCGCGCGATCGTGAAACATACAGAGGCATAATGATCACATTCGGCACGGCGAGCATTACTACCGGGCCACGGGTTACGTGCCTGTCGTGTATACGTCGCATAAACTAGCTAAAATGAACGCCAAGTCGTTAAAACAAGCTGCCGTCCTTCCGGTAACTCTTGCGACATATCGATCTCGATCTAATTTTGAATGTCTCTGACAAACAGAAGCGAAAAATCGATAACAATCAGATGTTCGTCATATATATTTTGTCATTGTAATTAAGAAAACAGGCGTTGCGAAGTGAAATAATAATATCTTTCGAATCGATGCAAGTTTTGATTGAAGTGATCCAATTTGCCGGAAACGTCGCGTCTATAATAAATAACCAGAAAAGGTTGCATGATGCATTTTACCTGATTAATTGCGAAATAATTTATTTTATGACTAATTAAATTATGATTTTTTTAATATACAATCAACACAATCTTGATATTTTTTTTATTTGAGCAATTTCTTTTTTTATTCTCAGATGTTAATATTTCAATTATTATTTTAATATCTCATGCAATCCAAAATTTTGATTGCGAAAAAAATTATTCTCTGGAAAACTTAATTTTCCAGATGTGATTCATCCGTATAATTTCTTGGATCGCGACATTCTCTCACATTTCATCATCTAATTCATGTTTCTGAATAGAGAGACATGAATTCCGAGAGAACATTCTAATTGGCGAAGTGAATATTTGCAGATGAAATTATTTTGCCAATAATTATATATGTGTAATATCGAATACATGGAGTTACTCACGTGCTCTGACAATTGGCATAGACTTGGCGCTCTTTTTGGATAAACTAAACACGGCCGCGACGAGCTTGCAGAGTTATGTCACACTCTTTCCTTCCCTCAAACATTTACTCAAATAGCGCAATTTTACAACGTAATTTCGCAGAAGAAACGGCCCAGCCCCGTCTTGCAAATATTGCGCGACATCGGATCTATTTTTCATCTTCCCTCTCCTCTCCATCTTCCTACTCCGATTAATATAACCATACTCCGAATTGAGAATTGTTTTTTATCGACTGACTGTAGATAAATAATAGCCGGCGTGTTATACCGAGTGACGTATCGATTGACGCAGCGCCATTTATATTTATTTAGTTCTCTCGTGCAGTACCGAATAAATATTTTAACTTGCATATCAAATCTATTCCGTCTTTTCCTTTATTTAAATAACGTCATTAATAAATTCTATATTATAAATTTCAAAAAGAGATGTAAAGTTTTAATGTGCAAACAGCGAGGTTTACATATTTTATGGGAACAGACACGATTGCGTTTATCCAACATTTATACTGTGATGAATATTTTCTATTTCGTCCGTTAAAGAAATTACAATAAAATTGATTAATTATATATATATATTTTTTTTTAAAGTTGATTTTTAATGTGATTTTAATATTAGCACAGAAAGTTGATAATCTTTTTGTCTTGAATATTTCTTTCGCGCACAATTAATCAGACGGGAATTTAATTTTTTAAACGTCGAAAAAATTAAAAAATGCATCTACGACACCCGAACCTCGAGCTTTTTGAACGCAGCGCAGAAGACGGTGCATCAAGATTCAAGACTTGCTTTCTTTCGACCATAAAGCTTACGGCAACTCGGGAACGAGCTTCGAAAACCGGTTCCGAGACATTTGTGTTTCTCTCATGCACGCGCGCCACACATACCGCGTGCACAAACGTGGTGTGGTAAACGGCCAGAACTCGCGGCCTGTCAACCGGCCGTAGGAAGAAAAAGGACGCCGGTTTTCTTTGCGATTTACGATTCACTGTAAAGTTCATTACGACTGCGTCTCGCGATCGAGGGAACCCCATGCATAATTCAGGGACATGACTCCCGAAATCAGCGTCGCGTTTTTCGCGAGATTTCCATCGGAAATCTCCGCTTCCTTCGGCGACATGATTTCGAAACCGTTAATGATATTAGCGTACCGTCGAGGCAAGCGGCTCTCGTCCTCGAATTTTGATAAAGCGATAAATCCAAGAGTAAACGAGACTCGCATTATTGAAACTAAAACGCATGTAACGATTTTTTATTTTCAGAGCAAATCGAGCTAAAATCGATCTCGGATTGATCCCGCGCGTATAAAATTCGCGTGCTGTAACGCGGAGAAAGGGCCGTACGAGCCACGACGTATTTAATATAAGATAGACAATTGTCCCGTTACAAGACTTTATTCGGCACCAGGCAAGTTTACAGAGCAAGATGTATGAATTATGAAAGATGATTTAGGCCTAACTTGCAAAATATGAGAGGGATCTTGAGCTAAACTAGATAGGCAGAATTTAGATAGATATGGCTACCAATAACGTGATGTGTTACAATAATAAAAATTGCGATTGGTTTCTCAAAAGTGAAAGTAAGCACATAGTTCTTCAATTTAACAGACAGTAATAAAATTAGGTTATTTGGGCAGTCTAGGATTAATCGCAGAGATCTCAGATATTAGGGCACATCGAAGGACGCTTATATAGCAAAAAAGGGGTTTTGTGATACTTGCACTGAAAAAAAAAAAATCGTTTGTACGAACTAAATTTGTATAGTTGTTTCCCAACAGTTGATTCAACAATTTTTTAGTTGCACTAAAAAAAAATATAGTTCATTCATGTAATATTTTATATTGTAATAATGTTTCGTTGAACGTATCGGACTAAATATTTTAGTTAGATGAAATATATTTTGCGTTTTTCAACAAATTTTTTTTCTCAGTGTGGGACCAAGGGTTCCGAAGGTTTATGAGAGTAATGTTTTTGTCCATTTGGAAAGTTTTGGAAAGATATAAAATTTAGAAATGATTTGATACGCGAATTACGGCACGTAACAGCCCACGCTCTGTCACACGCGACGCGACAGCGCGATGTTATAGACGAGGACCCGGTGGCGGAGCAGCGCAGTCGGTTTTCCGCCAGCGTCGTGCGTGCACACGCGAGAGAGGGTACGGCGATTCATACGTATCGTGCGTGAGCGACGTGTTGCCCGTGAACGTGAAAGCGCAAACCGTGAAAATCGTCCTTGACGCGCGCGCGTCCCTTCTTCCCGTCTCTCTTCTGTCGGGAAACCGGGGCAAGAAAGCACCTGCAGCTTCTAGAGACACAGTGCCCAAACAGTGACGGCAGACCGCGGCACGACGACGGTATCGCTCTGACCCGCTCCCTAATTAATCGCGTCCGCCGCAATTAACCGCGCGCGCGCGCGCGCGAGCCGAGGATCGTTAATTAAGGAGCCGGCAGAATTTCGTTCGCGGCTACGAACGTCCCTCCACTGAGAACGCCAGCTCGGGTTAACCGAATTTTCTCCGTCCGGTTGCGTTGCGGGTAAGATCGTAATTCGGATGATTAAATTGAATTGTAATGGAATTTTGGTCGTTAATTATCGCGGCTCTTTGATCGCCGATCGGCTGACACGCTTGGAGCCGTGAATGTCGAGAGTGTTGCTTGAAAGAGTGACTTTTGTATGTATCAACATTTTGCGCGTGAAAGCATGAATTGGAAACTTAGAAAAGAATCGACTCAAATTTATCGATGAATCTTCCGCGACGAATTCGAATCGTTCTCGGAACCGAAGTTTTCAGAGCATTCTTTCCGGAGCCTGAAGCTTTCTGAGCTTCAGCACTTCCCCGAGACTCCGGGTTTAATGTGATAACGAGATTAGGTCTCCTCCTAATTTATCCGTTTGTTCGTGTCAGACATTTGGACAGAAACGAGAACAGACAAGTCTACCCTTGAATCTCGCAGAGAAAAGTAATTTTCAGAATAGCTTTTGCAGCGCGAACATTCACGGGCGCGATGTGTGTCCACGCGAGTTGGACATATTACTCCGCGCGATATCGTCAGTTATCGTCAGTTATCGTCAATAATGGACGGATTCTATATAGAGTGTGATTCACCGTTGTTGTCTGCCTCGTCGTCAATTTTTAATGGAGTGCAAGTGGATCATTTTCGATAATCTCGTACAAATGAATGTCGATAAAAGTCTAGACTGAAACAGTCTCCTTCAGCTAATGTTTACTCTCGTGTAGAAAATAAGTAGAAATAGAATAATTTTGGGTACGTTCGCATAAATTCGATAATGCTGAACAATAATGTTGGCGAATACAATTTTCCTCGACGCAAAAATCTTCTCAATCATCACTTTTCCGTTAAATTTCGACTCCTGTGTCATTGTGCCATTAGCGTTCTAATTCATTCGTTCATCTGTCGATGTTCGAAAGTTGGAATGAATCGTCGCGGTAGTAACGGTCCGGCAACAGAGGCAGACCGGCTCTATATCGACATCTGCAAACATCATCGGCGTAATGACTGGATAATCGCGCGGAAATCTCTTATGCTTGATGCGGCTCTTTCTGTGTTACCATGCAGTTGCCGGCCAGTTGGATCGACGCGCGGAAAAGGAACGAGCCGCTTTTCTCGAGCGTAAGTGCGTTCCTCCGGGGGAAAGCAAATCCATTGCGCTTGGGCGTTATGTCGCCGATCATCGTCGCGTGATCGCCACATATCGAGATCGCCATCATCGTCGCTCGTGTGTGTGTGTGTGTGTGTGTGTATTTGCTCGCGCGCTCCACCTTGTGTCCGTCTGCACGTCTCTCACCTGTGTATAGTCCCACGTGCAGGCGACCATAAATGTTTCATCGAATCGCCGAGCGACTCGTCTCCGTTCCGCCGGTTGCGCTGCCTCGTCGCTGGAAAAGAAAGTTAGCGCTCACGATTACATGAGCGCGACGTGCGACATCGGGGGACCCGCGTGCCCGTGAGTTGCACATTTAGCATAATTTTGCGCGGACTTGGGGCGATGACGTGGATCATCCACGTTTGGCTCGTCCACGGCGCGGCGGCTCTCGTGGATCGAGGACGATCGGAAGAGGCCGGAAGCGAGGTCGGGCGGCGAACGAGCTCGAGGGTCTCGTTTTGATTTCGGCTGGCGTTAATTACCGACCTTGCTCCGACGAGTGCGGAAGCGCGAAAGTCAGTTTGCCGCGTCGTTTGCCGCAGCCAGATAACGTGACAATTATTTTCGCCGTATCGAGATCGCCCCGTGTCTTGAAATGTTGAATGTCATAAACTTTCTAAGACTATCGCGAGTTTCTCTGCGAAGAAGTAGGCAGACAGATATTTGAATTACGCAAAATTTGCATATTTGTCTCAACAATTGGATGATTTCAATTCTGTGCTACATTAACACAGGATTAAGATAATCGGTTCTACATTATGTTCTGAAAACTGTAGTCTCAGGCTATAACATTCTTTTCAAAGTATCGAGCTATTATTAGAGCACAATCGATGGAAAACTGCTGGCAACTTATCATGCATATTGAATGAATGACGCAGTTTAAGTAGAATACGAATTGCTTTCTGCAATTCGATAGCATTTAAAAAGAGAGAATGGTAAAATCTAATAATTAAGTATTTAAATATTGGACACTGTTAAAGTCTACATGATATTTCATACTGATGAAGTCTCGATAGATTTTACGTTCTATGCATGGGTATCGATATAGATACAAAATTGCTAATCGAATTTTAATTGCGAGAATGATAATCTCTGGATTCTTGATACAAACTCCCGCTTGATCTCAATATTTTATTTTCTGTGCCAAAACAGTCTCTACTCTCAACACTCTGATTTGATGTGAGTCGCCATTACTCCTACTCAATATTCGATTAATTTGACTAAAACAATGAGATAAAATTAGCGACGTCGTGAGTAAGCCTTACTCACGATGTTGTTAATTTATCTAATTTAACTTTCGTGTTAGTCAAAATTTTACCTTCCTTTTAGTCAAAATGAATGAAATATTCAGTAAGGAGCAGTGGCGACCTATGGAATAGTTAAAAATGACTCAAATTGAGTATAATTTGACACTACGAGTTTAACAGTGCGATATTCTACTTTTATGCCATGCATGTGCTTATAATGTCGTTTTAGATTCAATCGTTCTAAAGCTAATACATGAAATTGTATTGGAAGCAATTGTAGAGATTAAAACCAAGATATTTCAGGAATTTCAAGATTCTTCAAGATCTTGAAATTCTTAAAATATTTCGATCTCAGTCTCTGTAATGTCGGCAGTACGCAAGAGCACGTTCTGCATCTCGTGTTTGCATTACGGTGCATTAGAAGGCGTTCGATCGCGCCGGCACCGCGTCTCGCCGAACGGCGCGGGCGCAGCGCGGTAAATCCATGGTAATTCGTGAAAGAGCCGAGGCCTTGTTAGAGCGCGTCGGAGAGCTCCAGCGAAGAGTAGATTTCCACGTCGCCCTTAATCGAAATTTATTAACCGTGGCACAAGTGCAAGTACCGCGCGGAATTGCACCGGATTGGATAACGCTCGCGCGCCGCGCTTATTATGCACCTTGATAACACGCCGGGAAATTTCTTATGCAACGGCTAAGATGGTAACGAGCGCTGACATAAGACGAATAGCTTTTTGTTTTTAGAAGCGATATTACGAGTCTCGCGCGAAAGAATTTAATCTGTTCGATTGTCGTTTAAAGTCGCTGATAAAGTAACGAAAATGTGTCGAGAGAAAAAAGAAATCGATGCATTATTAAGTTGCATTAAGTCGGTAGGGGAATATCGTAAATTTTGAAACTTTTTAGTAATTTTTTTATAGTTTATATAGGTTAACTTAACTACTTCAATTACTTGATTTTTCAATCTTACACTGTTAAATTCGTAATGTCAAAGAGTCATTTTTAACCATTCCTTAGATCGCCACTGCTCGTACTCTATATATTGTTAAATTTAACTGCAACAATGGAGTTAAATAATAACGTGGTTTTTTGTGCTAAAAGAATAATTTCAACGTACATTAAAAATAAATATTATTTACTTTTACTTAGCTCAAGAAATTGGTTTAAATTTGATTGTTTAATATTTAACAGCGTACAGAAAGAAATTTCAATGAATATCGGAAATTTATGATAGATGTTGCACAAGTCTGAATTCTCCTAAAGTAAACAAGTCGCATGGAAATCTTTCCAGAAGATACGATGATCCTTAGCAAATGACTGTCACGAGCCCCCGTTAATTGACATTAATCTACGCCGAACAAAGTTTGCAAGCGCGTGAGTCTCTCGCTGCCCGCTAGCGAATTAATCGAATTATGTCTCGTGCTAGTCCGGTCTGCCAATTTATTAGATCTATTCACGTGACGATGCATCATCATCCTCATCATCATCACCGCCATCATCGTCATTTCACATTACTTCGATTGTCTTTCAATAAGACCTCGCAAGCGGCACGCTCCGTTTTATCGCTTTCCTATTCACTTGATCTTCGCTATCGGAAGAACACTGCATGCGAATATCGTGCATTAATCTACCAATTGATCGCCAATTGCGTATATCTGATTCGAAGGAAAGCAAAGAAACTATTCTGCTGTAGCTCGAGAATCGAAAAGTTATAATCGGGAACACGAGATGAAAAATACGATTGTCAGAATTTTTCACGTGGGCGTTGTCACCAACGCTGTAATTAACGTAACGATGTAATTAAGTCTTATGATTTTCTACAATAAAAATGGAACTCTCTATCAATACGCTAATTATTCAAGTAATACACTGTTAAACTCGTAGTGTCAAATTGGACTCAATTTGAATAATTTTTAAATATTCCATAGGTCGTCACTGCTCCTTACTCAAAATATTTCATTAATTTTAACTAAAAGGAAGGTAAAATTTTGACTAACATGGAAATTAAATTAGATAAATTAACAACAAAAATTAACGTGAATAAAGCTTACTCACGATGTCGCTAATTTTATCTCATTGTTTTAGTCTAATTAACCGAATATTGAGTAACAGCAGTGGCAACCCATACGAGTTTACAGTGTAATAGATAATTTCTCAGTTAACCGAAATATTTTTCTTTTCATTCAATTCATAAATCATTCCTTATACATACAAGATTGGTACTATTTTACAATGACGCATTGCCATTTTAATTATATTTCCATTTGTATCGTTTGCGCGAATGCGTTCACAGCAGCGTTCAGCAGCGAAGCAACGTCACCAAATTGACGCGCGTCTCATTAAAGATTGATCGCTCAGCAATTAACGCCGCGTTACCAACGAATGATGGTGTAATTGGCTCGCGGTTATGCTGATATTCCTGCGATACAAACTTTCCATCCTGTGATCACCGAAAGGGCGATGTAGTGACACAAATATATCACATGGTCGGAATTTTCTCAATCTTCGATAGATACACGCGAAGAAGCTATATTTAGAGTGCTAATGCAGCTGCGATCCCCGAGACTTTTAATTGAGTCTAGGCGACATCTGATTATGATTTCCTTTTCCTGTTGGTCATTGTGTATACTTAACAATAGATCTTATCGCGACGTTTAAGCGTGGCTATAAATATTGTCTTTAATATTTCTAAGCATAGCTAGCAAGTGTCTTCCACTTCAATGACGCTCGTTCTTCGAAACGTAAAAGAACTTATTTACATAATTTTGTAACAGAGTTAGTAGTTTTTAATTAAGTAATTAAAATCATAAAATTGTCTATTGTTTATGCAATATTTTAAATCGTAATATGTACTTATAATATCTATAAATGTACATGGAATGAGAATCTTTAACCATTTATTATTAATTTTTATAATTTCAGAAAGCTTATATAATCAATCTAAAAAATTAATAAGCATTTTTTAGAATTATTGAATCAATAGAACAAACGTAAAAATTGAAAAGATTGTATAAGAATGATATAGAAAAATTTGCAAAGTGATTAAATCTCTTTTTTCGATTTCATCAGACTCGATATGAGCCGTCAAAAAAAAAATTGATGAAAATTCAGGCGTACATCGTTGCGTCATACCTTTATTTCCGCAAGCTTCGTTTCTGCACGAAGAAGCTACCGCGCGGTTTGATGAGTCACGATGAAAGTATCTCGCGCCTCGCGATTCGTTTAATATCGCGGGTCGCGGACTCGTGATACAATTAAATCAGACGTCGAGAACGACCTGAATTCGCGAGATGAAAAAATTTGAATTAGCGGGAAGAGAAAAAGAATCGTTATCTCGAAATTGCGATAGCGCTATTGCGTGGTGAAGTTCAACATCTTTTATCACATCAATTAGCATTTGTAATGAGAGAAAGTGATGGTAAACTGAGACGAACAACTTTAATTTCGCATGTTCAAGATAAAAAATGATTACGTGATAGGATTAGATTCGCGAAACGTAAATTTAAATTGTAGTTGCGAATGTAACCCTAGGATGATAACGAGATTTCGCTGACTGCGATAATACTTTGCGAGGAAACTTTTGCGAAGCACGAAAAATTGCATCTGGAAAAAGAACGTCCGAATTAGATTTTAAAGTTAGATACAATAAAGTAAATGTAGTTCACGTGCTGCTTTCTATCTTAAAGTAGAAAATGCGAATATCAATCTGAATAAAGTAAATATTGATTGACATTAAAGCAACTATATTTTTAAACAAATTTTTCACATGATAATTAAATTGGAGAAGAAAAAATGTGTAATATTAAATATAAAATTATTTGCAAAAAGAATAAACGTTATGAAGGTTTTCAGACTAGGTATGTGAATAATACAAAGTGACAATCGGAAAGTTGTTGAAAATACATAGCTTATTTCGCAATAAGTGGATAAAATTAAATTAATTAAACATTGTAAGTAAAAAAAAATTGTCATTTTTATTAATCTATAGTGCAAAAAGAATATATATTTCTAATGAATGTGCAATTATTGTTCAAGCTCGGATGATTATCAGTTCGAATATAAATCACAGTATAAATCACAGAATTATACAATGGAATTGTTATTTCTTCTTTTATAATATTTATTATTTATTTTTGCAAGTTCAAACATGCGCATTTTTGTTTGCTAGAATGACAGATTTTTTTCTGCGGAGTAGTATTTAATTCATTTTGTTCTGTCCATATTTATTACAAAATAAGAGATATTTAGTTTCAACAATTCCCGATTGTCAGAAAATATTGTATTTGCGTTAAAGCGACCTACTGACCCAGCATTTTAATTCCCGGGGCCGAGAATGTGAGATAAATATTTCGTAATTTTTATCGATGCATTATGATTTAATGACACACAATTAGTCGGCGCGCTCGCGTCACTCTCTCTCTCTCTCTCTCTCTCTCTCTCTCTCTACATAACAGTCGCGCGAGGAAATTATTTCCCAGGAAACTACCCTCTCCGCACAAACTGCAATTACGTCGCGTTATTATAGCGGTACCCGGCCGCGGCAAGGACGTGAAGCCGATATATTTTTTCCTCGCGTACGCGATCGCGCCTCATCAAGCCGGTCGAATCCGGTTCTGTGAATTTCGTAGTGATAAGAGGATCGAGGCGCGATAATGGCCCCTCTCCAATTGAGGCTTGACACTTGAGCCAGCCGTTTTGTAATTACTACGCTCCCCGTTTGCATCGGGATGCAGAATAAACGCGCTCACCTGCCGCATTATTCTAATTACCGTACGTGCCCGGCATTGTTCCCCGGTGTCTCGTTTCGTGATCATCTTGTTAGCGGCGCATTTCCCGTTGCCTCCGTTCGCCCGTCGCGCCCGTCATCGCGCCTCCTAGGTACGTACCGACGTAATGGATCGCTTTATCCGGCCGACATTGGCGCGTGACGATGGTTGAAAAGAAAACTGGGACCTTTTATATAAATTTCCGCACGGACGGGGAAACTCGGCACACACCGTCCCGACAATCGGGAGCAAGTGCGCGACTCTCTTCGGCCTATGACCGTCCGCGGTTCTCTCTTTTTTTTTCTTCTCATTTTCGTACCTCGAAATCCTTACCGGGACTTTCAGTACGCGTTTCCGACGTCTCTCTCGCCCGTTTCCGGCACTCTTATATCCGCACGCTCGCAAACTGCGCTTTTACCGCGGCCGATTGACTCAGACGGCGGCAGTCGATTAAGTTCGAAGGCTGACACTTCAAGATCGTCGCGCTTCGTTTCTACGATCTGACCTGGTTTCTCTCTTTTTGTTTTCTGTCTCTCTTCCTCCGCTCCCACACGGCTGCAGTATCCGCGAGAATACGGTGAACGGCTTGGTACCCGCCGGCGATTGTAAGATCTGCAAGGATACGAGAGACGTGCCGAAGGACTCCGAGGGTGCGTCCCTGCTCTGCGCGCTGAAACCGCGTAAGCGCAAGGAACGTCGTGAGTCCTGCTGCCAAGAACGGAAGCTAATAAGGTATATCTGCATTAAGAATTATCAAGTCCTTCAATCCTGCATAACGTCTTTCATTTGATCTTGGATTTGGTTTGAATTTTAATTAAACTGTTTTCCGCTTTGACAAATGGTACGCCTTGAATTGGATTGAATTAATACTTATTGACGAAATCAATTTTATATATTTAAATATTTTATTGCGTGCGTCACAATTTTGTTGTTAAAACATTTAATATAATTTATGTATTAATTATAAAATGTAATGCTACGTATTATAATTGTGAAAGCACTTTGCATCCGCGGTAGAAGATTGCTGACAATTTATTCCGAACTTTACATAGTTTTGATTTCTCTCATTTGTTATTAAATTAATTTTACTATTAACAAAAATTGAATGCGACTTAACTATTACGAAAATTGTCACGGTGCAAGATATGAAGTACGCAAGATATGATTTGCGAGCACTGCTCATCTTCTCTATATAGTATCGCATTACGGCGGATCTAGAAAAAAGAATTGTATATGAAATGCGACGACTGTGTGTCTTTCAGGAGTAATAGTGAGGAGCGTGTGCTTGACAGTCCCACTGACGTCGCAGATACGATCAGACGTGTGAGTAGCCACGAAGATTTCAATAGTCAGGAACATTTGCACATTTTATCGCAACTCGGCCAAGACATGGGTCACGGTGTGGTGAGTATAATCGATATGTAATGCTGCAATATGTTATGCTCAATCCTCAAAATGTGACATTTTTATAATTACTAACAATAAATATGTATAATTTATACAGTTTCAGAAATATTTTTTTAATAAAGCGTTTTTAGTAAAGCTAATTATGCGTTAACGGACATTTTTTTATCTTTTTATCAAACATATCAAAAGTTTAATTATTGTGTAATATATTATTTATTTTATTTTACATATTAAAATAAAAAGAATTTTTTGCTATATAATAAATTAATATTTAAAAAATTAAATATTAATTTTATAAATAAAACGTAAGCTTGGTTACTAATCGATTTGTGCTCTTTGTTTTGCAGAGATGTAGCGGATTACCGCTCCACGAAAGAACCAACGTTTCGCCGGTGTCGAAAAAATCGTCATCGGTACCGTCGCCGTGCGAAGTGGTTGTGGCGACTGAAAAATATGACTGCGACGCTGAAAGATTGAGAAATAGCGAACGCTTCAGTAGAAGCATCACCCCGAGAGGCAGAAGACAAGCGCGCAGAAGAAGAGTGCACAGAGTCCAAGATACTGACCAGAGTTCCAGCAAGGTAAGTAAAATCGAGATTTTCCCCACAAAAATAGCAAATATTAATTATTATTCTTATCGAATCATATATATATATATAATCATAATTTTATATATATATATATATATATATATATATATAATTTCTAATCTATGTATGTTAAAAGTTAATTTCAATTAAAATTTGATCTCAGTAAAGTAAATTTCGATATTCCATGTCAAATTGCATTTTGAAAATTGGCATAATAATTTTTAAATCTAAATATGTGTAAAATTCACAAGTTATATGCAATATGTACGACATTCTTAATGATAATAGGATTTTATAAATGTTTACGACAGTATTGCGATATTTAAAATATTGAATGTGACCGCATATGAGGAATTATTTTTTATAAGAAGTAAAGAATTTTACTTTTTTTAGGAAAATGAAGAGGAGTCTGAAAATATGTACATCTCCAATGTATCACCGAGTCCCAACAGTCATAATGGCTCACCAGCTCAAAGCTTCCTGGAGATGTTGAGCAGTGGACCGAGCAGATCACCTTCGCCAGCCCGTCCACCCACTGTCGATCACGAGGATGTAAATAATCCCAGTTTGACCAACTGGGGTTTTCAACATTTGGAAGGAAACGTAAATATTTTTTACGTAATTTTTTAAATATTAATTTAGTATATACCAAAAAATTCTTTTTATTTTAATATGTAAAATAATATATTATATAATAATTAAACTTTTGATATGTTTGATAAAAAGATAAAAAAATGTCCGTTAACGCATAACGGATCAATCAAAAAATTAGAAATCATGGATAATTATTAAATTATATTGCACGAAAAATTAAACAATTGAATGAAAATTTTCAACCCAAAAATTAAGAATTAAGTGAAGAGAGATATACAAAAAATTATATATATTGATCAAAATGAAAATCTTTATCAAAAAATAAATGTTCGAATTTTTTTTTACGCATATCGATTATACGTGTCCAATGGATTTTGACAGGAAGAAGCCGTGGACGCTCGTGTGGAAGCTATGCTCTCGCCGAGGAATTCGCTGTTGTTACCCAGAAGATTTTACTCCGAGGAGGAGTTACAGTCGAACACCCTTAGCCCGTCAGAAATGGGATTGAAAAATCTTGCAAAGCACATTAATGGCCTGAAGAAGAAGATCAAGAAGTATGAAGATGAATTTGAGGAAAATTTCGGCTATCGACCGAGTCATTCTGACAAAATGAGTAATCGCGACATCAAACGGCTGTGCACGGAGCTAAATAAGTTGCGAAAGGAACATAAATTACTGAAAGAGGATCCAATAGGCGCGCTTCTGGCCAATGCCAACAATCGACTGAATACCACTGGCAGTCCCATAAATAATAACAATGAGAAATCTCAGACGTCGATTGAAGAAGTAGTCAAAGAGGCGGAGAAGAAACTCACCGAGAAGCGCATTAAATACAATCGGCCTGATAACATGGAGGAGCTCAATTACGATCAGTTAATGGACGAGAAAACGGCTGTGCAAAAGGCGTTGCTTCACATCGAGAATACTTTCGGCAGACCAGTTTCAAGGGAAGACAGAGCAGTCGTGCGATCATTATACGACCGGTACAGAACTTTAAAGAGACTGCTCATCAGAGCGGGCGCGGTAAGAATGATTAACAGTTGTTGACTAAATATGATTCGAAATAAATTTAAAAAAAATGACAATATGTTTTGTTAACTTTACAGAGCAAAAACAAGGATAGCGTTTCGGAACTGGCTACGATCCTAGAACACGAAACGATGGATTTTACGTCATCGAGTCTACCGGGAAATCCCGTGGAAACTGAGAGGAGAGCTAGCGAACCTGACATGTCACATCGAGGAATCTTGGACTGTATTGATCCCGTGGATCAATTACCTACCGACAGCGATAGTCAACATAGCAGCAGCGAAGGTAGTCGTGGTGCCGGTGAAAGCCTTCACGCTCTTCCCCAGTAGGTTGAGATTAAATATATTTTAAAAAACGTTGCCGTATATTATTTTTTTATTATTAACTTTATGTTCTCAGATAAGATTTATAAACTAAAAACTATTACTACTAAAAAAAAAATCCAAATCCAAATTGTATTATGAAACGTATTATACGTGTTAAATGTATGTCAACGATTTTCATTGATCTTTTCTTCTTGTAGAGAAGAATTACTGATACAACAACGGGCTACTCGAGAGGAGAAGAAACGGCTTCGTAGGGCGTTAAAGGAATTAGAAGCGCAGTTCGAAGCTCGAGCTGGTCGTCGTATGCAACGCGAGGATCGCGGACCGCAAATCACCACCGTGTACGAATCCTACAAGCAAGCGAAAGCGAAACTGAGACTGATCGATGCCCTGATAGCTAAGAAGGCTTGACGTAGTATTTAACTCACGAGTAACGGAGAACTGACTTGAAACCACATTGTTGAAAAACTTTTAAGCGATCTTTGAACGACACAACTGTCGCCACCACGTAGGTACCTTCATTGCCGTCTGCAATTCCTGCATTGTGCAATCATGATTAAAAAGGCCTGAAAAAGCAATATTTGCTGAAGCGAAGAACATTGTAACGTAACGAAAATCTATTGTCTAGAATCAAAAACTTTCGAGAACAAAAGCATAAAAGTGGATAATACATGTAAGTGTAAGATTTACTTCGCTTTCGTAAGAACGTGTGTACCGTATATTCTTTTATACGGTTTTCTTTCGATCGCAGATTCTGTTCGCGTCACAACGGTGAGGAAATAATACCGAATGTTTTCAATATTACAGTAATATTACAGTAATGTATCTTTTTTACACCATCGTTTTTGATCAACATAATCGATATGTTGAAAGTACGCATAAATGGACAGCATGTAGCAATAGTATGTCTACATGATAAAAACATGATATCATGGTAGAGTACATTTGAACTCTTTAAGAGCGCTAATAATTCTACATAAAACGATTATTACGACGTGATGTATCGTAATTGTTCGATGAAATAATCGCGTATCTTGTTCACCGGTTCACTTTATATTTAACATGTTCGTTTTCAATGGAAGATTTCCATTTGATTGTCCTCCATTCATTTCATCATGTATGCAGCATTAGGATACATTTTTGACGTTAATGAGAAACTGAATGCTTATTTTGATATATTTACAGTTTATAAAATTGATCAGTTACAAATATATTAAAAAAATGTACTTATATTTTATATATATATATATTTGTTGCAAAGATTTCTAAACTTGTTTGTACTTAAAGTGTCAAGTTTTATAGCGGTTAACGCAAGAACAGATGTCGAACAAACAAGGACCGACTTGTCATTTTAAATTGTCATTAAGACAACTCAAGATTTTTCCAACATATAACGATGACGTATATCGTACGATTGTGAGAAACGTGCAGCGCATTTATTTTAAAGTCAAATATAATTTTACTTTCGTAATTATATTTCGAAAAGAATAGAATTCATTTGACATTGTTTCATTATCGAGAGCAGTTCTCGTTTAGTTTTGTTGTTTGTAAAACCGGTTGAATTTTTCTCTCTCACAACAATAATTATTGTGTCGATAAAACCTGAAAAAGCAAAAAATAGAGAAAAATAGGCATCCGTATAATGATTAATCATCCGTATGATGATTTATAGTGGAGCCGATATTTATTTTATCATCTTACAGTAATCACTGAAGTCTAACGCTGAAAGAGTAAAGAACGAATTTGTGGGGTTACTCATAATGTAAGTACCTTGTAAGAGATATCACATGTTGTAATATTGTAGAGTACTATAAAATGTTACGATCTTAATAACGTATTAAAAGAGAAAGAGAAAAAGAATATTCACTAAGAGAAGCTCGTTGATTTTTGCGTTTATATTTTTGTACAAGTACGATTTTAAGGCCATTTGCAATGTATACACACACAACCGACTAGGGACTACTATCGTAAAAGCGCCTTAAAATTCCACTTGGATCGATTTTTTCACATAGAATCTCGAGAATCAAGGGTGCTAATGGCTTGAGTTCTACCGCATGCCGACTAATACGAAAGAAATGCTTTGCGAATCTCACTGACTGATAAGTTGCAATCGTGCCGAAGGGTTTTTTTTTCTCATTTTACCACGACACAGCGACAAAATCGGCCACCGTTTCAGAATCAAAAGTTCTAATAATTGAGACACAAAAGCTACGGTGGTTCTAATTCTTTCGGTATCAAGCAAAAAAACAAAGATTCGGCGAAGAAACTCGCTGATCTAAAATTAACGAAAATAATTATATGTATATCGATGGCAGCAAAGCCGCTCGCGAACATAAATGCGAAATGTATATTCGTTCTAATTAACAAAAATGAATAACAAGAAACAAAGAAAAATGAAAAGATCAAGACAATTTTTTAGACCAAAGCATTTTTTAGTCTGTGATATAATGAGAGATATATTTGCGTTAAGATGGGAGAGTGTGTGTGTGGAGTACTCGGTTCCGTTTCTGTTTCCTTCTTTCTTTTGTGAAAACAATTTTGTAAAAGAGCGAGATGAAGGAAGATGATTTTTCCGCCGTTCCCTTCGCAGGAGGTGATCGAAGTCGGCGATATCTTCAGATGATCCTACAGCGATAACGATAAGCATAAATAAAGCAGAGTCCTTTTCCGAAAGAACGGTTGGAGACAGAGAGTATAAGAAAAAGTGAGACAATGGATTTTTTTCCATTAGACCAATGATCAAAATGAAGATGAAAATAAATATTGAAATTCAGCAAGGATGTAACACTTTGTAAATTGGTCACGATCCTTGAAATTAATTAGTCTCATATCTGCTGCCGTTTTAACTACTTCTTCATCATTTTAATATGTAGCAACAAAAACTGTGCAACAGTTGGAGCACTTTATCGCCGCGATAAGATCGTTCTCTGCACTCGTCGCAGGATTGTAGTCCTCCATCCGTACTGCCAAAAGGACTGCGCTATTCATGAGAGAAAATTAATTTTGTATTCGATGCCCACAGGAGTGTTTTTATTTCTCGCGGGTGCACTTAAGCCGCGCCCCTCCACTAGTAAGAAAGAGAGAGCAAATTAGTATTATCGTAGATCTAAGATAACATTTTATATTAACGTTAACTAAGGTACATTTTGTAGCGGATAGTATCTTTAACGCATAAGAATAGATCGCGTGATTCTGTGTAGACGCTTTGAAAGGAAGGAAGGAAGAGAGAGAGAGAGAGAGAGAGAGAGAGAGAGAGAGACACACACAGAGAAGCTAGAATACTTTAGAAAAGAAGACAGTATATTGAGAGAGAAACGAAGAAGAGAACATTTTATTTAGAGCGAAGCTGAGAGACAGATTAGATCATGAGTTGTTTAACTAATACTCAAAAAAAGAGAAGAAGAAACGCTAGATATTCCATGCGAATCACATGATCTACGAACATATCTAGAGAGACTAGAATCTTACGACAGAAGAGAGAAAGAAACGAAAAAAAGTGCAAAAAAAAAAGGAAATCAATACCGTAATGATTAATTTCTCTTGGATATCGTCGTACGTAGCTGCAACTGACAATTACAATCGACCGTGAGAGCCGCGACGACGAGGAATCCGTCTCTAGCAGGAGTCCTAAGAAAATCACCTTCGGCGTTTATACACACATGTTGAGTCTGTATATACATATATATAAATATATTATATGTATAGAGGTATACATACACATACACACAGAACGAAGAATGCGTATACATGAATTACAAACAACCATACACATACGAACGAATAATACACATTATTATGGGGTAGCAGGCAGAATCGAATAAAGTGGAATATGATCTGCTGGAAACGTTCGTTCTTGTTTATTACCCGAAAAAGAGAGCAGAAACATTTCCCAAATCGCTTCCCATTGAATGTGTGTCTTTCGTATCACCAAATAGAAGAAGAAATTGATTGAGGGAAAGGCCTCTGCCTTTTCTCCGCAATTCGATAATACTGAAATTCCATTATGTCAATGTATAGACAGTTTGATCAAAATTCAATTCAAAACTTCAATTTTATTCCATTTCCTCGTTCTTTTAGCGTGACTCGACTTGACGACGTTACGACACGAGCCGCAGTTGCTTATGAAAAGTCTGAATCTGCCGTAATAACGCAGCCAGCTGCATGGAAGCGGGCGGTTCTCGTGTCGCATTGTAAATTTTTCTTCGACCGAGGATCTGCGCCGGATTCATCGAATGAGACTTTCCGAGTATGATCGACAAGGGAAAGGGGTCCTTGCACGTTTCCTTGGCCGACTCGGTTGCGATGCAGACCAGACTGTTTTTCTCGTGCAGCATTTTCATTTGCCGCTTGAGCGTCATTACCTGTTTCCGCAATGTCATTGAAAACAATGTGTGCATGCCTGTAGAAAAATATATTACATATTCAATAATAGCTCTCACTTCTTTGTAGAGACCAACGACGGCATTGATTTCTTCCTCCTTGGCGTTGAGTTCCTTTTCCAAAACGGACAATTCCTTCGCTAAGGATTTATCGTTGGACTTGTCCACCTCTGATTGCAGTCTCTCATATTTTCTGTAAGGATATAAGTGGCATAAGTGGCAGTTCCTATCGAGCTTTTAAATTCGATGGCATACTCACGTGTTCATCTCTTCAAACTGATCGTGAAGATTAATCAACACGTCACGTATCTCCTTGGAATTTTGCGAATCGGGAACGGGTATTTTATGATCGTCGATATTACCCTGCAACATCAACACGTCATAATACGCTTCAACGCCGAAACACTAGAATGCGATTTACTACTTTTAATGATACCCTCGAAATTCCTTGCTGATTTTGAGGATTCGGCACGTTGCCTTTGCTCACAGCGGAAGAAGACTGCTGCTTAGTTCTACGATCGCACGAATCATCTTTCTCTTTACGAAGCTGTTTAGAAACATTATTATTCTCTTTTTCAGAAGTCATTTCTGCATCGGTGGACACTCTTGGCACACAGCCGCTTTGCGTCTTTCTCACGTGTTGCGAATTAATTAATCTCTCTAACCCTCTTTTATCTTGATCCAGAGTGTCCCCGCTGTTAAACAAACCAGTCAGTTGTGAGTGGAGACCTGATCCCTCGTAATGGTTGTTTATCTGGTTCAGAAGGTCCGACACCGGTCTAATGCCTCTGCTGACTTTGTGGATTAATAACGGTGTAATGTCGCTCGTGATCGTCTGCCTCGTCTTCATCACGCTCAAAACCTGCGTTGCAGAAGACATTTTTATTTTAGATAACTGCTCTTTCCGAAGTTTCACCAGCTCACTTGTTGAATATTTAATCCGAGATTGTGACTCGGAGTCACCGAAGTCGCCACCACGAACGGTATGTTTCGGAAGTTAAACCTGCTGAAGTACGATCTGCTCGAGCGTTTTAACTTTGACGCCAAAGTCGGCATCCCATATCTGGGCATGGACATTGAATTGTCGTGCTTGCTTAAAGCGCGCTGTCGCGTTTCATTCTGTGCCTGTGATGAACCAAGATCGTTGGTATACTTTTCCAGTTTATCTTGTTCCTGTGCTACCTCGGGCGTTGCTCTGTAAGAATTCGTAAGAATTAGCAGTAATGATTGACAAATTCAATAGAGTAACGATAATAACGATAACAGTAATGATAATAAAAATTTAGAGTAATGATGATTATATTCATCGATTATCAATATCATATAATCATAATTACAAAAAATAATTACGATAACGTAACGATGGCTATCATTGTGATTACAGATAATTACTCTGAACTGTTTTGACAATTTAATGTCTGAAGACAATGAGCCGGTTCATTTTTCTTATTGTAAGATTGACATTCGTTCTTAACACGTTCAGGACACCTGTCCCTTGGAGTCGACACCGACGTTTCTTGATTCCTCCGCTCAACGGTCTCAGAAAGACGCGGTTTTCTTTCACATTTAGCTTCGTCGACTTTAGAGTGCTTGCTGAACACGCCGGAATTGCTATTCTTCAATCTAGTATTATGAAAAATTTCTACAACATCGTTAGACTTTTTCAGCTGCTTTGAGGGATTGGACTGTTGATGTACAACGCCATGATCTGCGTAAAAAATTATCACTAAATAATAGAAATTCATCGATGGTAGCACGATACAATTGTAGAATTTATATGCAGAGACGGATTGTACGCAAAGTCGACTTTCCACCTTTATGCCGGCGCCTCTTCGCTTCTTTTCGGCCAATAAAACCCGTGTCTTTGGTGATAACCGTGCTCTTAGAAACGGAACTCCGTATCTTTGCCTTTCTCTTCCGCGCTTTGGACATCGCGGTGTTCATCCTGCATACGGAATTTATTTCGCTTCTTCCGGCTCTCGATCTACTTTTCACCACTCGTCTGGCTTTCCCGGCATTCGGCGCGTTCAAATTCAATCTCGGATCTTCAATACCTTCAATATCTTCAACATCTCTTTTCGCGGTAAATGGCGTTACGCGGAGATAATCCTCGTCCGCTTGCGTCGTCAGTTTCTCGAAGGACGTACTCGATGGGAAGTAATAACTTTTATATTCTTTATCTACCTATTTGTTATAGAATTTGTTAAACTAGAAAATATGTACATGAGATTCTCGTACACATTTTTATAAAATGTATATAATATATCTCATGTACGTTTTCTTCCGTGATCTCGTCCTGAAATGGCATCGTTATCGAGTGAGCAAGTCCCTTATCTAATTGACTTCTCGGTGTAATTGCAACGTTCAACAATCCTTTCTGTCTTCCGTCGATCTCGAACCTCTCGATAATATCATCGTTATCGACGCTTTTTCTGGACGAAAACTGGGCAGACTTCAGGCTCGAGTTGAAAATGTCTACGGGAATATGGACATTTAAATGTCCAATTTAAATATCCAATTTTAATCCCGAAAGAACTTTTTTATCAAAATTTTCTTTAGTTTTCAGTTCAACGTCGTGTGTTTTCTGAAGGATTTTACAGTTTTTACGGTTATAGTACCTGTAATTTCGTTATTACAATCATTATGCTCGACTGGAGATTTTGAGACTGGATTTTTAAATGATGATATTGGGGAAATGTCGAACGTTTCTTTATTTCCTTTTGTATCTGTCTGGGCCTTCCGACAAACACCCATCATATAATTCAACTCCGATTTTAACGTAAAACATTTTGTTTCTGCTTTGTCCAATTCCTGTCCGATCCCTAAATGAAGTTAATAGCTGGCATTATCTAAATTTTTATTCAAAACACTTTGAGAAATTCTGTAACTTGAAAGAATTGTTGAAAAGTTTGGAATCAATTCCGATGTAATATTAAACAAAAATATAACGTAGTACAAATATGTATGAGAAAAATATAGTAGTAACAATACTTCTTAGTGCCACGTTCGGTTTGCTTTCCGATTCGTTTAATTTGCATGATTGCATTTCGGATTGATTTTTCAAAGATGATTCTGAAAGGCAAAAATATGACACAATGTATAGGAATTAAAAAAATCAGTTACTAGCAAGAATATAATTCTATTCTAGGTTTTTCTAAGATGATCATTTCTCAGGATTTCATTTTGCATTTAAACAATTACCAAAAGTCCCGCTTATATCGTTATTCATGTTGACATCAAATTCTTCTTTAATTTCATAATTTTTCGCTTACGTAGTTTATAATTTAACATGCATTATTCAAAATTTATATTAAATTACACTGTTTTGTTTTGTTATAAAAAGGATAATTTGTCTCTCACAAAACATACATAGAAAATACACATGCAAAATTGGAAAAATAATTCGTAGGTTACAGTTATACAACACGGTGGACGATTACATCGTTCTCTTGTTGCGAACGCATCCTTCTTTGTTTTGAAATATTCACACAAATTCATTATTTACACAATGAAGGCGTAAAAAACTTTGACGTAAAAAAGTTTCGCCGTTTCGATGTTGCGGCGACTATTTAAATTAGAATCTGCATATACGTTCTCCGAAATTTTACCGAAGAAAGTTAACAGTTGGAAAAATCTAATCTGTTTTAAAATGTAATCTGTTTCAATTGTTCAATCGGGTTTTCAGACATTTTCATTATGATATTCCAGTTAAACTAAATTACATCGAGATACAGACTTGGATTAAACCTTGATTAATTTAATTGGCAGAACTTGAAGCAAAGTTTCTATCTAAAATAATCTTTATTTGTCTATTTATAATTTTATCTAATAGTAAAAATTTCTCCTCGTAATTCGTTTCTCATTGTAAATAATTATATCTCTTTGTCGATGTTGACAAAATAATATGGATATTATTCGAAAAATGAATCATCAATTAACTAATTTAGTCAAGCTTGCCATTTCTCAGGGTTGAATTTTAAATTTTGAAATCACGCGCGCGCTTCTGCCACGTGACCGCTCCTAAAAGTGCTCCGACTGCCCGCATTTGGCGCTAGGCTCGCGTTTCGCGCGAGAGCGGTAGGCCTTGAGCCTTTAAGGCTGGCTTCACATGGAGCATAACTTGCGTAAGCGTAACTTGCGCCAACCAATCAAATTTTCTGTAGCGATCGCTGATATTCAAATAAGATGTTGTGATTGGTCGGCGCAAGTTACGCTTACGCAAGTTACGCTCCATGTGAAGCCAGCCGTGTGCTGCAAGAGTTTTCGCGGCCGCTGGTACCACGGTGCCTTCGGGGTGGGGGTACACAACACAAGAAGCGCACGCCGTGTCGGAGTGCGCATGGACACGTCGCGCGCGCGCGCTTGTATTGCGCTTCTTCACCCCCACCCGAAAAGCACCGTGGTGCTAGCGTCCGAAAATTTACAGTACTGCCTTTCAGGTGGAGTGGAGTGTTCGGACTGCGCGGCCAGTGGCGGCGAGTAGCAGCGAATAGCAAATGGTGGATGGTGCTGGATAGCGGTGTGACCCTAGTCGTGTTAACATCAGGTAGGCGAGTTCCGCGCGGCCGACGAGCCGACGATCGGTGGCGTCGACGTCGTCGTCGGCGATCATCCGGTCGACGCGATTTCGCCGTCGACATTACGCTGAGTTACGTAAAAATCTGCCGCAAACCGAAAATAGTCACCTGACTCCGCGGTATTCTTCCCCCTTCTCCCCTAACCTCTCTCTTTCGCGCGCGCGCGCGCGCGAGTAGACTTATCGAGAGCGAACGGTAAAAAAGGAGAGGAATATTCGCGATAAGAGGTTCGTCTCGACTCGCGCGTCTCATGACGAAATTGTAATCGTCAGTTCGAAATGACGAGAGGGAGACGCGGACGAGGTTCGTAGGTTAAGGTTGCGCGCCTGAGCGACAGTCTCCGCCCCTCCCCCTTCCCTCTCGTTCGCGGTAAAGATTTGTGAATCATCGCATTTTCCGCGGTTTATTAGAACTGCAATAGGCGTTAAGAGCTTGTTGGCAGTATCTATCGTTAGCAATCTCGCTGCTCGTTAGCGACTTGTTAGCGCGCGCCGTCAGTCGCCGCCGGTTGCTCGATCGAGTCGCGTGCAGTCCGCGCCTCTCCATCTCCCGCGTCCTTCGCGATTCTTTTTCCGAACTGCGGCGAGCTCGGTAGTTCTGCGTTCTTACGCCTCGATCTTCCTTCTGCGCGTTTGACTGTGAAGACTGTGTCTGATTGATCGTCCCTGTCTGCTCTCTGTCATTACGAGGAACGAGTAGTCCTGCAGAGATCGGTGAGGAGAAAAGGGACGAAGATAAAGCGCGTGGCAAGTGTAGACACGTGCCGCCGAGAGAAGCGGATAGTCCACGTGGCCTGAACGGTTTTAGCAATTTTCCTCTTCCCCCCGAAAGATCTCGGAGTGTCTGTTTCATAATCAGTTGCAAGTGATACCGGAGACGTGTTAAGATCTGTTTGCTTTATACGCGTCATCATGATGGAATTTTTCTCAGTCATTTTAATTTAAGATAAAGTTGCTGGAAGAGACAAATGTGCAATTGTGTGAGCTACGCGATAAGTTATCTCCTTTGACACGTTACGGTAAAGCGTGGGATTCAGTAATTGTATACATTCATTAGTGAATGATTAGAATCTGTTATGGCTTTAGAAAACGTAAAGGATATAAACATATTCAATAAACAGATATCTACAGTAGTAAAATATATTATTAAATAAATATTTAAATATTTAATATAAATTCTTTGCGAATTGCATCTTTTATTAACAAATAATTTATTAATCCTAATTTAACCTTTGTTGCGCAAAGTCTTATAAGATGTTTAGTAGAACATTTTATTTTTTTACAATGACATATAAGTTTCGCCGTTTGAATTTTGTCAAGGTTGAATATTATTTTTTCCTAATATAAAAAAATTATTTATATCTTTTATTAATTTATATAAATATTAAAAGATGTAAATGATTTTCTTATATTGGAATATCTCAAGATTCCACGTGTCGACTCATGTTACAAAAAATAGCGCGATTAAAGAGTTAATTATAATGTAATTTGATATTTTTTTATTTCATTAAAATAAAATAAAATAAAAAATGTAGATCAGCATAATTTTTTTTAAAAACGACATACCTAAAATAAATATTCGTCACAGAACAAAGAATAATTTTTGAAAAAATACATTAAATAAGCATTCATACCCACACAACAAAATGTCTAAAATTGGGTCATAAAACATCTTAAAATCGTCTTTAAGATGTCTTTTAGGAATATGCCTAAAAGACGTCTTATGATCCGATTTTAGACATTTTTTAGATATTTTGTTGCTGGGTAAATTATTCAGTAAAATTTGATTTTTATTTATTGCAATGTGATATTTTTTTGAAATTAAACTATAATGGTATTTTGAACTATATATCGTTTCTGTGCACGTTTGTTGGTAAAAGATTGTCCTGCCTCTTAATACTTTCACTGGTAAAGTTGATATAAATTTTTTATTGGTATGTAATTACTGATTTCATGCTCTTTAACAGATGTATATACATTTATGAAGCTTGTCGTGGTGCGTACATTTAAGTAACGGCGCGGCCGCGTTCTCGGGACCGACATTCGCATCTGCATTTCTGACGTGTGCTCGAGCGAGTCTGGTGTTCCCCACCTCCTGTCGTCGCGATCTCGCGTAGGTTCTCCTACGTAAGGAGGCAGGGAGAGACCGCAGTTTTTCCCCGTAGTCACATGTGCGTAAACGAGGCCAGCGATCGTCTCGGAACGTACTCGTGACCGTCTCGTGCCGATCAGACTTTTAATTTTTTTTTTTTTTAATCTTTCCCGCGTGCATTTTTCTCCCACGCTTTTCCGCGTACTCTGAGCGTCGAATAAAGGGAGAGCTGCTCAAGGTAAATGCGAAGCAATATGTATTTTGTAAGGACACACTGCGCGGAGAAAAAGCGGCACGGACTCGATGGCCTTCGTTGCTTAAGTTTATTGCCTGATTTTGTATACCTGATATGAGTTTGAAGTGAAAGGAAGTATTAGTCAATAAGAATTTTTCTACCTGGTCTCTCGTTACTTATCTTATCTTTGGATCTCGCAATGTAATCTCCGAAAAAAGGGGCGTGCACGTGACGTCGGACGTTCCGCCTCCGCGAATAAGTTGCCTCAATTGAAAAGTAGGGTCTAATTTGATTTTGTCGCTGTTAAATAAATGTAATAAATAATTGCCAATTTAAATATGATCATTAAGAACTACTCGGAAATCACAATTAGTTCATGTAGTGTTAAAATTTGCTCTCAAGGTCTTGAGTTAATACGGTATCCATAAGTATTGAATGAATGTTTTATAAACATCTATAAAGGTACAACAATTTGAATTGAGACATAACCGGCCGGTAAGATTTTCTTTTAAAAGAAAAAACATCCCGCTCCAGTTTTCGGCTCAGAAAAAAAAAAATTTCACAATATTTCAAGTACTTTATCTTAGACTGTTATACGCGTTTTTCTGGCAGACAGAATGACGTCTGACAAAGCTTATCTAGATTCTGCGACGTAGAGGTGCACGTTATTGCCCATGTACTATGCTTTTTAGCCTTTGCTCTAGCTTTTAAAGGAAGACTATTTTAGACAGCATTTTGCAAATCGTCACAAATGTATTGCCGTGAGAATATGTTGATGTAAAACGACTATTTTATATTTATACAGATGTCTACAGGTAACACGCACCCCCCTCTATAATATTAAAAAATCTGTTTACAGTTTTCCGTGAAACGTTTATCGTATTTTTTTTTCTCTCGAGCAACGTTACGCAATCTGGAAACTGGCCAGTACTTAAAAATAGTACCGTAACGCCTCAATATTTATGGCACATTTGTTAAGGCGCAGTAAAATATAGAAACCTTTTTTAATATGAATATTATTTAGTTGAACATAATAAATATAAATGAAACTTTACACAATTTTATACAATAATCTTTTATTCTAGAAATTATACAATAATTAATGTAGATCATTTGTCGAATAATATGCGCGAGTATTGATTGTGAATGTATTCGCTTGTACATTCACGTGTTACATCTAATGACGCAATTATGTCTTTATACGTTAAGATGAGACGTGACGAATTTTATGAAGACGTCTATACATCGCCTGGGGTTTTATTTAACCTGTGCACAAACAAACACGCAGATATATGTATATTGCAACATATGAGGATGCCTAGATACAACCAATCATTCTTACACAATTGCAAAATGCGCCTTTGGTATTTCCCGCGTATTCTCAGTAATCAATGGATATGACATGCAGGCAAAGTCTAGAATCGGTGATGCAATAAGAACAATGATAAGACAGACTGTAGCAGTGATAAGGCCAGACAAATCAGATTATAATTGTATGTGCGAGATTGACTTAACACACATTGCCGCAACGCTTAACAAAGTTTATTGATGCCTCATTGATGCCTCATGGCCATGAGACACTTGAAACGCTCAATTTAAATGCAAGTGCGGTCTTTTCAGGTGGCGCATACCTGCGTTTAATCACTTGAGAAATTTAAATGACGCATAAAATATTAAGTACGTCTCATATCGATAACGCAAGTTAACTTATTTACATCTCTTCTATATCGACGATCTAAAGCGAGATAAGGCAGCGAATGACGTTCTGCCGTGTCGTGTTCCAGGTCCAAATGTATAAGGCAAGGACAATATTCAGTACGCTGGCCCCCTTGGCGCCGCGCATATGCGGGCCCAAAAGATACGCGGCCTGGGTGGTCCGCAGTCATCCGTTGACCAGGACCAGCCAGGCGATTTTTACGGAGCCCGCTCGCAAGTACAACAGTCGGGGGACAACCGAATCCTTCCTGAACGGCAGCTCCAGCTCTTACGTGGAGGAGATGTACAACGCGTGGCTGCAAGATCCGAGAAGCGTGCATGTGGTAAGTAAAAATCCAAATGCATCCCTGTACAAAATTTCAAGTCAATTGAAATCAATTTCTCAACATGGGAGAAATTACCAAATTAATTAAAGTCCGTTAAAAAGGTAAAGAGAATGTGTGAATATCCACCGTTTTCAGTTCCGTTCTCAAAGCTATTTGATTGTGCTATTTGTTTTTATTATGGATGGAAAGAGTTTTCTAAAATTTATTTTATCTCTCTGTTTATTCGTAGTCATGGCATTCCTTCTTTCGAAACAGCACCGCTGGAGCTGCCCCGGGATTCGCGTATCAGGCACCACCATCCCTCGATCCAAGTTACGACAAGGTATCACTCGCAGGTTTGTTGCCCCTGGGTGGCGGGACGCAACTCGGTCAGGCGCCCGTTAATGAAAAAATTATTGACGACCATCTAGCGGTGCAGGCTATTATTCGTTCTTATCAGGTATGATATCGAAATTTCGTTTGTTTTACCTCGGTAATGAATTTTAACGTACTGCTCTTGCAAACAAGTATTTTGCACATGATAATTTATCATGTGTAATTTTATGAAAAATATATAAGTGATAATTAAAATGTAGGCATTGTGCCACACCTGTGGCATTATTTTGTTTGCAAGAAATGATTGCTTTATTCAGCCGTGTATAATTTACTTAGATAACAGAGTAATTTAAATTGCTTCTTCGATATTGCTTTTATGGTAATTTTATGGTAATAGTTTAAGTATATAAAAATACTACTCTGATAATTTTCTGCTCCTATTATCTCTATTATCTATAAAGAAGTAATATTGTAATATTCTTTATTTTATGTATGTCTAATAAATTAAATGGGAGCCTGGAGAAATCCGCTTTTCAATCATACTAAATTGCTCCATCAAAATTTGCATGAATAAAAATATATTTTATTTTAATAGCGATGTTATCAAAGATGTTATCAAGTTAAATGTTTTAAAAGATTTTTATGCAAGAGTTCTACAAATTCCCAGCTCTCTGTCATTGTGTCGAAACGAATACGGCTACATTGTATACTATGTTTTGAAATTTGTTCATACATTACGGAAACTGCTGTGGCATGCATTGATACAGCGTACATACATTAATATACATATATGTATGCATGTAAATTCCATTCCATTGAATCAAATGTTCTTGAATCTTTGTATCCCAGTTTATATGGAAAACGTCTTTTCATAAATACTTTTCATAAACATATGTACGTGTTATATGGATTAGAATTTACATTCATATACTGTGTGCAATGTAAACTCTATGTATAGTGAATATGTGGATATGAGTCTGGGACATGAAATATTACGTTGTAATTTCTGCTTACTGTTAGGGGCTATCATGTGTGTTTCCAAATTTTCTGACATCATGTTTGTCTCATGTGCTGTCAACACATGATACGATAAATCCATTGAATACAAATAGCAAATATTATGAGCGATTCTTACATAATAGCCTCATTTTGTATGATTATTAGTAGTTCACTGCATCTTCTCTGTCTCAAGCATGTCTTGCATTTTCATAATTTTTCCCAACTAAAATCATGGGATTTTTCAAATTTTTATAATTTTTGATGCCCCAGTCTATCACCTTTTTCTTAATAATACATCAGATACTTCTGTCATGGAAGAAGTAGCAGCATATTATCTCTAATTATTTTATTAAAATTATAGTAATTGTTTAATGAGTTATAGCAATGATTTTATTTTTTTTTAACTGTTAATGACTAGTTAAATTAAAATCATGAGAGAGACGAAAGAGAAACTATTTTCTCACAAGCACTTTTACAATAGATATTAATTTATAGCATATGTGTTGGTATTAGAATATATAAATGGAATATTTGTTTGTCAATATTAGCTGTAAATAGTCGCTGTATTGCTTTTTTTCTTGATTGTAATTATGTGTACAGTATAGTTTGAAAGTAGAAGTACAGTTTATATAAATGTGAGGTTTTTTTCGGGATTATTCGTTGGCGTATAGGCCCGAGGTCACTTAGTTGCCGATCTGGACCCGCTGGGTATTATGCAAACAGACCTGATACACACGCATTATGCAGCCCGCAAGGGATCTCCAGAACAAGTGCTGCGACAGTATATGCTTGGTAAGGCTTTTCTTCCAAAGCATTTTAACCGGGCTTTTGTTTTAAATATGCGTCTTCTAGTCATACGTACCATACGTTACAGGTGTATGAGAGAGAATCGCATTGTACTGGTTTGGAGTATGTGATGTATAAATTCGTATATAGACTCAAATTTTCCGTTTCCATGTTTACTACAATTTCATTCGAAACACCTTTTTTCAATGCGCATTCAGTATTATCATTTCACTTAATCATCTTTCCATATTAACATTTTATTTATATTTTGCTGAAAGAATTTTTCTACTTCTACCTTCTATTTCTATATAATAAGCTTTTGTAAGCATCTTTTTAAAAATAATTGCGAAAATCGTTTATAATTGTAGGCGACACAATTTTTAAATAATCTTAATGATTATTTCCTCTACAACGTATGGAACGTATTTCAAAATTCTGTTGAAATAATCTACATAGTATAAGGACAAGTAAAAAATTTATTATTTTTTATATTTTTGGAAATTATTTTTTAAGTTTCTTTGTGTTTTAATATTAAAAATCTTATTAATATTTTATAATTAACTTGTTAATGACAGTTGGAAAGAATTATATAAGACTAAATATTATATACTGCAGAGGAAAAGTATTTAAGCCTAAATTCACACTGATACTGAAAATGTTTGAAAAAGTATTGTACTCATTTTGGGAATCATAGAACTGATACGCCCCATATTTCATAATGCTCGATAACTTAATCGGACTTCGTAATTCGAATGTCCGTAACACATGCAGGCATTGCCGAATATGACATTTATCACTTATGCATTCATCGCGTTTATATTTGACAGAAAGAGTAAAAATAGATAAATATATACATAAAATGCCCGATAATATGCGAGTAAAATATTGGAGGTAAGAACAAAGAAATTCCTGCTGACTTTGCATGTACGACTTGTATATGTTATTATATGTGTATTGCTTTTGGACACCTGCACACGTTTTTCGTCTAGCATGCTTGTTTTTTTAAAATTTATATACACTAATATATTACGCGCGATTATTTTTCCTTGTATGAATTGCGCGATAAGTAAAGGGAGTTTGAGCGGATACTTTTATTGTTGTTCTTTAATTCATAAAACAGATATAATAATATAACGCATAATTAAGCAGATGATGTGAACGCATTAATAATAGGGAAGCTAAGGAGCAGATAACACAATCGCAAATGTTAAGATATTAAATAGCTTTATATATCTTAGTAAGCACATTTAATGTCAATTACTGTGATATGATGTTTTTTTGTTTTAGAGAGCATAACGATAATTTGCATCATATGTCATGTATTTTTGTTGTGATGCACCTATTCTTTGAAAAAATACAACATCAAGCACAGTAATTTATATTTTGACTAAATATACTTAAATCAAATGAGATTTTGAAAACTATTTAGTTCGCATGAATGTGGCATTAAATTGACAGATTCGTGGCCATCATATCGCTAAATTGGATCCACTCGGCATCAACAGCGCTGATCTTGATGATAGACATCCGCAAGAATTACTCTATACCCATTATTCATTCGGTAAGCTTAATTGAACGTGTCTCTACGTAAATAGAGAAGAATAAATTGTAAAAAGATTAATTCATGAACAAAAATGCATCGTTGATGCATTTGAAAACTAGTAATTAGATAGATAGACTAATTGATAACGCAATGGTATGTGTCTTCGAGTATATTCTCGAGTATTAATTTTCCGTATAAATTTATTTATAGGCTGCTGTCATATAAAACTATGTTTAATTTCTTTTTTCATATTTAATTTAAATGGAGGACCATAACATATTTTAATCTTTCACAAGTACTTTGTACACATGGAAGTATAATATAAAGTTTTATCTCACGTTAATAATTTAGTTTATCGCTTAACACTTTCAGCACTTTTCCGTAACTCTACTTATTTTTTATTTTCTTTATCTCGCGAGTATAGGTGTTGTGGTAGTACTGAAAAAGATATCATTGTAAGATAAAATGTGCAACACGTTTAATTATTAATATATAATCAGAGATTTAGATTTTGATTAAATTGACTTGTTAAATTTCTTGATTCGTTTTATTACGAGCAAGTATGAGCTGACTGCGGCGGGTAGTGAGTAAAGAAGCTGAATCTTTGGGGATTAATATTCGATCCGATTGTTGAGTTTGAGTCTAATGTCCACAGGGAAGAGACCACGCACTACTTTCTCGCAGGAACTCCAATACCGAGTAGCTGTCCTAATGAAAAGTATGTAGTAATCGCCGCCCAAATCGGGGATTCTCCGTAAAAAGCTCTCTTTTACTTGCGCTAGTATATTGGGAGACACTGGTTCGTTTTGGGTTTGCACTGAATCAAATAGTTTTCGGCCGAAAGCCTGTATATAGGTGCTTGGGTTCTTCTGCGTAAATATATATCTCGACTATATAAAAAAAGATATCCACAGGCAACAGGTAGTTTTGAAATATGTTCGTTGGAGGAATTAGAGGAGGGACATTTGAGTGATCGAAGTTACAAGTATTTTAATATGGACTATAAATATGTGAACCTTGGCAAAAGAAAACCCTAGTTTTGTTCCTCTTTTACTTTCTCTTTCTGTTAAATCAAAGTGTTGCGTATATTATCTCTGACAATTTTCTAACATGTATTTTTTTTCCTTTTATCTATGTTGTGTTTCTCACCGCATTTTATTTGCTGTCTTATTTGCTGTATATTTTTTATTACATATTTCTAGTTTGTTTGAAACATTTTAAATTGGTTGGTTCAATGGTGGTTGTTGTTTGAACTAACGATGCTTTACTTGAGCTCACAGCTTTCCTTCTGCATCAAAAGACTTTGTTTTTCTTTCAGTTTAGTATTTGTTTGCACTGTCGTGCATATAGTGATATGTTGTAATCATCAGTACCTTACATATCTTTCAAAAGTATATACTGCATGTTCGTTTCAGCAGATATTTTACAATGTGAATATTATATCTATTATTTAAAAAAAACAATTATATAGGTGATATACATATATATATATATATATATATATATATATATAATATTATCTTAAATTAAAAATAATTGTTAAATCTTGTACTAAAAAAAGTAATTGCTGTTAAAAATAAAGTTTTAAAGTCTTACATAAAAGGCACATTTTCAGTATCAGTTTTAAGTAGAAGAAATGAAAAGAAAAAAAACATTCCAACAGTTTAAACTATATACAATTTTATTTATATAATTACTCTAAATTAATTATTTTATATTAAATGCGAAATAAATGCGCGACGTATTTAAATATCTGAGTGTATATAAGTATATAAAAATTGTATTTCTTGATTGCGATTGCCTGGAGTATTTATAAAACGCGTGTGTTTTTCATTCCAAATGTTTAATACAGAGGAATCGGATATGGATCGTGTCTTCAAATTGCCATCTACTACGTTTATCGGTGGCAAAGAGAAATCATTGCCACTGCGTGAGATCCTGAAGCGACTTGAGGCCGCTTACTGTGGTCACATCGGTGTCGAGTTTATGTTCATCAATTCCTTGGAGCAGTGCAATTGGATCAGGCAGAAGATGGAAACTCCCGGAATCATGGAAATAACAAATGACGAGAAGAGGCTCATTTTAGCAAGATTGACACGTGCAACTGGGTAATAATATTTAATACGCTTCAAAACATGCTAACTTTGAAGTTAAAAATTTTCAGGAAAAATCTTGCACTTAATTCTTTCTTTTTTTATTTCACTCTTTTTTTGTTATATAATTTATATTTAAAAGGCGATTTTTTCAAAATACCTTTTTTGAAATTATATCAAATCGACGTATGAGTCTAATAAAGTATGGGATTCAGATTTTCAATTTCTCATTACTAATAATTAGTGTCTAAAACAACTAATAAATGTTTGATTCTGAATTACAGATTCGAGGGATTCTTGGCGCGTAAATGGTCATCAGAGAAGAGATTCGGCTTGGAGGGTTGCGAAATTTTGATTCCAGCTATGAAACAAGTAATCGACAAATCCACCGAACTGGGTGTCGAGTCGATTGTCATGGGTATGCCTCATCGTGGTCGTCTCAATGTTCTCGCTAATGTCTGTCGCAAGCCACTGAATCAAATTTTCACACAATTTGCTGCGCTCGAAGCCGCCGATGATGTAAGCATGAAACAAATCGTGGTTTTTTTTAAGCTACGTTGAAAATGTATTTTATCTATTGCGGTTTGTTTGTCGATCCGAGAATTCTAAGGATAAAATGATTTCAGGGTTCCGGCGATGTGAAATATCATTTGGGCACGTACATAGAGCGTCTTAATCGAGTGACGAACAAGAACATTCGTCTCGCCGTGGTTGCAAATCCATCGCATTTAGAAGCCGTAGATCCGATCGTTCAAGGTAAAACTCGTGCCGAGCAATTCTACCGTGGCGACGGAGAAGGCAAAAAAGTAAGCAATTACTATATAAATGAAATTGTACCTTGAATACTTTTTATAATTAGTTCACATAATCATATGGCAATGAGCGGTTTAAAATAAGAATAAACAACTTTAAAATTTGAATTGTGAGATTCAAGTTGATTAAATAATTATTAAAATGATTAAATATTATTGATTATTGGCTACTCAATTTAATATAATTATACAATTTTGATTACGTTTATGGTATTAATTCATTTTGATGAATATAATTTTATGTATATTCCAGGTCATGTCGATTCTTCTTCATGGAGATGCTGCGTTCTGCGGTCAAGGTATTGTCTTCGAGACAATGCATCTATCTGACCTGCCTGATTACACCACGCACGGTACTATTCACATTGTTGTGAATAATCAGATCGGTTTTACTACCGATCCGAGGCATTCACGATCGTCACCGTACTGCACTGGTTGGTATTTATTGATGAAAATCACTTCTATTTTTATTTTCTAATATTTATAATATTATAAATTTTCTGATATCAATTAACACGGATTTATTTATCAGATGTGGCTCGAGTGGTTAACGCACCCATCTTCCATGTGAATTCTGATGATCCCGAAGCTGTAATGCATGTATGCAAAGTAGCGGCGGAATGGAGGGCTACCTTCCACAAGGATGTCGTTATCGATTTGGTCTCCTACAGGCGCAATGGCCACAACGAGATTGACGAGCCGATGTTCACGCAGCCTTTGATGTATCGTAAGATTAAGAACACTATGTCAGCCCTCGACAAGTATGCCAATTCGCTTCTCGAAAATAACGTCGTCACTCCTGAAGAAGTTAAGGTATGAAAAGCTTACATATATAAAATATATTTTACGTAATTATTTTTACAATAAAAGCGTCGGTCTTTTGTTGTAGGATGTCAAAGACAAATACGAGAAGATCTGTGAGGAGGCATATAACAACGCCAGACAGGAGACGCATATTAAGTACAAAGACTGGTTGGATTCACCGTGGTCCGGTTTCTTCGAAGGAAAAGACCCGTTGAAGGTGTCGCCCACTGGTATCAAGGAAGACACGCTCGTACATATTGGAAAGAAATTCTCGTCGCCACCGCCGAATGCCGCTGAGTTTGTCATTCACAAAGGTGAGTCGTCAACATTAGAAAACGAATATAATAATATTTCTCTTAGTAGAAAAAAACGTATATTGAATAAAAGGAATTACATCACCAAGGAATTAGAAGTAAAACATAAAAGAAAATAAAAATTACAGATACACAGAAATATATTATAAAAGTTTATTTTATAGTTTGTACAATATAATTGAAGAAAAGGAAAAATGTGGTAATTTTTTTAATACGTTTTACAGGTATCGAGCGTATTTTGAAGTCTCGCATGGAAATGATCGAGGCTAGAACTGTCGACTGGGCGCTTGGCGAAGCTATGGCTTTCGGCTCTCTTCTGAAGGAAGGTATTCATGTTCGTTTGTCAGGCCAGGATGTGGAGAGAGGCACATTCTCCCACAGGCATCATGTGCTACATCATCAAACAGTTGACAAGGCTACTTACAGGCCACTCTGCTATCTGTATCCTGATCAGGCACCTTACACCGTGTGCAACAGTTCTTTGTCTGAATTCGGCGTACTCGGTAAGATTAGAAGTAGAAATTTCGAATAATTATCGATATGTTTTAAATATATTAACAATATTGAAAATCATTCATAACGTAAACTAGATTTCCAGAACTTATTAGTAGTACATTTCAAAACGCATCATATTAAATGTTCTATAATTTTTATTCGTATTTTGTATATTGAAATGATTTTATTGGCAATTATAGGATTTGAACTGGGCTATTCTATGACGAATCCTAATGCGTTGGTATGCTGGGAAGCTCAATTCGGAGACTTCAACAATACGGCACAGTGTATAATTGATCAGTTCATCAGCAGTGGTCAAGCCAAGTGGGTTAGGCAATCTGGTCTCGTTATGTTGCAGCCACATGGTCTCGAAGGAATGGTAAATTCACAAAATCAAAATTAAACTTGAATAATATAATTTACTTCTTCAGATATAGGTTTCCGAAATTTTAGTTATCATGCATCTTATACAATCTTTTATTCTCTAATTAATTTTATATAAAATTAAAACATGAGAGTAATACAAGTCAACCATATTATTCTTCAATATAATTTATTGATTTTAAAGTCACATTTATTATTTTTTTATAGGGTCCTGAGCACTCTAGTGCTCGTCTGGAGCGTTTCCTTCAGATGTCTGCCGATGATCCGGATTACTTCCCACCGGAGAGCGAGGAGTTTGCTGTTCGTCAGCTGCACGATAGCAACTGGATTGTTGCCAATTGCAGTACGCCAGCCAACTATTTCCACATCCTGCGACGGCAAATTGCGCTACCGTTCAGAAAACCGTTGATCCTCATGACACCGAAGTCGCTGCTCCGTCATCCAGAGGCGAAGTCTAACTTTGACCTGATGCTAGAGGATACACAGTTCCTCAGAGTGATACCCGAGGAAGGTCCGGCAGCTCAGAATCCTAACGGCGTCAAAAAGTTACTATTCTGTTCTGGAAAGGTCTATTATGACTTGAAGAAAGCGCGTATGGAACGGAACTTGGATGATAAAATCGCGATCGCGAGAGTGGAACAGGTCAGTTATTTTTGGGACAAATTGAGCATATGTTTGATTAAATTTGTTTAAATTATACAATTATATTAAAATATTCAATGTATGTCAATATTTTAATCGATTCTTTTGGTTCTAGATCTCGCCTTTCCCGTACGATCTTGTGAAGAAAGAAGCTGCTAAGTATCCTAATGCAGAGTTGATATGGTCTCAGGAAGAGCACAAGAACCAAGGCGCATGGACCTACGTGCAGCCGAGGTTCCACACGGCGCTCAATGGTATCCGAAACGTAGTGTAAGTATCAAAATAAATTTAAATAAAAGTAAATTGTATGTATGAATGTGTGTATGTATGAATGCACCCGTGTTACACCACATTGTTTTTTATTTCTTATATCTGTAGCTGTTCACACGGCCCACTTTTTTTATTTTGTCGCGACGATGAACGCGACATCTCAAAATTTCGCAATTGATATACATATTCGAATCCATACGCGGTTCTTTTATTTCTTTGTAAGTTATTATGAGTTATACAGGCAGTCGTTTGCTTTTTTCGTTCTATATGTTTCATCAAAATGAAATGAAAAATTTGGGCCGTGTGTTGCAGTGGCGCGTCAGATACGAGTGGTCAAGGGTGGTTTGCCGGTTTGTTTTCGTCGTCCAAACCGACTAAAACCACAACGGTGTCAGAACCGCAATCAACAGAATCCACAGAACCTACAGAACCAAAGCAAAGAACAGTGAGGTAATATCGGCAAATGGTCAATTGTGTTATTTAATGGAAAATTATTATAATTTATATTTATATTTAGAAGCTGTTTATTTTGAAAGTATCACTGAAATAAATTACTGAACTATTATCTTATTCATGATTATAAAATTAATATATTAAAAATATATTGCAATTACGTCACAAATGTAAATAAAATAATTGTGTGAAATTAATTGGATTGATTACATGAATTATATTTACATTTCGCGTCTATTAAATAGTTTCAAATTGATTTTTATTAGTAGGACCTGATTGATATTATCGTTGGTATATGTCGTAAATGCACCGAATTTTAAAGGTAAATTGCATATTTTGAGGAATTCATATTGATGTTTTAGGTACGCTGGACGTCCCACTGCATCGTCACCCGCCACGGGTAGCAAAATGCAACATCTCAAGGAACTCAAACAATTGATCGATGATTCTCTCAGCTTTTAATGGTCCTTTATAGCACTATGTGTAGAACTGAAAGTTTATTTATTTTTCTCATATCTTAATGTATTCATTACTACAATTTTGTGTCCTGCTCGACATACACCACAGAACAGAGATTAGCTGTTTAAACGATTTTTTCGCAATGACTTCTGTATTTAAGTTCGTATGCGCGCATGAATGTTTTACGTTTGTTCATCTGAAATGTAATCTCTTCTGTTCACTCTTGTTATTCATTTTTTTTCTATTGAGTGTATACATATGTACACAGTTTCACAGATTAAACTGTTATATAATAGTTTTTAATTAAAATTATTTTAATTGAATATTAATTATATCAATTTATGATTTTAACTATACTCATGCTACAATCAGTTATTTATTTATTTCATTCTTTTATCTACGTTTAATATGAATATAATTTTGTGCATTTTTCTCCTTAATACCGATACGATTTCGCATATAGGTCTGAATTATATGCTTAATGTATGTGATTAATAATTTATTTATATATTAGTTTACAAGTATATATATTATTTAAATGAACGTAAAAAAGAACTTGCTAATGATTCATATAAAGCTGAAACATTCATGCGCCCGTTGTCCTCTGTACTTTAGTCTATTCTTATTTTATTCTAAATTAATTTTACGATGCCGATAAGATTACAAAAGGGGGAAAGTATTATTAATTTATGCAATGTTACGCAGCGCGTACATTTTAACATGTAGCAACAATTCTGTAGTACACTCCCGACCGAAGAGATTGTCCATGGCAAAAGGCTATGAAGTATATATATATATATGGCAAATTTTTTTTCTCTAGTAATTTATTTATACGCCATGAGATGGTTGCCAATCACTTTAATTTTTTATCGTCGCTGTTTTTTTATAAAAAATTAAATGATTGGCGGATTATGCAGCGCGTTCTCGACGCGGCGGAAGTATGACGTAGCACTAAATCCCTCGAGATCTGCGTCTCGCCTCGCGGTCTCGGTTGTGCCAACACTACAGAGTGCCAGTAATAGAAGCGCACATCGAACTCGAATCTTCGATTTCGGCTTGAACTTGAGTCAGTGTGTCACGACTGAGGCCCTAGTGCTACCCCATGGACGGTGTCAACGGATGCAGCTCAGTAAAGAGTGTTGAGAGTAGAAGACAAATTAGTGTAATACTTAAATAGCATCTAGGAATTAATTTTAATAATAATTTAGCTGCGGGAAAGCCATGTGACTCACGTGGGTCGCGCGCGTAGCGTAGCAAAGGTGCATAGTATTTAATATTCTTCTATCTGTATCGTTTGAATGATGGGACGCACGAACGGAGGAATTTTTGAAAAGCTATAACGCTACATCAATCTTGCGCTGATCGGAAGAGAGCGTTGTACGTATCGCATTCGTTTTGTATTGTGTTTTGTATCGGAGAGCGGTCGGGGTGATGAGAAAGCAGTCTCGTTATTTTACTTAATGCTTATCAAACGATAGCTGTGTGATATCTCTATTGATCCAGCACGATATTATTAGACAGTTCAGCAAAAGTCACAGTACCTACCTTGTTCCTATCTGTTGTATCGTATGCGTATTTATAACAATAATATCGGCACATGTGTGTGCTTAAAAAATTATTTCTGTCAAACAAAATGTCTGACATTTAAAAAAATTTTATTTAGCAAACACCGCTGATATTACGCCCGATATTGTAGTATCTTATTGCTGATTGAATTAAATTAAATTGTCTCATCGTCTCACGTGTCTAATTAATGTTGGTCCCTTCGCATTAGTTTGCGTAGATTCCTTGATTGAAAAATAAAAGGAAACGTAGCTATTTCTTGTATTGTCTGTATTGGGACTTTTTTTATATTTTTAAATATTACAATATGTTAATCTTTCCTCCTTAACACTAAAAATACCAGTAATCATTTCCATTTTTTAGATTAATGCCTTCTTGTACAAAAAATTGGGGTCTGAAATTTTATAATTTTTTATCAATCATTTTCTTTATTCTGAAGTTATAAAATTTTGTAATGCTATCTTTGGACAGAAAACGGTCAGGAACCACTCGGTACTTATAGTGTTAACTAAGGGAAAAAAGATTAATTTCACAAATTAAACAAAAACTCTGAAATGGGAGGGAGGATTAAAAAAAAGTCAACGTATTTTGTGAAAATTAATTTTTTCATTGTGCGTAATGTTAAAAGTATAGTATAGTGTGTAAATAGATCGTCAAAAAATAGATACATCGAGATACGGAGAGAGGGGAGAGGGGAAAGTAAGCTATCTTGGTGCAGGCCAGCGAAAAGTATTAATCTCGAGTAGAATACGCAATGTTTGCAAGCCACGTACTAACACGGCGCGTATGAAAGTAACTATTATTACTACGCTTAAGAGATACGCGGCACTGGCGTTTCATCGGGCAAGCAATGAATGTCGAGTACTGATTCGCCAATTCGTGCTCCTGGATGGACCCCCGTTGGGGTGTGCGTTTTTCTTTTTTTTTTTTCTTTGGAGGAACGTAATTCGATCGCCCGAGCTCGACATTCGTTTTATTTTGCGTAGTACAATAATAAATAAAATATAGATTTATTTAACATAAATAAACGATGTAACATATTTATAGCGTCAGTTTGGCTTAATAGTCGGTCTGCCCCAGCACACTGTACATGATCCTCTTGAAGCTGTTGCTCTGATGGATCTTTTCGCCGTCGTCATCGAGCACGTTTATCTGAAAATTAGATTACTCGCAGTCGCTTCCCATATCTTCCAGATTACAAAAGTGAAGCTCCACAAATGAGCTGAATTTTTTTTTTTTTTTCATTTGGATGAGGCAAGAAATCTCTGTCTCGTGAAGCGGCATGCAATTTAACGCGCGTTACGTGAAGAAAACCAGTCGGTGCAGCGCGGTGAGGGGTGCATCTGCTCTACGAATTAATTTTCTCTACAGGCCAGCGCATCTTTGTGCAAAAGTATCAGAAAACGCACGTACAAGTTGCTGCGAAAATTTTAATAGTCGTTGATAAGATCCTTAACGAAAGGGAGGGGGAAGGGACGTCTATATGATCCACCCTTAACGAAACAGATGCCGCAGATTAGATCGGTGCCTTCGACCGCGGTTGTTAACATTAGCGGCGATGATGCACATTAAATATATATGTATTAATGTGAGATAATTGCGTGCGTTATAATAATCGAACGATCCGAAATCTTTCTCTTCGCAAATTTAGGAGAAGGAGAGACGTCGGATCCCCCGCGCGATAATTTCGACGGTGAGACGCGACGGCGGATTATTACCGAGAGATGCCTTGGCACGTTGCTACGGTAGACGAAAAAGAAAGAAGTACAAGCGAAGTAGCGTCCCGTGCCAAGTTGCTTATATAATCCGGTTGGGCCGTTTCATCGTCCGGCTGCGTTGGGTAACTTAGAGAGTTAACGCGGCGCCGGGCCAGTGATCGATAAATCTTCCCGGTAAATAAGTGACGAACAATAAGTGGACGCGGTTTAATAATAATAATAAACGTGAGCGCAACGTGGAAATCGGTCGGCGAAAGAGATCTCTTCAAAAATTTCTCTTTCTCCTGTCGTTAAAATTTTCTTGTTTTTTTCCCCATTTTTTTTTTTTTCGATTCGACGCCTCCCCCTGCGATTCCGCCGACGCAGCCGAACGACTTCGCTTCGGGAATGTAGTGGGCCACGCAGCTGCGAGCTGCGAAATTCAGCTCTGAAATTCTTGCGCAGAACGCCATGCGGCGACATGCGAGCGAGTGATGCATTCCCGAGATTTTCTCTACGCTGTGCGCCCCGCAAAATCGATCATGAATGTAACTCCGAGAAGGGATACTTACGTAGGCGGGACTCTTCGGCGGAGCCTGGTACACCTGTGCAATCAATAGTTATATGAGATCTCTTAGCGCACAGATTTATTTGAAAATGTAAAAGATAAGAACACTGTTAGAAAACGAATGTGTGAATATCACACACTTTTTGCGTGTGATGCGTGTCTCTTACTTTTTGGCCTCAACCACAATTTTATACTTCTAACGATAATTATGGTTAACATAATGATGCATATAGTTAAGTTAATCATATTTCGTATTAGAAATATTATAAAATTATAGTTGAGGCCAAAAGTAACTATATTTTTCTTTCAGTATGTGATGTGTTCAGTATGTGATTCACACATTTTTGAAAATTGACACACTCATAGATGTCTTAAAACGGAGAACACAAATCATATGCAAAAAATGTTTCACACATTTGTTTTAACAGTGAATTTATGGAATTACGGAGGCAAGGAGCCTCGAAAGAGCGTGAAAAAGAGCGTGAAAATTCTAATGAAGATGTACGTACCCTGCTGTTTGATTTCTGCGGCGTGAAGACACCGGTGCGAGCCGGCTGCCTGACCTCTTGCACGTAATCCCCGTATTCCTCCTCCTGTAGAGCCTTGTATGCCTCACTTTTGCTGGGATCGTACTTGACTGGTTTCTTCAGACTGCACGGTACCGCATGTGTACACAGGGGACGACTTTTAATTTCGCTTTCGTTCTTTCTTTCTTTTCTCGTGCGACTTTTATCTTTCTCTTTTTCTACATATATATATTTTTTGTTTGTATTTTCTATTCCGGATCGGTTAGCAGCGGCCGGGGGTTACGATTTGCCAATCGCGCTTGCACATTTATACTTATGTTTACTTTAGTCTGTTCGAGAGCGACTTTCAGACGCATCTTCCAGCCGAGTTTAATCGAGAAAGAGCGGTCATTCCTCATCGTGCAAACCGTGCGTGCATGCCCGATCAAGAAGAACGCGTTCGTCGGACACTTGGAAAATTGCGCCTTTCAGCTTTGGGAAAAAGAATATTCGAAAAAGAGTAGACTCAAGGAAAAGCTCCCCTCGTTGAAATTCCATTATGAAAGAGAAATCTCACAGCTTCGCAAAACACTTTAAAAGATTTTTCATTTGTAATTCTTTTTCTCACTGCCAAAATTCAGTTCTAGACCAATGATGATCTCGATATAAAAAAAAAAGAATAAATAAATTAAATTACGTACTAATTATAACGAAAAGGAAAGAGATGATGTCCTATAAAATATAAACTTTTACTTATACTCTTGTTAATTTATATTCTTGCAAGAGTATAATTGTCAGATTATTATTATTCCTATTATTAAATTCTCTGAAACGCCGTCGTTTCAAAAGATGTGGCAGAAATAGAACTTCCAACGGCGCAATTTTTGAAAGTCGTCTCGAATTTGTCGTGCACGGTATCTACGATAGAAGCATCTACGAACACTCGTTAAAGAAACGACGAAGTTAGTAAATATTCTCACATATTCTCAACTACTGTATTCATTATTGATTATTCACTACTTTATTACATGCAAGAATTTACTGCTGAAGGTAAAGCTTTTCTGCACGGATTCGACTACATATCGTATTTACAATTTCGCCAAATAATTCGTGTCTGCGATTTCTACCATGTAATATGAACGGCAAATTAACCCGAAATAATAATCGCACAATTATTTCGAGGGATTCGCATACTCAGTGGCCACGTTCGCTGTGTTAAACTAACCGTTTGAATTAATTATCTACGTTTAATTAAAATATTGGTAGCACAATATCAGATTTTTTGCGCTTGAAACAAATAATTCAATTATTTGGGATATTAATGAGAATTATCGAATTGTAAATTTAATGAATACCCAGAATACTTTTGTGGACTTGTGACAATTATTTCTCGATAATTGTCGATAATTAGGATAAAACCCAATTTACAAATTTGTCATTTAAAAACTTTTCTCATCAAGTTGTACAATGTGTTTCGTTAATGATCTATCTATAATAATCATGAATGCGTAATTTGCTGTACTTTAACAAGGGAACGTGTCCAACGGTCCACGTGAAAAACCGGGAAACTCTGCCGTCGTAGATCCGACGTGCGAGAAGCATCGGAAAACGTCTCGAACGTCACTCGACAATTTTTGTTTAATTTGGTCTATTGAATTGTGGCCACACGTTCTTGGAGGAGGCGGCCTTGGCCTGCTCTTTCAAGATTCTCGCTTGCTCCTGTATTTCCTGTTTCTGTTTCAGGAAGGAAAAGTCTATGAAAATGCTGGAAAACAAACAAACCGCTACGTAAGTAATCAATCATCAGGAAAATCCGAGAGTGCCGTATAGGAAAAAGAGAGAAGGAAGCCGATGTCCTTTCTCATTTTACGATCGACTACCGACGATCATGCGCCCTCCTTCGAGCGAAATAAACTCGACTTATTTCTCCAATTGATAAATTTCTTTTCCCAAATTACCTTCGTGAAAATATCTTCCGAAAAGGATAATTTTTTTCTCGTTCTACGTGCGCCGTTATTTTCTTAAAAAAAAAAATTATTTTCAAAGATCACGCTTCTCATGGCTATGTGATTAAAAGACATACGCCTATAAAAAAATAAAACGAGTAGATTAATAGAGATTAATAAAAATTTATTTTACTTTTCAGAATAAATTCGTGCCGATCTCTTTGAATCCAGTGCGATTGTTAACCGTGCGAATTAATGACCTGTTAACTTTGTTTAACATTAGAGAAATTAGACTTTTCTGCACGAGCGATTTTTATTACAGTGCGAGCGATTTGTGAGAGTGTGAGCGGCATTCAGCGGCGATGTCAATTTTGCATTAATTTTATTAACCTGTGACTGCTGCAAGCATCACAGCATATTAGCGATTCGTTATAAATATATGCTTAATTCGGTTTAAATGTGGTTAAAGGCTAGTTAAGAGAAAACTTAATGGACAATTGTATGAGTAATAATTGACACTTACGGTACGGCAGACGCCTGGCACTTGATAGTGTCTGCGATGTTCTGATCCGAGTAGAGTCCGATCGGCGAGTTGAATTGCTTGTGGACAATCTAGAAAAGCGAAATGTGACATTTACGATCGGTGCAGCTCACAGAATTTGCAGATACCAGATGCACTGCAGATCGCACAAAACTCGAAGCTCTCGTGGCTTGGAAATAGAACGATCAAAAAATGATCGTTTTGTAAGCAGAAGCGCAAAAGAGAAGTCTTTTTGGAAGACGCAAAAAGTTTGAAAAATGGAGCTGGATTCACCAGCACCTGAATGTTTTGAAACTTGGGTGTAATATGAGCGGAGTTTCTATGTATTAACGCATTATTAATTCGACGTCGTCGTTCACGAAAGACGTTGCGTATTATTGTTGCAATCTGTCCTCAAGTTGTGTCACCCGCAACTACGGTATTACGTTGTGACAATATAGCGCTGTAAAAAATAAACATAACTCTAGTATGTTGGCACTGTGGCGCGGGACAAACATTTGACTAATGCCAAGTTTCCGATATGTCGGAAATTCACGCTATTAACACACAAACTTGACTCACGATGCTTATTGTACAAAACGCCGTCGTTACAAAATAGCAGTCCGAATTTCATATTCGTCGTCAACTGCGTTGCGCGATTATCTTGTACACTTTAGAATTTTCAGAAAGACGTTAGTGGCAATCAATAGTCAATAAAGCAACACGTTTGCCGGGAAATAAATGCCAATCGAGATAAGAGTCGCCTTGGTAAATTGAGTGAGAATAAATTAATTAAAAATTTAATTTACACCACAACGTGTAAGTTAAATTAGATTCAATTATTAAAATAATTAAACTGAGTTAATTTCAGCGATTTAGTCATAAATGAGAATATTGATGCGAGCTGCATCGATTCACAATGTATAATCGATGCGTCGGTATTATTTCAGATTATCGAGTTACAAACGAGTCCACGAAATTCTGTAATAATCGCGTTAACAGCGATCGTAATAACTTATTATTATTATTATTATTAGTTATTAGCGAAAAATCGTGATAACAGGAATATCTCGTCAAACGAAACTCAAGTTTCTTGCGGATATCGCGATCGTCCAGAAAGCGTAAGTGTCGTTTCTCGAAGCGGAAGCGGCTTACGAAAGTAAACAACGGCAGTGATCCAAACCTTTGGAACTTCATTCGGTCCCACGACACGCTGAAGTACCGTTTCCGCCACCTGCTCAGACGACGTGCAAATGAGATAGAGTTTAAACGCTAATTTGACAAACGCGTTTCCAAGAAAGTAGAAAGACTTATTCGTCGCGAGTACGAGTCAACTGGGATCGGACGCATAGTCGGTTTACCTTTTGCTTCATAGCGACTTCAGGGTGAGCCGGCTCGTAATGATGGGGCGCCGCCCTGATCATCGGATTCGGATGATGTCGTAGATAGCATTCACCGAGAGGGGCATCCTTCTTGACCTTGGCACCTGGCAAGACCAGAGGAGTCGTACGATAGGGCTAAAAGGTAATCACAATTACACGCTCTGTTGAGCATTTCTTTTACTATATTATATTTTTTTATATATTATTAATGTATGACATTTGTGTATATTATCCCAGAAACGTATGCAGAAAAGCCTCATTTTAATTTTAAAATATAATGTATAATATATTGCGTAATAATTCTACATCTAAATTTTAAAATCAATAATTCTAAATTTAATTATTGCAACATGTAGCAATCTTTAAAAAATTGATGCCTAAAATAATTTTCTATGTAATTGTAAAATTAGTGAGAATCATCTTAGCACACGTATTACTGAATATATTTCAGAAATTAATTAATTTTGTAATTTTTGTAAAAATCGTTGCAGAATAAAATTGTACAATTATTATTCAAGTAATAGTGAAAAATTCTTTTTACTCTTTATTTTTACATAACTCTGTGTCAATATCTAGTTATTTTGTCAATATCTAGAGCTTATAATTGTAAAATTCTATTTCAGCAAAAGATATGCGTTTTGCAGAATCATCTTAAGACGATTATTGCGAAATGCTGTGAATGAAAAGATGCAATAATTGTGCATTTATGTGCAAAAGTTTTCTATCTGGGATATTATTGAATTCATATCTCCCTATCATGTAAATTGACAATATGATAGTAATTACTATGCGAGTAATGGCAGTTAATAGGGCAGACGAAACAATATCTCGTCGAAGCGGCGCCAATTAACTAACGAGATCTAAAATAAACCGCAATGGAGGCCATGGCGATCAAAAGGTAGCTTGTTAATCTCTGACGCTTCTTGCGTCGCCATAATTCTGAGCAACGACAAGAATAAATCGATAATGATGATGATATTGCAACCTAATTTGACAATGATCTCATTTCGTAACATTAACGAGGTGAAGTGCGAGTTAAAAAAATATCGAGTCATAACAGAATATAATACATTGTCGAGATTTTGGATATCTTTAATATATATTTAAGAGATATCATGAAATTTCAGCCCATACGAATTTTGTTTTAATTTTATTAAAAAACATAACGATTGGTAACATTAATTTTTTGAGTAATTATTCAAGCGATTAATAATGATAACGTTACATAAAACAGATCAGTTTCTCTCACATTGGCATATATGTATGTAACAAACAAAATTGGCTTGGAATGATAATTATTAAGGATTAAAATAATTAACGATATTAAATAGCTCATTAGTCAGCACATTCGTGACAAATAAGATCTTTCCCTTCGCGAATACTTTTTTCATTTTCAAAATTTCCATTTTTCTATTTTAAACTACGAATGTTTCTAAATGATAATATTAATAATAATGTTTTTAAATGATAATTCTCTATTATTTTTTATTTCTCTGACAGAAACAATGTAATTAGCCGCAACAGATCACTGGCGAACCGGAAGCGATATCGTTGAACGATGACCGACTGTCTATACAGAAGCAAAAATTTCGCCCAGCTGGCTCACAATGAGAAAATTACATAAAATCGGCGATCGTTCTTGTAGCATTGCGAACGAGTTTGGGTTGCCAAGTTACGGGTCGTTCTGTCACGTGCCGTCGCTTTTGCGCGACATTATGAAATTACGCGAATCTACAGGTGCATCATACATCGTCGATTCGCCATGCGGGTCTTCTATGTTTACAATCCGCGTTGCCGAAACGTCCATACCGTGAAGGCAAACGCGAAGCGAAACCTCAGGCGAGTTCTCGTAATAATCCATCATCGCGAAGTGGCGAGCTAGAGCGAAAATGTTGGAAAACGCCAGGCATAATTATCGTGACCTTTGGAGAGCCATAAATAAGACTGATATTTTCTCGCGGAAAGAAGTTTCTCGTTTTATTTCCTGTGTAAACGTCACATTGAGATAATCGCTTTTGAAGGGCAGCTTGAGTTTCACGAGCGATTCATCTGCAACGTTTTTACTTCGCCTGAAATTATTATCTCGAACTTGCAGAGTGTAATGTAAAAATATCAGACATTTTAATCTAGTTTTAAAAATTGTCTTCGTTTTTCTATGACACCTCTGCATCTTCTTAGATCAATCTTTTTCTCGAAGATATTAAAATAGAATAAGATACGAAATATAATTTTTAAAAATATTATTATTAAAATGACTGAATTAAGGGCAACATCTGGCCATTTAGATTCAAGATATATAAGAAAGCCTGATAAATATTTCGGTTTAATTAAATAGCAAGTAAATATATTCAAATTAAATAATATACATTCAATTTAATCGACGAAATTAAACCCGGAAAGCAAATATTCACGTACACTGGGAAAGCTTCAAATTTAATATATTCAAGTATGTATGTATAAATGCAAAATTTCTCATATAATTTCTCATAAAATTCGCTCTCCTCAGAGAAGTTGAATTAAGCACCCATTGTTCACGGGCATTGGTTGCAACTTGTAACGTGCACGTTGCAGTGTTTCATAATTTTAGAATCGCGGTCGCGGTCGCGGCAAGTTCGCGCGTGAGTTTTCGCAGTCTCTCGCGCCCGCGACGTGAAATCACGCGATTACGATGATTCCATTATAAATGGGTCAGAAATGTCCCATTATGTTGGAGGGTGAGCCGCGAGTGACTCGAAATAGACGAAGGCTCCCGGCCGGCAAAAATAACGCGCACCCCGAGCCACAAAAACCGCCTGTCCCCTCGCGGTCCTCGCCCGCTTCTTTACGTCCGTGACTTTTTCACTAGGAAGCATCTCGCCCATTCGTTTCTTGGACGGGAAACGGTCCCCGTTGAAACACTGGCAAGGTCGCATGATGACTGAGAAGGAAATAGATTGGACTCAAGACCATCTAAAGCCCAAAGGGCCTCTTCTCCCTCTTCCGTTCTGCTTCGATCATGAATGACTCGATATACTTTGAAATTATAGAAATATTTGGGATTTATGAAATATAGAAGTTTATAGAAATATTTCAACATAAATTTCAACGAGACCAATTTTATGTAACATTGTAAAAAAATTTTATAGAAAATTATTATTTTTCAAGCTCAAAAGTTTAAAATTGTCAATCAATTGAACGTGAGAAATTATACTACTTAATTTTTTTAATTTTGTGTTTTTCTTTAAAATAAAATATTTCTGTAAAATAAAAAATTCTTTTATTTATATGATACTTAATATTTTTATTTGGAGGAAAGGAAACGGATGATTTCTTCCAAAAGTCCTAGAGTAATGATTATTTAAGTTCGGTTGATTGATTCTATTATTCTCACCGTTCTAACAAGGAAATTTTTGTTTGCCTATGATCTTTTTCTTTTTTTAGAGAATTTGTGCGAGCGTGCGCACGCTCGTGCGTCGATTTGCAAAAGGTCTCACGAACTAAATTCAGACAGAGCAAAACAGCTGTTTCGCAGAGTGTTTATTGCTTGGCGTCGAGGTGAAACTTGAACTCTTTGGAAACTGATTGGAGCACGTTGGCAAGAGGCACGCTAACGAACAGATGTTTCGACTTCGTTAAAACGCACGCTGAAAGATACAAAATTATAATTAATATAATAATCAAATTAATGTTATAAAGAGAAAATTCCGATTTGTTTCATGTCTAATGTAAAAATTTTATTGACGTGTCAAAATCGTTTATAATTACGTCGCTTTTTGATTTAAAAAAATTTACCGTCAAACTACGTATAAATGAATTAATTTAGTATAATTAGATTAGAATAATTATGTAATTAAACAGAGGCATTAATTTTTAATATAGCTTAATATATTTTTCAATTCACTTGAAGTTCTTTCAAACGTTTAATTGAAATCCCATATTCTTACAAGAGAAAAATAATAAATATTAGAAATAGTTCTTTCTATCATGTAATATGAGATATTTTATAAATTATTACCTCTTACTCGTTTGGAAATAATCATGCGTTTCCATCCAAATATTGTTCAAGAAACAAAATTTTTAAAATCATAGCTAATTTTTCGATACGCACTGATTAATTGTCAATTAATCATCGCATTAAAAACATCGCTATTCAAAAAAACTTGATGATTTTTCGGACGTAAGATGGGTGATTCGGAAGATCGTGGGTGTGTCTTTGTATGACGGCTTCTCTCGCGTGTTCGTGAGTGTAACCCAGATCCCGTTCACGAAAATAGAACGCGATACCGATGAACGGCATCTGTAATGGCGATGCCTACGTGCGTTTTATTGCATAGCGCGTTATTAATGCATGTTACATTTCACATGTTCGAACTTTCCTTTCATCTCAGTGATCGATCCCGAACGCGACGCGTCTTCTTTGAGGTTCTCGCGGGCGGGATAAGGCAAACATGATTGAATTTCTCTTCGAATGGCAGAATTGCCCTGCGGACCGTTTACATTTGTTCACCGTGTCAAGGTTGAACAACGCGAAATCTAGATCGTCTGACGATCTTACAGCTCTTATGTCATTATTCGCGATATCGATACGTCGGTGGAGCCAAACTTGTGTTATTGAATTTTGATATTTTTAGGGTGACACGTTGTTAAGTTTAAACTTTATCCTTCTTATAATCGTCGTCGACAAATCCACATATAATGCCATATAAATGCCAGTCAGATGAAAAACAGGCTTTATTATTTTTTTCGATTATATTAAGAAAAACACTGAATTTTTTGTGAAACAGAATGAATTTTAGCAGTTAACTCAGCGTTTGAAGGAGAAAAAAATTTTTAAGTCATCTTATGTCAAAGATAATATAGTTATTAAATACATTCACTTATGTATATTTCTAATTTAGATTTATTAAATCTTATCTATTAAAAAACCGATTAAATAATCTCCGTATATTAAATTATAACTTTATTTATAATATAAATTACTTAATAATCAATTTTAGATGCTTGGAGCGATCGAATATTAATTGTTTAATTACAAATAAACAAAAGAGACCTCCGTTAATAGAAGAAAAACACCTGATATGTCAGAAACACACAGATTACACTCTAAAATGCGACACTTGCGCTACTTCCGATTTAGAAATATTTTTATATTAATTATTTAGATAATTAGATATTTAGATGATTCCTGGAAAAGTTTCTGGATAAATAACGAAACTAGGAATGAAAATTGTAAATTAACGTTAACAAAATATTATTTTTCGGACGTCACCGCGATGCTTTTAAGACAAGGCCCATCACTCGCGTGCGAGATTTGCATTTCGGCCGCGAGGAGGGTGCACGTTCAAGGGCAAAGAAACGTTTGCGTCGCAATTTTCGCCCTTACTGAACTGGGATTCTGCCTCTTTCAACGATCCTAAATGAAACTTCTCTTTCGTACCCAGTAAACAGCCGCCTCCTCCTCCTTCGGATGGTGCTCGATGTTGTAACGATAGACGGTCGTGTAAGCGGGCATCTTCTCGTTTCCGTCCGTCCGAGAGGTGTCCCGCGGGGAGAGTTCTTTCTCGCGACCTCTGATCTCACGTCACCCCTTTCTCGCGCGGCAACCCTTTCGCGGCTCCCGCAATCGTCCTCGCGCGTCGTCCCTCGCTCGCGACTCTCGCGGAATTATTCGCGCTTAAGCACTACTGGCTCGGCGCGAGCGCGGGCGGCACTAACTCTGGCCTTTTCCACGCGGCTCTTCTCCCTTTCTCTCTCTCTCTCTCTCTCTCTCTCTCTCTCTCTCTCTCTCTCTCTCTTTCTCTCTCTCTCTCTCTCCGGAGACCTCTCTCGAAGCTCGCTCTCCACGTAAAAGCTTCTAATACCGGAAAAACGTCACAAGTCGAATACTCCTCGTTAATAATCTCAGACGGCGGCGGCTGTCGGATTATCATCCGACTGAGGAATCGGAAATATACGTTTATAAATAAAGACACGTCAAGTTTTTTAATTAAAGATATTTTTACTGATTATCCTTCGATAAACTCCAATTGATAAACTTAGCATTTGAGATAGTTTCCTTAATTTTTTCTTATCGAGATCACTCTTCCTTTTAAAGGAAATTATTTGTGATTGATATTTTTTGTGTTCTTAACTTCTAAAATTTTCTACAGGTTGATTGTTGCCTCAGAATAATCGGAGAAAACGTAATCCTTGGCAATGAAATTCCGTGATGAAATTAACGAGGGAGTAACTTAAAAGTATAAATTTTGATTGCCAAAATATATTGACAAATCTGTCGCTTCTCCTATTTGTTACATAAATTATTTAGATATCACACATTTTTTTTCGTATTGAAAAGTTCAATATCATTAGTCAAATTTTTCAAAAATTTATGTCATTAGAAATGTCATTAGAAATATCTCTTTCAAAGAAATATTTTCAAGCATTGAATCTATTAAATATTATTAGGAAGTTGATCCTAGCGTGTGGCATTTTAAAAAGAAATTCGAGTAAGTCATTTTTAATTTAAGTATTTTTTTAATATGTTGGGAAGAGATTTGTTTCTTTATGTATGTTTCATTATACAAGATCGTAAATAAATTAAATCTTTTAAATTAATTATCTTCTTTCACAATCAGAAACGTTATTAGCGATATCTTTCAAAAATTCCAATGCCATTAAAAATATCTCTTTTTCAAAAAAATATTTTTAAACTTTTATATACTTTTTAATTTTTTATGTACTTATATATTAAAAAGTTGATCCTAGCTTGTACCATTTTAAAAAGAAATTCGAGTAAATTATTCTTAATTTAAATATCTTTTGATATGTTAGGAAGAGGTTTGCTTCTTTATACATTCCATCATTCGAGGTCGCAAAAAGAAATGAAACCCGCTGCTGCGCGGGGAATGTGGTAGGCGACGTCCTGAATCCGCGGGACGTATCGGATCGGGGCAGGCAGAGGTGGTTTCGATGCAAAAGCGATATTTATAGCGTGTGGCAACCGGCTCTGCTGGTGGCGACGGACTTTCCGGCATCGCAGCGGGCCAACAAAAATATATTCACACTTCGGACTTCCCACGAATAAAGGCACCTCCGTGCCTTCGCGCTTCGCGCCCGCCGCGGCGGTGCACGGTGCATCCTGGTACCGCGATGTCGCTGTAATAAACGCGCTTCTCTCTCTCTCTCTCTCTCTCTTTCTCTCCCTCACTTCGCGGTCTCGTCGGTATCGCAAAACCGGTTAAACGTTTCGTTAAACGACGGGAGACATCTGGACGCGAAATCGCGATATCGCAAATCATTGCCCCGTCGTCGTTAAAGTCGCGAAATTTTGACGTCTTTCCAAAAACCACGCTATCCGCCCCTGCAAGCTGCTGGTCGTGCGAATTTACTTTGCGTGAACTTGCGTTGACTTTAATCGCGGGAGGGGTCTACGAGACTTTTCTTTCTCGCAAGATTCTTCCTCTGCCGTTACGCGATCCGGCTATCATGTATCTTATCCCAATAATGCTAACAGCGGGCCAGAATTTCGTCAGCTTGAATAAGCCGTTTCGAAACTGATGGGAGGGACGGATTAAACGCGACAAATGTCCTGTCATCCGCTACGCCCGATGATCCGCCAATGAGTTATTGGATTTCAAAGTGCAGAAGGGTATTTCGAGGAACGAGCTCGAGCTTGCCAGACACCACGAACATACGGACTTGAGAAACCGGAGTACGGCTCGACTCTTATTACGGAGATTCACGTGCCTCTACGATACAGTCGTGTCTATACTTATTTTACGATTTACTTTGATCTAGTTTTCCAAATCTTGCTCCTCAAACGGAATTTTGCATTACGAGCGGCTCGAACGTTTGATACGGTTTGTTCTCTTCCTCGAACGAGCTAAGCTCTTCTGACATCCTCCATGCTTTTCAAATTATTATTTAAGAAAACGGGAAGAAAGATGTTCACTCAGCTGTAAGAGCAATCTCGCCGATTTATTTGCTCCAATTGCTCGCGGTATTTCGGCCACCCGCTAGAAGATCTCTCCGAGAATCCTCGGAAAATAAATAAAAAGACGTTTACGGCGCTAATGATAGGCAGGAAGTTACGACGAGACGTTCTCGGTCCCGTACATTGTATCTACTTTTAGCTTTCGCTTGCATAATTTCGCACGAAGCTGTCAGTCATCGGCCAAACTCTGTTGCGTCTGCTGATATCAGTGATCCTTCGTAACAAAGCGCGTTTCTTTCTTTCATCAATTCTCAATTGCGATTAAATAAAAGTTTTATTTTAGATTTTAGATTTTAGATGAAGCTTTCCTCTCTATAATTAGATTAGAATGTTTTACAGTATTTTTATAGTACGTCTTGTTTGTATACATGGTCTCTCGATTGTATTGGCTTGAGAGATATTTTTCAACTACGTGGCGCCACGCCGTTCTAATAGATAAACGCCGTTCAGACTATTTCAATCCGAGAAAGAAACAAATACCGATGGATCTTAATTTATACGGTGAAACAAAACCGACTCTGTTCCTTCGCGCGGATCAACGAACTCTCCAGCGGATTTGTATTGTCGACACGTGCGCGCGAAAATTCAATTTTCACCCGGTTTCAGAAACTAAATGCATTCCCGGTCTCGAACCCCCTCAGAATTGTTCTCAACACGCATCATTGATGCACCGCTGATTTATCGCTGAATCTAAACAAATTCAGCAATACTTAAGCAAGGCTGACTGGCCTCTAAGAATAATCAAGATTTCATTCAGAACGGAAAACGCCCCTATCGCCGACTCAAATTGAATGAAAATTTATTTCTGTTTTGCTTTTCCTTGTTATCAAATGGAGCAATTTTGGTGTAATTTATTTCTCTCGTTTTCAGTTTGATTACTTTCAATCATTTAACCCTTTAATTTAAGTCCTTTTCTTCTAGACGAAAATAACAGTTTATAAAGGATGCAAATACCTGTGACAGATGAACTCTTTCCTCGCGAATCTCGTCGAGGTGATCGTGCGGCAAAAAGATCGTTCTGCGAAGAGTGTAGTCCGGAGTTGGCGTTGACCTGTACTCCTCGACCGAGGGCGGCGGAACTGGACTCTTCGGTAATTCTTGCGGATGCTCCTTCGGCTTGTACCTGCGTGAAAGAATTGCAAAAATTATTAATATGCAGGTACAACAAGTCGCGCATTCGTGTAACAACAGTGGCAGAACGCAAACAGCTTCGTGGCGGTTTCTCGACGATCGTCTTTATTGCGTTAAAAACAGGAGACTGTGATATTTTTTATTAAAGAAACGAAAAAGTCAGAGACTCTGATCATGCAGGATAAACATCAAAGTATATATATTAATTGTAGAATTGCAGAATTAATCGTATATGACTCTTAATTTTGACTTGAGAATATTAAAATTGCAACTCGCATATCCGAGAGAAGTCTGTTATCAGTTAAAGACGATCGCCGGGGTGCGAAAGTAAGTGGTATAGATTTCAATTGCAGCGGCCAGAAATGTCAGTTGTGTTTTGTGCAAAGAAAGAGAAATTGATTAATCGAGGGGGTGGAATTAATCAGCGTGCGGCGGCAACATAGTGTCATTGTTGTGAAAAAACGGTATGAAAAAACGCGTAGTAATAATAGAGATAGTATTGCATTCTGACAGACTAGTGGCCGCAGCCCCGTTGCCAACGATCGGCCTGAAAATCGTGGGTGGTGACGCGGTGATGGTAGTGTCGGTGGTTGTACGTGATGTTCTTGCGGCACTCGACGGCTCAGACCTTTCGACGACTAGCTTTATGGTTTCGGAGTTTTGGAGGAGATTCTGTGCGTCTACATGCCTCACGTCGCGCGCGTCGTAATCGTCGATCTTCTTGATCATGTCACCCCTCTGGAGCGCCTCGTTCTCCGACTGCAAGCAGAGAGCATCGATCCGGCGCCGTTAGCGGCAATCGTCATCATTGTACTAACTCTTGAAAATTATTGATTGAAATTTCAAGAAACAATAAAAAATAACAAGTATCTCAAATCTCGAAAATACGCGACGAAAATCTCCTTAAAGGTTTATTCATTTCTTCTGGAAGTATAAGATAGATTTCTATAGAAAATAAAATTATATTATATCCTCAGTTTTCACTTTTACACAATTTGACAGCGAATGTCTTCAAAGACTTAGAAAAACTGATATAAAAAATGTGGCTGAAATTGAAGAAGAGAAAAATTGCTGGAACGTAGAATGAAATGAATTAAGGGAGAAGTAAATCATACGTAGATTATAATAAATAATATTCGAATTATCTGTCAACTGATTCTTGCGCAGCATGAAAACAGAGGCAGAGAATTAAGATGTAATTAGAGAACTAAAAAAATTTGTTGGACAGTACGAGTTCTGTACCCATCTCGATTGCGATGTGCGATGTGACTCGCTTGTGAAGAATTTAGCTATCTCGTTGGATCGCAGGCTCAAAAGAAGCAACGTGTCGTATCGTGTATCAATGTCAACGGGCGCTAGATCGAATTGTTGATTTGAGAATTCCTTGGCAGCCTTCTTCATTTCGGATTCACGGGGATTGCATTACGTCCACTTCTATTGTTCTGCTGCGGTGTTCGCCAGCGCGAAATCGTATCGCAGCCAAGTAAGTGGACACTGTAATGAAGTCTCCCTAATGGGAAAAATGACTTGTTCTGCCCGAATAAAAATCATTGCTTGAAAATTAGACGACCCGTTGCCCATAAATGCCGTAAAGAAAGGAACTTACATACTTTTTTTTAAGATATACGTTCGAGAACGCATTGATTATTGCTTTACATTATGATGCCTATAAGGATAAACTTGACTTAAAACTTTGTGTGAATCATCAAAAGATATTTTTAAAACTATAAGTAAATCATAAATCATAAGTAAATGATAAATAAATCATAAATCATAAATCAAATCACGTAAAATTATAATAATTTTTTATATAATTTATAATTCTTTGCTAATTAATAGCTAATTAATTGATTAAGTTACCTTCAATAACTTGTATTTATCTCAAAAATTTATCGTATATCTTTGGACTTGTCGTATTTTCATTATCGTTTATATTATCATTCTTTCTTTTAAAGATTATAAAACTTCAGGACAAAAATATATTTGAATTCAATGAAGTCTGTTTCGAACCTCGCAGGGAGAATCCTAACTAATAATTTAAATACAAAATTAACTGAAGACATGAGAAGATCGGATGAGGATTAAGACGAAAAGAAGAGGCAGACTCACGCGGGTGACAACGATCGGCGTGCCCAGATCGGCGCCTCCGGCGATCCTTATGCCCCATGGTCTGCCGGTGCTGGATCTCTTGAGTTTCACGATTATCGTGTGCCTCCTTGTCATGCTCCAGACTCGGTTCAATCAGCACCACCACCAACAATAACACAATAGCCACGACACAAGCACCTAATCAATTGCGAGATGCACTACGGTAGGCAAAACAATGGGAGAGAGAGAGAGAGAGAGAGAGAGAGAGAGAGAGATATGGAGAAAAAAGAGAACAAGTATACGTTCCAAGAGGGAAAAGGGACGAATTCTCTCGCAAGAAGGGAAGACCTCGCGCGAACAGACGCGAGCGATGGGTCTCCCGGATCGTGGTCGCTCTCTGCTCCACTACTGAGATAGTAGCTGCAGCTGTAGCACTTGCCGACTATATGCCGACTTTGACAGAGCCCTGAGCCGAAAGCGAGAAAGACAAGGAGAGAGGAGGAGAAAGAGAACGGCTCGGTTGCCTAACTCTAATGGAGACCACCGCCGCTAGTCTCTCTGTTTCTTTCCTCGCTATTCTGGCCCCATTTCGAGTTGGCGTATCGCGCCAACATATTGTTCTAATGGTCCGACCCACACTCGTTTCTCTGGCATTCGCCATGTGTGCTTGCGTGCTCGCATAAATGCTTTACAGTCTTTCTTGCCTTGCGGGAGAAATGCGGAATCGCGGATATCCGCGAAACATAATCCGCGCGGAAAGGATTTTTGAAGATGCAGATATTAAAGGCGAGAATTTTGCGACTGAGAAATATGTCTCTTGTTATTTATTTTCAAACAGATGTTTGGCTCGTCTCGTTGTTGTTCTCTAAAGAAAAGAATGATAATCGTAATATCAAAATAACAATAGTTGCTTCTCTCTCAGCAACTAAAACTGCGCGGTTAGAAAGAAGTGTTTCTCTCGCTATGTCGCTTTTTAAGATTTAAAACTATCTACTAATTTTTTTCGGTAGCTCTCTAAAGTGAGAATTTAAAACAATTATTTTTGTTTAATTCAACAAGTTAATTAACAACTAAATTTAATTTAGTAGAAACGCCGCAAGCGGTAAAGTAATTACAAATTGAAGTTTAATTAGAACAAACTGAAATCGAAAGATATATAAGTCTATAATATTATTAAAGTTTAACATCTTCGAATATTGTTTTTAAAAAAATTTTAGATATTAAAGAAATCTAGAATTGAATGCAATTTTAATTTTTCAACGATACACAACATTGAGCAAAATTATTTGTTATTTATTGTATTACAATAAATTTACAGAAATTATTTGTGATGAACGATATACAACACCATTACAATTTAAAGCAATAGAATTTTATATGTATGATATAATAAATACGAGGGGGAGGGGGAGAGGATAGAAATGAACTAGGAAAAAATAAATTATCCGTAACTCGCATAACTCTCATGCATAATGTAACTTTATTAATTCGGTTCGAAACACATTTCGACACGTGTTTCGTGTTTCATAAGCAATCTATTGTAAGTGGGGCGAATTTATATACAGCTTAGTATTCATAGAAGAAGCTAAGAGGTGCACTTTTTCGTGTCAAATATTCCAATGGTTTCTTTATTTACAGATTTGACGTCGAGTCTCGGGAAAAAAATGATTCATTCCTTAAATTATTCCGATATCATACGAAAACAAAGTCGCAATCTACTTATAATTAACAGAAGAACAAATATTCGGAAACTTATGTATTCTTTCAAAATTAAAATTGCCGAAATCGTTCCATTGCCATTATAAAATATTTTGTACAATATATTTGAATATTAATAATATATTCCAGTATAATAATTTAATTGCCGTCGTCGATCAAGTGATTTATTAATCCAGACTTCATCGAGAAATATGCCATTGGAAATCGAAGTGATTGGTTCCGCCAAACGGACGATCGGATGGATATAAATCGGGAAGGAGATCGAAGGGACTTCTTCCGGGTCGTGTGCCCTTCGTACTTACATAGGTCTCGTAAAAGTGGCCTACGGAGAACTTAAGCGCCATGGTCGATTCGCGAAAATCTAGTCGATCGCGTATCTTTCTTCCGCTTATAAGACACTCACACGCTTCTTCCGCCGTTCGTGCGACGTTCACGAGCGGCGAGAAACTTCTCCCCTATGCAGGCCGATTCGTGGCAATTAGTTTGGCTGCACTGTAATTAACGGAGACTAGAGAATCGAAGACGAGAGAAAGAAAGAGTGAAATAATGAGAGAGAGGGAGAAAGAGGACGCGTGTACGACTTAAATTAGCAACCTATGGCGCGAAAGGTTAGTCAATCGCTCTAGTGACTCACTTTACCTTAATTTATACGATCATTAATGCATATCGCCAATATGCGATATGCCCGACATTGGCGGTCGTCAATAATGAATCATCATTTGATTATGCATTGCGACCGAACTCAAGAAGAGAGAGAGAGAGAGAAAAAAAAAGAGAATTAGTTTGGTACGAATACATTCACGAGTTCGGGGAAAATAATATAATAACATCAGGATACCTTTTCGTGTATAAAATATGTTTAATGTATAAAACCTTCTTCATTCTCCTATTAAATGCAATACAGATTAAAAATGATTAAAAATAGTAAAAAAGATTATTAAATAGTCCACTTTAGCATTCAAAAAATGTTCCGTTACAAATATTTAACACATGATGTATATCATAAGAGGATCATTATTTCACAGATATTCCTCGGAAATCGCTCGGCCAATAACTATACGTCGCACTTCATTGGTACCCCCGCCAATTTCGTAGAGCTTCGCGTCCCGCAGTAGTCTTCCTGTCGGGTAGTCATTGATATAGCCGTTACCACCTGTCGAAAGATTATACTCAAATAAATGTCGCTAAACTTTCAAAAATTTTTTTCTAAATTTCATCTTTCATCCTCTACATCTGTTCTCTTACAAAATAATTTACAAATAATTAATACTAATTTCTATCGATAATAAATTTACCAAGTATTTGTATCGCGTCCGACGCAGTTTTCATTGCGTTTTCGGCGGAAAAAAGGAACACCGCGGCGCAATCCTTGCGATTTATGTAACCGGCGTCGCAGGATCGCGCGACAGAATATAAGTAATTCTTACTCGCGCTCAGAGCAGTGTACATGTCCGCTATCTTCCCCTAAAATGTTATTATAACTGGATAATATCAATTGAAGATCGCAAAAATTTTTCAAGCCAATAGAGCATTTAATTCTTATTTTACCTGTATCAATTGGAATTCCGCAAGATATTGATTAAATTGCTTCCTCGAATGAGCGTATTCAAAGGCGACGTCGCAACAAGCTTGCAAAATTCCTACAGGTCCTCCGGATAATATTAATCGTTCCAAATCCAGACCGCTGAAGAGCACGTAAATACCTTTGTTGACTTCTCCTAAAATATTCGCGGCTATAACAAAAATTAACAATTTTTGTAAACAAAAGAATATAAATGTAAGAAACAAAAAGATAATAAATTTCAATCGATTGATAAAATTAATGGATTTAATAAAATTTTGTAAAAAATTTCACAATCTCTTTTATTTTAATATTAAAGTATATTGATAGTAGAATCTCTACGGCTCTTCTACGTTTCTTGTTCGTATGTCGAACATACCCGGCACTTTGCAGTCCTCGAAAATCAGTTCACTCGTATTCGAGCCGCGTATTCCAAGCTTGTCCAACTTCGGTCCCGCGCTGAAACCCTCCATGCCGCGCTCGACGATGAAGGCGGTGATACCGTGTTGCGGTTTATCCGCGTTTGGATTCGTTCTCGCGTAGACGATTAGCGTGTCCGCATCTGGCCCATTGGTGATCCAGAATTTGTTGCCGTTCAATACATAATAGTCATTCTTCTTTTCGGCCCGTAGCTTCATGGAGACGACATCGGACCCAGAACCCGGTTCCGACATTGCTAAGGCTCCGATGTGTTCGCCGTTGCATAGCTATAAAATATCTCGTATAACACGAATCATTTATTTATATCATTAGTGATTGCACATGCAACGTAAGTTCAATTCCATCAAAGAGATTTCTTTAGTGTGATAAAGTTAAATTGTATAAACACATTGTGCATAAACACAACCTATTTTTAAAATTGTAAGTACAATTTATTTGAGATTTACTCGGGAAATATTTATTTAATACAATATTATATATGTATTCTTTTCTATACTAGAATTCAGAAATATTTAATGGAGTTAAATCTGTACATATCGAGGCAAATTATCTTCGAAAGTTTCTGTTTATATAATTTTAAAAATTTATATATCGAAACTTATAGGTCAAGATACATATTTATATTCTCTAAAATATTCCACATGCCACATAATTTTTTTGCCTATACAATGTTCCAAAGATGTGATGTTGAACCGATGGGTGTCAGATTGTCAAATTATCTTAGAAAGCCTCCGTTTATAATTTATATGTATAATAGAGATACATCATGAAAATTCACTTTTACAATTGAAATTACAATCTATTCAAAATCTATTCAACAATTAAGATATTTATTCGTTGAAATATCATGTTTTTTCTCTCACAAGGTACAGGGATGGAAGGATTCATTAAATTCTTTCTTTAAGAAATGTAATGTGTTCAGAGTGAGTTACCTTCGGCAAGTACTTATGCTTCTGTTCCTCCGTGCCGTTTCGATGGATCTGATTAACGCAAAGATTCGAATGTGCGGCGTAACTGAGCCCGATTGCGGCTGATGCTCTGCTTATTTCTTCCATGATTATTACGTGATCGAGATACGTGCCGCCCGTGCCACCATACTCTGGCTTCACCGTAGGGCCCAACAGACCGAGTTTGCCCATGTCTCTCCAAAACGTCTGTATATGTTTCATTTTTTTCATGGAATTGTTAATTGTTGAACATTGAAATCGGAACGCAAGACAGAATTTAATTCATTGCAGTTGGCAATTTACTTCAATTTCTTTTCTGTACTAAAATCGTTTTTCGCGAGCATAGAGCACTTACCCTCAGTTCGTCGAAATTATTTTTCTTGTCAATCTCGGCGGCCTTGGGCGCCAGTTCCTTTTGTGTGAAATTGAAAACGAGCGAGCGAAGCTAAATAAAGAACAACAGACTGCTAATTGCATATATTGCATAATAATTGCATAATAATTGCAATTTTTGTCAATTATTAATTTTTAGCTTATTCATGTGAAAGAAAGTGACACGACAAAATATCGAAAAGTCGCAAGAGAAATGAACATAAGAATTAGATACATTTTTTTCATCGTCATTTATTACATTTTAATAAAAAAATTACTTATAAATACAAAATATCGAGGTGCTATTAAAAATTATATTGACCTTGAGTACTTGTTGTGTAATTATTAACGGATAAATAAAGATTATGTTATAAAGAAGTATATTAAAGTTGACAAATTTAATAAATTGTATAAAAAATCTCTGTATGTGAATTATTTAAAAAATTCGAACACTTTTTAATTTTGATATTCGCCATTTAGTTTCTGCCATTTTGAATTTGTTAACTTTGAAATCTGATTAGTATTTAGCGCCTGAAAAATCCTTAGGTTTTAAAAACATAATTAAAAAATTGTTGAAGTTGAAATATATTTCAACTATGAAAAATATTTCAACTCCAATAATATATCTTTTTACTATTCTCTCTGATAATTTACAATTAAATAAAGATTATCAATATTCCATATATCTTTTAGATATAAAAAAAGTGTAAAAATTCTATTTTTAATTGTGACATAATTTATGCAACAGTCGGTCGATGAGAAAAGTTTTAAAAAACTTTGTAAATTAGTAGTATTCTAAGAATTAAAGTGTATTTTACACCCCATACGAATAAATTGTATAGATAATTGTATAGATAACAGTATCGAAAAGACATGTAGCCAATCAATAATTACTTCTCTTGGGTCTTACGGAAAAGCGATGAATCATTTGGCTGCTACCGTGTCTCTTTATATCACGCGCAGATGCGTTTTAAAGATGGTATACGATTATCACTCTTAAAATAAAAATTGCGCAACATATTATAATATATTTTCGCGTAAATATTATCTAAATTGCAAATTTGTTTTGACGAGTCGTCACTCTTGAGATTACACCGTGTGCAGTGACGTACGCACCTTATGGCGCGGGAACCCCACGTGACTGCGGATTCTACGTTTCTACAGCGCCTCATGCGATTGGTCGAAAATATATTTGAGATTCCGTTATTGGCGAGAGGCATTGACACTCATAGGCACGTATCAACACTAAAAGTCACCGTGCGACTGGCTACTAACCTCTCTCTGCTCGTCGCTCAGCCCGAGGACATTTTCGTCGATTTTGCAATAGCTCAGTGGTCGACATGCGCCGATTTTGCCGACGTGATTCGCGAGTGGCCGCGAAACGGCGACGCAACGTACCAGGAACATTTCGCTAATATTGGGAGTATCTTCGAGAATCAGCGACTTACACTCCGCTCACTAACGGAAAGGGACCACTAATCACGAAAATTATATAACTTGGAAGAGAAATTCAATGGAATTCGTGTATTGTCGGTGTTAAATGATGTCGATTGATAATTGGAAAAAAAAACAAAGGGGATGAACTCGTCACAGAGATATGAGATGAGAGCTCAACGCTGCGAAACTTCACGAAAATAATAATGGCAGATACACTTATCACATTTGAACACACACAAAATTTATGAAACTCGAACTGAGTAATGGGAGGGGGCATTAAGTCCCCCCGAACTAGCAGAAACAGCCAACGGTATATCATAAAGATAATTTTGATTGAAATGGAGAGGAGAGCTTGAGAGAAAGAGGGGGAGAGAGAGAGAGAGAGAGAGAGAGAGAGAGAGAGAGAGAGAGACCGAGATAAAGTAGAATAAGTCGGATAGAGAATATTGTAAAGATGGGATTAAAATGAGATATAATATGTGTAATATGTGTAATTAGTACATAAACTGTATATATAAGTTTTAATGTAAAGCCGAAGTCTATGCAATACTTTAAAGCAAACATAAAATAAAACTACTACTATCATAAAGATAACGCTAACATAGGCGCCGTTATTTTTCTTTATTGTCCAATGATAGACTGTTATATTGGAATAATATTTTCAAACAATGGCGTAACAATAGGGAGGAAAAGATGAAATTTTCTCTGAGTGGCAGATTTTAGGGGCAACAAAATTTTCAATCATTTTCGTGAGAGAAAGAAATGATTTTGGCGATTAATGAACTGTTAATGGAACTGCACGATCATTTTCTTGCGACTATGATCATAATGCATACATTCGATATTTTAAGCGATAAAATTTTAACAATAACAAATGACGACATCACTTAGAAATTAATAAAAAATACTCTCGTTAAAGAATTCTTCAAAGACTTGCGACAAGAGAAACAAATTACTGTCTTATAAATACGTTATATCAGAAATTATGGAAAAATCTTAACAGCATAAATAAGGATAGTAGTAAACGTCAAAATACAATAATTTGAATTTTAATAAAATTTTTCAAATTAAATTTACAAAATGTATATTCTAATTTAAGCAATGCATATATAGAATTTTTTAACTTTTCCAGTAACTGTAGTAAGTTGTGAGAGGAGTTTTAGCAAATTAAAAATAATTAAGAAGTACTTACATTCGACAATGGCATAAAGACGCCTAACAAACTTAGCTATTTTAAATATAGAGCACGATATAGTTTATTAATAATGACAAAATTATTAATAAATTTGCAGAAAAAAGTGTCGCAAAATTAATTTTTAAACGTGTAGCAGAAAAAACATTTATGTATTTTAAACGCAACTATACTTGAAACGCAAATATACTATAAAATAAAATTTAATATTTTTATATTTTTTTCCGAAAGAGATATTTTTAAAACTCCTCGAGCAACATTTCCCTTTGCTACACCACTGTTCTCAAGACCTTCAAGCCTTTATACTAAATCATATTAATATAATGCAATTTTTTATTATATATTACGAAAATAAAATAAGGATTTAATTTTAATTTTTGAAATTAACAATATTTCAATATTTTGCGTTGAATTGTTAACACATTAATATTTTGGCAAATCATTATTAAAATCGAGATCATTTTGATGATTACACAGCCCCACAAAAAGAAAGTGGTCTGGTCCGTCGGACAGACCACTTTTTTATAGGGCTGTGTTATTATTCGATTAATCGAAAATTTGTGTATGTGGGAAAAGATTTTATTATCTATTCGCGATTTATCTATTCACTAATAGATATGAAGATCGCGTGTACCAACAATATCAGATCCTGAATTCAATGGAGTTATACGAAGACTTTAATCTATATCATGCACATCGCTCTTCGGTATGTATCTGTAATGTATGTAAAAAGATGGTATAATATTTATTTAGCATTCATTATGGATTGATAATGCGAGTGCTAACAGAGTTATACGCACAGCGAATATAAACAGATATGATTACTCAGCTTTTCTATTTGCATCTTTATGTATTTTAAAAAATATCATGAAAAAATTACCAAAATAAAAAAATTGCAAAAACTTTAACATTTAGCTTAATACGAACTTCCTTCATGCAACAACTGATGATAAAAAATATAAGTAAAAATAATGGAACAACAATGTATAGTGTTCTAAACTATCGCATATCCTCTTAATAGCAGATTCCGTAGAATATATCAAGACAAAAATCCTAATTGAAAAATGTCTATAACAATTTTAAAAATGGAAGCGATTTTATTTCACAAATGACAGGGCTGAGATTTTGCGTTTTTCTTAAACTACACTAATTGAAAGATTGAAAATGATAGTAAAACATTATATACATATATGTATAGTTTATTTACTCCAACATTATAGTCAAGAATCAGGACTTGGTGTACAATTAATTTTCACATATCTCCACTTCTTCCATTTTTCTCTGCTATACCATGTTTCTATTATTCTTTCTTTTCTTAACTTAAAACTAAAAAAATTTTCCTTTTCTCTTATTTCTAAACTTTCACAGCTCTTCTTTCTCTCTCTCTCTCTCTCTCCCCCCCCCCTCTCCCTGATTCCCTCCCACTCTCTCATTTTTCGTTTAATAATTTTCAAATCTCCTTTTGCTTTTTATCTTTTATCTCTTTCTTTTCTATCCATTACTTCTTTAATGTTCTTCCCTTCTCCTTATCTGAGTCATTATTCCAAAGTTTATTTTTCTTCTTAGTTTCTCCCTAAATTCCTAAACCATTCCTCTGCTATCTCATACTCTCCTACAAAAAGATTTATCCCGCTCCTGTTTATAGAAAATACATAGCCTGTCTTTCTCCTCCAGCTAGATAATATTTGTTTATTAATGTTATTTTCCTCCATATTATTGTATCTTAATTTTATTAAAGCTTTAATTCCCATTCCAATTCCTATTTTTGTTGTTCTGTTCTTTCCAAATACCTCGGTTTTCCTATACCTGCTAACTTTCCTTATATTTTTTATTATATTTCGTTTCTCTTATTTACTTTGCCTTCCTATAACTGCTTTTGTATTTCTCTCTCTCATCCTATCAATTCTTTTTCTAATTATCCTCTAATTATCCCTCTGTTACGAAGAGCTTGTTTTAAAAATATTCTTCGGAGATCGCTCTGCTGATAACTATACGTCGTATCTCACTAGTGCCTGCACCGATTGCGCAGACCTTTGCATCTCGCAGTAATCTTCCTGTCGGGTAATCATTGATATACCCGTTGCCACCTGTTGAAGAATTACACTCACATTAACATCACTACATTTTCAAAAATTTCTTTTCCAAGTTCGATTTTATATTCTCTACATCTGTGCTCTTACAAATAATTTTCTACCAATTTCTTCTAATAATAGATTTACCAAGTATCTGTATCGCTTCCGACGCTGCTTTTATTGCGTTTTCGGAGGTAAAGAGAGCCACTGCTGCGCAATCCTTGCGATTTATATGACCATCGTCGCAGGATCTCGCGAGAGAATATAAGTAGCTTCTGCTTGCGCTCAGAGCTGTGAACATGTCCGCTATCTTTCCCTGAAACGTAATTACAATTGGATAATATCAGTTGAAGATTGCAAAAATATTTCAAGCAAAGAAGGCATTTAATTATTATTTTACCTGTATTAATTGGAATTCCGCAAGATATTGATTAAATTGCTTCCTCGAATGAGCATATTCAAAGGCGACGTCGCAACAAGCTTGCAAAATTCCTACAGGTCCTCCGGATAATATTAATCGTTCTAAATCCAATCCGCTGAAGAGCACGTAAATACCTTTGTTAACTTCTCCTAAAATGTTCGCGGCTATAACAAAAGTTAACAATTTTTGTAAACAAAAGAATATAAATGTAAGAAACAAAAAGATAATAAATTTCAATCGATTGATAAAATTAATGGATTTAATAAAATTTTGTAAAAAATTTCACAATCTCTTTTATTTTAATATTAAAGTATATTGATAGTAGAATCTCTACGGCTCTTCTACGTTTCTTGTTTGTATGTCGAACATACCCGGCACTTTGCAGTCCTCGAAAATCAGTTCACTCGTATTCGAGCCGCGTATTCCAAGCTTGTCCAACTTCGGTCCCGCGCTGAAACCCTCCATGCCGCGCTCGACGATGAAGGCGGTGATACCGTGTTGCGGTTTATCCGCGTTTGGATTCGTTCTCGCGTAGACGATTAGCGTGTCCGCATCTGGCCCATTGGTGATCCAGAATTTGTTGCCGTTCAATACATAATAGTCATTCTTCTTTTCGGCCCGTAGCTTCATGGAGACGACATTGCTAAGGCTCCGATGTGTTCGCCGTTGCATAGCTATAAAATATCTCGTATAACACGAATCATTTATTTATATCATTAGTGATTGCACATGCAACGTAAGTTCAATTCCATCAAAGAGATTTCTTTAGTGTGATAAAGTTAAATTGTATAAACACATTGTGCATAAACACAACCTATTTTTAAAATTGTAAGTACAATTTATTTGAGATTTACACGGGAAATATTTATTTAATACAATATTATATATGTATTCTTTTCTATACTAGAATTCAGAAATATTTAATGGAGTTAAATCTGTACATATCGAGGCAAATTATATTCGAAAGTTTCTGTTTATATAATTTTAAAAATTTATATATCGAAACTTATAGGTCAAGATACATATTTATATTCTCTAAAATATTCCACATGCCACATAATTTTTTTGCCTATACAATGTTCCAAAGATGTGATGTTGAACCGATGGGTGTCAAATTGTCAAATTATCTTAGAAAGCCTCCGTTTATAATTTATATGTATAATAGAGATACATCATGAAAATTCACTTTTACAATTGAAATTACAATCTATTCAAAATCTATTCAACAATTAAGATATTTATTCGTTGAAATATCATGTTTTTTCTCTCACAAGGTACAGGGATGGAAGGATTCATTAAATTCTTTCTTTAAGAAATGTAATGTGTTCAGAGTGAGTTACCTTCGGCAAGTACTTATGCTTCTGTTCCTCCGTGCCGTTTCGATGGATCTGATTCACGCAAAGATTCGAATGTGCGGCGTAACTGAGCCCGATTGCGGCTGATGCTCTGCTTATTTCTTCCATGATTATTACGTGATCGAGATACGTGCCGCCCGTGCCACCATACTCTGGCTTCACCGTAGGGCCCAACAGACCGAGTTTGCCCATGTCTCTCCAAAACGTCTGTATATGTTTCATTTTTTTCATGGAATTGTTAATTGTTGAACATTGAAATCGGAACGCAAGACAGAATTTAATTCATTGCAGTTGGCAATTTACTTCAATTTCTTTTCTGTACTAAAATCGTTTTTCGCGAGCATAGAGCACTTACCCTCAGTTCGTCGAAATTATTTTTCTTGTCAATCTCGGCGGCCTTGGGCGCCAGCTCCTTTTGTGTGAAATTGAAAACGAGCGAGCGAAGCTAAATAAAGAACAACAGATTGCTAATTAATAATTGCAATTTTTGTCAATTATTAATTTTTAGCTTATTCATGTGAAAGAAAGTGACACAACAAAATATCGAAGAGTCGCAAGAGAAATGAACATAAGAATTAGATACATTTTTTTCATCGTCATTTATTACATTTTAATAAAAAAATTACTTATAAATACAAAACATCGAGGTGCTATTAAAAATAATATTGACCTTAAGTACTTGTTGTGTAATTATTGACGGATAAATAAAAATCATGTTATAATGAGGTATATTAAAGTTGACAAATTTAATAGATTGTATAAAAAATCTATGTGAATTATTTAAAAAATTCGAACACTTTTTAATTTTGATATTCGCCATTTAGTTTCTGCCATTTCGAATTTGTTAACTTTGAAATCTGATTAGTATTTAGCGCCTGAAGAATCCTTATTAGATTTCAAAAACATAATTAAAAAATTGTTGGAGTTGAAATATATTATTGAAATATATTTTAACTCCAACAATATATCTTTTTACTATTGTCTCTGATAATTGTATAGATCATAGTGTCGAAGACGTGTAGTCAATCAATTTACTTCTCTTGAGTCTTACGGAAAAGCGATAAATCATTTGGCTGCTACCGTTTCTGTTTATACTACTCGCTGAATTTATACTACCGTTTAAAGACGGTATACGATTATCATGTTTAAAATAAAACTTGCGCAACATATTACAATATATTTATGCAAATATTGTCTAAATTGCAATTTCATTTTGACGAGTCGTCAGTCTTGCGATTACACAGTATGCAGTAACGTACGCATCTTATGGCGCGGAAATCCCACGTGACTGCGGGTTTTACGTTTCTACGCTTCGTGCGATTGGTCGAAAATGTATACTTGAGATTCCGCTATTGGCGAGAGTTCGTCGACTCTCATAGTCGCGTATCAACATTAAAAGTCATCGTGCGACTGGCTAATAATCAGTGACTACTAACCTCTCTCTGCTCGTCCCTCAGCCCGAGAACATTTTCGTCGATTTTGCAATAGCTCAGTGCTCGACATGCGCCGATTTTGCCGACGCGATTCGCGAGTGGCCGCGAAACGGCGACGCAACGTGCCAGGAACATTTTCGCTAATATTGAGAGTATCTCCGAGAAACAGCGACTTACACTCCGCTCACTACCGAAAGGGCACCCCTAATCACGAAAATTATATAACTTGGAAGAGAAATTTAATGGAATTCATGTATTGGATGACGACAGAAATTAATTATTTTCGTTAAAGAATTCCTCAAAGATTGTGACGCAGAGAAACGAATTACTGTATTATAAATACGTTATACTAGAAATTATGGAAAACCTTACAATTAATAGCGTAAATAAGTAGTAGTAAACGTCAAAATACAATAACTCGAATTTTAAAGAAATTTTTCAAATTAAATTTACAAAATGTATACCCTAATTTAAACAATGCATATATAAACTTTTTTAACTTTTTCTGTAACTGTAGTAAGTTGTGAGAGTAGTTTTAGCAAATTAAAAATAATTAAGAATTACTTACGTTCGACGATGGCATAAAGACGCCTAACAAACCTGGCTATTTTTAATATAGAGCTCGATATATCTTACTTTATTAATGATGATGAAATTATTAATAAATTTGCAGAAAAAAATGTCGCAAAATTAATTTTTAAACGTGTAGCAGAAAAATATTTATGTATTTTAAACGCAACTGTACTTGAAACGCAAATATACTATAAAATAAAATTTAATATTTTTACGTTTTTTTCCGAAGTCGTATTTTTAAAAATCCTCGAGCAGCATTTCCTCTTGCTACACCACTGCTCTCAGGACCCCAAAGCCTTTATACTAAATTATATACTATATTAATATAATGCAATTTATTAATTATATATTACGATAATGAAATAAAGATTTAATTTTAATTTTCGAAATTAATAATTTAAATATTTTGCGATGGATTGTTAACACATTAATATTTTGGCAAATCATTATTGAAATCGAGATCATTTTGATGATTATTAATCGATTAATCGACAACTTGTGTATGTCGAAAAAGATTTTATTATCTATTCGCGATTTATCGATTCACTATAAATAGATATGAGGATCGCGTGTGCCAATAATATCAGATCTTGAATGGAATTATACGAAGACTTTAATCTATATCATGCACCTCGCTCTTCGGTATGTAACTGTAATGTATGTATATAAATGGTATAATATTTATTTAGCATTCATTATGGATTGATAATGCGATTGCTAACAGAGTTATACGCACAGCGAATATATGTATAAACAGATATGATTACTCAGTTTTTCTATTTGCACCTTTATATATTTTAAAAAATATCATGAAAAAATGACCAAAATAAAAAAATTGCAAAAACTTTAACATTTAGCTTAATACGAACTTCCTTCATGCAACAACTGATGATAAAAAATATAAGTAAAAATAATGGAACAACAATGTATAGTGTTCTAAACTATCGCATATCCTCTTAATAGCAGATTCCGTAGAATATATCAAGACAAAAATCCTAATTGAAAAATGTCTATAACAATTTTAAAAATGGAAGCGATTCTATTTCACAAATGACAGGGCTGAGATTTTGCGTTTTTCTTAAACTACACTAATTGAAAGATTTAAAACGATAGTAAAACATTATATACATATATGTATAGTTTATTTACTCCAACATTATAGTTAAGAATCAGGACTTGGTGTACAATTAATTTTCACATATCTCCACTTCTTCCATTTTTCTCTGCTATACCATGTTTCTATTATTCTTCCTTTTCTTAACTTAAAACTAAAAAAATTTTCCTTTTCTCTTATTTTTAAACTTTCACAACTCTTCTTCTTCTTCTTCTCTCTCTCTCTCTCTCTCTCTCCCCCTCCCTCCCTCCCCCCTCCCTCCCTCCCTATCCCTCTCTCAGTTTTTTTTAAATAACTTTTAAATCTTCTTTTCCTTTTTATCTTTTATCTCTTTCTTTTCTATCCATTATTTCTTTAATATTTTTCTCTTCTTCTTACCTGAGTCATTGTTCCAAAGTTTATTTTTCTTCTTAGTTTCTCCCTAAATTCCTAAATCATTCCTCTGCTATCTCATACTTTCCTACAAAATGATTTATTCTATCCCGCTCCTGTTTATAGAAAATACATAGCCTGCCTTTCTCCTCCAGTTAGGTAATATTTGTTATTCTCCTCCATATTATTATATCTTAATTTTATTAAAGCTTTAATTCCCATTTCAATCTCTATTTTTGCTATTCCTATTCTAATCTCTATTTTTGCTATTCTTCTCCAAATATCTCGGTCTTCCCATATACCTACTAACTTTACATGGACATTTTAAACATTTAATAAATTGAATAAGAATTGAGAGTAGAGTATTGATCTTTTTTTATGTGGTTATTCCCGAGCGTTTCAAGTACCTACAAGTCGAAACTTCAAACCATCACATCTCATCATGGAAATATCTGACAAATATGTTTTAGATAACACTAAGTTGTTCTCTTTTATAGAATCCAAAAATGTAACTTTATATAGGGATTGTCATTTAAAATTTTAAAGATAACCCCCGCCTCACCTTCGCAATCAGGGTTTAAGAACCAACTTCTATTTACGTTTGAAGGCCCTTCAGACCTTTACAGTTGAAGATCAAAAGCTTTAAAATCAATGGCATAGTTTTCAAGATATTAAGCTGTAAAGAGTTATGTGGGCCACCCTGTATATTTTTTATTATATTTCGGTCCTCTTCTTTTGCTTTCGTCTTTTGCTTTTGTATTTCTTTTTCTCATCCTATCAACTTTTTTCTAATTATCCTTCTGTCACGAAGAGTGTCGTTTTAGAAATATTCTTCTGTGATCGCTCTGCTGATGACTATACGTCGTATAATACTAGTGCCTGCACCAATTTCGCAGAGCTTTGCATCTCGCAGTAATCTTCCTGTCGGGTAATCATTGATATACCCGTTACCACCTGTTGAAGAATTACACTCACATTAATGTCACTACATTTTCAAAAATTTCTTTTCCAAACTCGATCTTATATTCTCTACATCTGTTCTCTTACAAAATAATTTACAAATAATTTACTATTAATTTCTTCCGATAATAGATTTACCAAGTATCTGTATCGCGTCCGACGCTGCTTTCATTGCGTTTTCGGAGGAAAAAAGGAGCACCGCTGCGCAATCCTTGCGATTTACGTAACCGGCGTCGCAGGATCTCGCGATAGAGTATAAGTAGCTTCTGCTCGCGCTCAGAGCTATGAACATGTCCGCTATCTTTCCCTGAAACGTAATTATAATTGGATGATATCAGTTGAAGATTGCGAAAATATTTCAAGCAAACAAAGCATTTAATTTTTATTTTACCTGTATCAATTGGAATTCCGCGAGATATTTGTTGAATTGCTTTCTCGAATGAGCGTACTCAAAGGCAATGTCGCAACAAGCTTGTAAAATTCTGAAATTTACATTCAGATAGCACAAAGTGATGTATAAAAACATTCATTTGTAAATAAAATCTAAACATTTATTTATAAATTATCTGGCGGAAATAAATTTACAATATTCAAGTCTATCGCAACATCGAAATGTAAGAATTTGTATATAATACGCAATTTTTTTTATAAAAGAAAAAGAAACAAATTTTCAAAAAATATAATGCAATTTTTCTGATCCTAAAAGATGCATTCGATAATTTTTATAATATTTCTTGTAACACACAAACACAAAATACAAAATGGATGGAGATGGAAAAACTAAGAATAAATCACTAAGTGATATTCTATGTTATATTATTCCCAGTGTTCCCAATAATAAACTTACCCTATGGGTACAGCAGAAATTACTATTCGTTCCAAATCTAGTCCACTAAAAAGCACATAAATACCTTTGTTGACTTCTCCTAAAACGTTCGCAGCTATAATAAAAATTAACAATTTTTTAGATAAGACTTGATATAAGAAACGAAATAATAATAGTAGACCTCAATCGATTGATAAAATTAATAGATTTAACAAAATTTTGTAAAAAAATTTCACGTTCTCTTTTGTCTTAACATTAAGGTTTATATTGATAGTTGACTCTCTACGTCCCTTCTATATTTCTCGTTCGTGCGTCGAACATACCCGGCACTTTGCAGTCCTCGAAAATCAGTTCACTGGTGTTCGATCCGCGCATTCCAAGCTTGTTCAACTTCGGTCCCGTGCTAAAACCTTCCATGTTGCGTTCAACGATAAAAGCGGAGATACCGTGCTGCGGTTTATCCGCGTTTGGATCCGTTTTCGCGAAGACAATTAGCGTGTCCGCATCTGGGCCATTGGTGATCCAGAATTTGTTACCGTTCAATACATAATAGTCATCCTTCTTTTCGGCCCGTAACTTCATGGAGACGATATCGGACCCCGAATTCGGTTCTGATATTGCCAACGCACCAATATGCTCACCGCTGCACAGCTGTAAAATGTCTCGTATAACACGAATAATTTATTGATATCATCACATTGTTTGCACAAACAATGTGAATTGATTTCCATCGACGGAGATGTCAAAAACACTTTTTAATTTCTGATAAAAATAATTTGTACAATTAAAATTACTCAATCTATTTTTATACGAGACATTATCTCAAAGACGTGATGTCGAACTTGTGTATGTCGAGGTAAAACATTTTAAAAAGCTCCTACTTATACATATAGTTATACATACATATACATATTGTATTTATTTTTATAATTATAATTACAATTTGTTAATAACTTATTCACCTGAATATTTATTTGATGGAATATCATGTTTTCTTTTTTACATAAAATTCTCGGAAAAATGTAATGTTCAGACCGAATTACCTTTGGCAAGTACTTATGCTTCTGTTCCTCCGTGCCGTTTCGATGGATCTGATTAAGACAGAGAATCGAATGTGCGCCGTAATTTAACCCGATAGCGGCTGATGCTCTGCTTATTTCCTCTAGGATTATTATTTGATCGAGATACGTACCGCCCGTGCCACCATACTTTGACTTCGCCGTAGGGCCCAACAGACCGAGTTTACCCAACTCCCTCCAAAACGTCTGTGTCCATATTATTTTTTTTAAAATGAGATTGTCAATTAGAACATCAAAATGGAATTTGATTCATTGCAGTTTGCGATTTATTTTAAATTTTTTATTTTACACTGAGATCGCTTCTCGCGATGCAAAAGATACTTACCCTCAATTCGTCGAAATTATCTTTCTTATCAATCTCGGCGGCTTTGGGCGCCAGCTCCTTTTGTACGAAGTTGAAAACGAACGAGCGAAGCTGAATAAAGAACAGATTGCTAATAATCGTGTATCAACTTTCACCTCTTCGTACGAAGGAAGAAAAAACATGATAAAATATCGTTAACCTCGCAAGAGAAACATTAAAAATTGGATACATATATTATTATTATTATTGTATATTATATTTTATTGCATTTTAATAAGAAAAAAGTTGGTAGTAATTGATAAACAAAGTACTATTAATAATAAACTGAATTGCCTCTACGAACGCACTTTATAGCGCGAAAGCTCTCGCAAGCAGAATCTATTATGCTAATACGATTGATCGAAGCTTTGCTATATGATAAAGCCAAAGCGACTCGCATTTGCATTCATCGTTGCAAAGAAATACCTTCGTTGCTACTAACCTGTCTTTGTTTCTCGCTCAGCCCAAAAACATTTTCGTCGATTTTGTAATAGCTTGATGCGCGGCATGCACCGATTTTAACGAGTGGCCGCGAAACGGCGATGCAACGTGCTAGAAACATTCTGCCTCTCGTTAATTGTTATTGAAAGTTCCTTTGAGGGATAGCGATTTATACTTTGCTTACACTCAAAAGGAAAATATTGGGCATGAGAATTTTTAAATAACTTGGAAGAAAGTTAATGGAATTTGTGTATAATTTGTGTTATATGGATCTCGATTAACAAATAGAAAAATCGAATAACACGAACTTGTCACGAAGTGAATGAGAGATTGAAAAAATTGCAGGAAATCGCTAACGGTATATTTATAACTTTTGATCTCAGTGAGGACATTCAACTCAGAACAAACTAATAATGATTATTAATTATCATTATGATAGCGTTTGTATTCGTTACCGTGTAGGCGATATTATTTTTCTTTATTGCCTATTCCAGATCGATAGAATGTAATATTAGGACTCCTGGGGCTTTTATACTAAATTGTATGATTGCCATGCAATTTATTAATTATATGTCACGATAAATAATTTATAAATTAATAATTTGAATATTTTGCGATAAGTATATGTATAATTATTAACACATTAATATTTTTGTAGATCGCTATTAATTTCGATATTACTTCGTCAAGTTGATTAATCGACAATTCGTGTACGCGAGAAAAGAAATTATCGTGATTTATTTATTCTCTACTAGATATAATGATCGCGTGCCAACGACAACTGATTCTGAAGTCAACAAAATTATACAAAGACTTTAATCTCTATAACATACATGTCACTGCGAGTGTATCGGATTTTATATTAGTGTTTACGATCTCTCGATAAGGCGATTGCTAACATAATTATATGCACAGTTCACAGATAAATGATTTTAGATTTACATATATGTATATATATATATATATATATATATATATATTATATTATAAATATATATTTAATACACACACACACACACATATATATATATATATATATATATATGTATTAAATATTTATATATATATGTGTATATATATATATATATATGTATATATACACACATATATATAAATATTTAATACATATATATATATATATATATATATATATATATATATATTATCATTAAGCTTCTATATACGCATCTTTGTGTTTAAAAAATTATCGTATAAAACAAAAGTTCGGATAAGCAGTTTGCTGTGCAAGCTGGGCGTTTGTTATATCACTTGCATGGCGGATTGTCTTGTTAGAATTTTGTACTGTTAATATTTCCATTGTCCAACGGCATAGAAAGCGTAACGATGCGTTTCTTAGTTCAGTTACAAAAAATAATTCTTAGACATGTGAGACCATTTGGCGTTATCAATTTCTTTTAAATACCTTAGTTATTCATCATAATGCGCATTACGAAAAGACATGTTGTCGTATCAGCACATAATTAATTTAAATTTTTGCGTACGACATCCTTGGCGAATATTACCAGAAGATAATTTTGTGCATCGTTTTGACTAAAATAAATAATATTAAAAACTTTTTATATATTTATTTAATTAAAAATAAAGATCCAACTTTTGCGACAATATTCATATTTTGATACACAGCGAAAGTATTGAGCAAAAATTCGAGAAAATAAAGATATGTTTAATATTTTATATTATTATTTAGACAGATATTTTAGTGCAAGATGTAAATAAATTTTATATAAGTTTAAAAATTAATAATTTCTATCAATATGGAAATGTAAATTTAATTAATCTTAAAAATCGCTATGTATTTTGATTAGTTCGGGGACTGATAATTTTAGCAATATTATTCCAAATAGTTTTTCAATTATAAATAAAAACAGAAATTTACATGTAATTCACAATTTTGATGTAATTTACAAGAGAGAAAAATAAATAATGTAGTGTACGTATTTATATCAGAAATATTTTTAACGTAAATAACTGTTGCATTAAAGTTCCTTGTTACTGACGATTATATTGTGGACATAACGAAAGAAATTTTTAAGAGCATGGTTATTTACTGCAAGTTTGATGGACATGGCTATGTAGTCCACATTTTTTTGTAGACGTTATTATGCATGTGGCAGTCGAAGTAAATTAGTATAAATAACAGTGCCAAATAAGAATCTTATTGTATCGGTTGCATTCACTGGTCTCGAATTTAAATTCTCTGACTATATAGATTACTTTGTCGGATAGAATTAACTTTATAAAGAAGTATCAATTTATTAAATATGATTTTATTAGTCATTCTTTGTAATTAGCAACGAAAAAGTAGATGTGCAACAAACGAGAAAAGTAGATATAAAGTGCTTTGTTGTCTTAACGTTGTTTAAATCGTATATTGTATATTTCAAAGCACAGAATTTAAATTTGTTCGAATGTAGAAATTACATCTTTGTATTTGTTATGACCTCGGGAAATCTTTCCCATGCGTCGTTTGATGAATGCGGTACGCGATCGGCGCGCAACGCGCTACATGCATTAGAGACAAGAGCGGGCACCTCTTATCTGGTTGCATTTATGTAAATTTTGCTTTAATTAGATGAATAACTTATTGTTAGTGAATACTTGGCGTATCACGCCGAGATCGTGCTCGTCGCGACAGCCAGCACGCGGATCTCACGTGATACGCGACCGCGCACAATAGAAGTAATAAGGAAGTTGGGCACGCACGATGAAAAACGAGCTGAAAAACTTTTGTATGGAATTTGGCGGACAGTATATAAACCCCCCGAAAATTTGCGCTCAATCCTGCCTAGGAAGCGTACGTACTCCTGTGTTCGGCATCAGTTTCACTTTGCGCGGAAATAGTCCGATTCTATGATTAGTTCTTAGTCGTGTATATTTGGTTCAATTACTTAGTTCAATTATATTTCTAATTCACTTATGTTACTTCTTTTTTCCTCATTTCTTTGCCCGCAGATGTTTGTCTTCTCTTCTTTCCTGAAAAGTGTTGACTGCGGGTGGCTTGTCGTGTCTCTCTCTGGAAAAATAGTGTCGAAAGTGCGTGCTAGTGCTTCCCATCTTTGCCTTCTCCCTATATAAGTAACCGTCGGCATCATCCTCTCCGCGATAAGAATTTAACGACCGAGTCGGCACCTACCTAGGTCATTCTCTCTCGCTCGCTTTCCTTCTGAGAGTTGTAGCGCGCTCTCATCGGGGCGTTCTTCATCGTATCCTTATTCGCGATCGAGTCCGCGCGCTTCACCCGGGGTGTTCTCTCTCGATTATCTCCGTTCTTTCTCTCGCTTCCGCTCTTCATCCCTCACCCGTGGCTGTAGTGCGCTCTCGTCAGGGCGTTTTGCGGTGGATCCTCCACCGGTTTTTCTCCCCAATTTCTCTCTCTCTCTCTCTCTCTCTCTCTCTCTCTCTCTCTCTCTCTCTCTCTCTCTCTCTCTCTCGCGCGCACGCGCGCCGACGTCCCGTCGCCTTTCCTCGCGCAACACTCTTAATTATTTTTCTTCGTTTCTAATTTTTCTAATAGTTATTGGATAACTATTGGATAAATTGGATAAATTTCCACACTTAAAAACATACAAAATATGTAAATTTTAAAAAGATTGCCAATACGATATGCCCGACATTAGCAGTTGATGATATAATGATAACGCGCCGCATTTCGTGCCATCACCGGTTTATACTTTGGCTGCGGTCCACTTGACGCTTCAAATGCTTCAAAGCGTTCTTCCTCTCCTTCTATCTTTATTAAAATGAAAAGGAAGAAAAATGCTTCGAAGCATTTGTAGCGTCAAGTGGACCGCAGCCTTTGAAATAACAATAATTCCACAACTGTTAGATTACGTGCAGAAATGCAAGAGCTTTGACATACACAGAAGCAATTAAAAAAAATTTTTTTTATTAGAAAAAATATACAAAATAGCGGAGGGAACAAGCCCATAATGTCCGCTTGAATAATTTAAGGGGATACTGGATACCGACGGAACAGTTAATTTCGCATTAACAAGAAATCATTGAATTGGCTTTACAGATTAAAAAATCCTTTTACAGGTGTAAAGTACGTACAAAAACTAATCCTGCTCTGCTCAATTAAAGACCGAAAAAGGCATAAAATTATTAATTAGCTGTCAACTCATAGAAACATTCACTCATATAAAAGTTATATGAGATTAGACACATAAATCGAAAGCACAGCAGGATTCGGACAGGAATAATAAACAGTATGGTAGCAATAAAAGTACGAACAAATCTCTAATATGAGAGATTTTTCGACCAACTCATTTTATTCATTATAGGTTAAATTTAAGGTAAAGAAGAGCCAACATTTTTAATTTTTCTTTGTTTTTGATGTGAAGTCGATACTCGCGTGGTTCATTTTTGCGTGTACTTCAATCTTGCAAAAGGATTTTGGTCAGTATTCATAGTCAGTTCTTATATTTAAGATCATCTTAAGTACAGTCTTAAGTGATTCTAAACCAATCACAGAGCCGTATTAGCTTCTTAAAACATTACTTAAAACGGTCTTGAAATAAGAACTGACTATGAATACCCTTTGTATTCTGTAAAGCCAATTTGATAATTTATAATATTATATCTTAGAATTCCACCTACATTATCGACCTCGATCAAGTTTGAACGTCAGTCTAGCATCCTCTTAAATACAATGGAGTACTGTATGCTTGGTTTGATAGTCGGATAATAAAAAATGTAAATATTTTAGTTACGAATAACGCCAAAAGGAAAATTTAGATTTGTCAATATCATAAAAAAATGTATATAGCCATCTAAAATAATACTGTTGGAAGAAGTACAACTAATGTCTATTTCTACCAATGCAGGTTAATCTCGGTTTAACTTACTTTTTATCTTTTTTTAATTCTTAGGTTTAAAAAAAGATAGAAAGTAAATTAAACCGAAATTAAAATTAATCTGCATTTGTAAAAATGGACATAAATTATAGTTAGAAAATTTAAAAATTTACTCATTTACATAATTAACGCCATCTGATGGTCAACCCTCAAAATTAAGTGGAATATACATATAATAGCATCTCATCGGCATTAGCGGAAATTTAAGGGGATGCTGGACTGAACTTGATCGAGGTCGATAATGTAGGTGGAATTCTAAGATATTATATTATAAATTATCAAATTGACTATACAGAATACAAAATCCTTTTGCAGGATTAAAGTACACGCAAAAATGAATCACGCGAGTATCGACTTCACATAAAAAACGAAAAAAAATTAAAAATATTTGCTCTTCTTTACCTTAAATTTAACCTATAAGGAATAAAATGAGTTGGTCGAAAAATTTCTCTTATTAGAGATTTGTTCGTGCTTTTATTGCTACCATACTGTTTATTATTTCTGTCCGAGTCCTGCTGTGCTCTCGATTTATGTGCATAATCTCATATAACTTTTATATGAGTGAATGTTTCTATGAGTTGACAGCTAATTAATAATTTTATGCCTTTTTCGGTCTTTAATTGAGCAGAGCAGGATTTGTTTTCGTACGTACTTTACACCTGTAAAAGGATTTTTTAATCTGTAAAGCCAATTCGATGATTTCTTGTTAATGTGAAATAAAATGTTCCGTCGGTATCCAGCATCCCCTTAACTTGGAACAGGAATGGAACATTACCTACTGGAAAGTTGTTAGACACGGCTTGTAGTTTGATGCTTAGTAGACGTAGAGGGCGTTATCGTCGAGCATCGAACAATGCTAGTATCGCTAGCGTCGTTAGGTCTGTTCTTTTTAGCTGAACTGGGTGCACTAGTTCAGAGGTTATCTTTCTCCTTCCAATACGGAGGGAAAAGGACAACCTCTGAACTAGTGCAGCTAGTTCTGCTGAAAAGAAAAGGTCTCTAACTTGCCTCTGCATTCGTTTTCTTCCACTGGAAACATATACTATACTAAAAATCTATAATATATGTAACGTACCCTACAGATTTTTAGTATAGTATATGCTCCCAGTGAAAGAAAACAAATGCAGGCATGGGACTGTTGTAATGTTGTTTCGCCGGTAGCACGTTGCTCCTTGACCACATGGCACATGGTAGCATTCGTGAATTGATAGCGAACGTGTTTGGACGTGTTCCGTCTCAAAGAATTTTTCAAGATCGCTGATGCAACCAACCGCATTTAGTTGTCCCGTCCCAAAAGGACATAAAATTTTTACTACTTGGCCGTATTGAGTCTGGACAGAGATCAGGTGCCAGCCCCATAGGGGGAAAGGAAGAAGAAGAAGATCACATGGTCGACTTTACAGATAGAGTTGAACTTGTAACCGTGGAAAAGAACGAACGAGAGAGATGGAGGTAAAGCCCTTTGCTTTGTTTTCAACTCATACATTATACACTCTGAAGCATAGAATTTAAATCCGTTCTATGTTGGAAATACATTCTTTTTCTGTTTTTTTTTTTAATAATAAAAATGTTGGAAATTACATTTTGTAAATAAAATAAATTTTCAGGCATTAAACCCAAACTATTAAGCAAGTCTATAGATTCTATGCCTCAAAATTTACAAAATATATGAATTTTAGAAAGATCGTTTGTAATATAAATATACTTACTGTATACTTGTAAAAGTCTTTTTTCTGTATTATGGATCTGCAAATAACTGTATAAATATTATTAATTATTATGTATTACATATTGTCAGGATAAAACGAAATTAGTGGCAGCGTTTCTTCGGAGCAAAGGTTTAGTAAAGCAGCACATAGATTCTTTTAACTACTTCATTAACAAGGAGATAAAAAATATCATTAAGGCAAATGAAAAGGTTCAGAGCGACGAAGATCAATATTTTTATCTAAAGTAAGAACAATGCCGTGTATAAGATGCCAGATGCAATTATAATGCAGATTAAACAGTTTTTGTTTTCTGACATTCCAGGTATTTAAACATTCAAGTAGGCTCGCCTGAGGTTCAGGAAAGCTATATGGTAAATCGGCCGACCACGCCACATGAGTGCCGCTTACGAGATTTAAATTATTCTGCCTCAATTTTAGTGGACATTGAATATGTAAAAAGTAATCAGCGAATAATTAGGAAGAATTTGGTCATCGGAAAGTAAGGAACATTGAAATAGGATACCCAGAAAAGAGATATATAGAAATTATTAGGATATAACATTATATAATTATAAATGTTTACAGGATGCCAATAATGTTGCGCAGCTCTAACTGCGTGTTGACGAACAAGTCCGAGTCTGAGTTAGCCAAGATGAATGAATGTCCACTTGACACTGGCGGTTATTTCATCATAAACGGCCAAGAAAAAGTTGTATTGATACAGGAGCAAATGGTTAGGAACAGAATAATTTTAGAAGAAGACATGAAAGATTGTGTTGTTGCGGCGTGCAACAGTTTTACCCACGACAAAAAGACCAAGACGAACGTCGTAGGTAAAGGTGGAAGATATTACTTAAGGCACAATATGTTTCAAGACGATATCCTGATTACCGTTATTTTCAAAGCTATGGGCATAGTAGCCGACTTGGAGATCATGCAAATGGTCGGAACTCAAGAAACGTATTTGAACAAATTTGCAGCTAGTCTAGAGGATTGTCAAGAGCTGGGCATCTTTTCGCCAAACCAAGCATTGAAATATCTCAGTAGTAAACGGCGACAGACGAGATTTTATGTCTCAAAATCCCGTGTTAGTGACGAGATGAGAGATATGTTGGCAACAAACATATTGTCCCACGTACCCGTTGTCAATTTCAATTTCAGACCGAAGGCACTGTATCTCGCTTTGATGATCAGAAGAGTTATAAATGCCCAGGCTGATCGCAGTCTGATCGACGACAAGGATTATTATGGTAATAAACGCCTGGAACTGGCCGGCTCGCTTCTTGCTCTCATGTTTGAGGATCTGTTCAAACGATTTAATTGGGAGCTCAAGCAGATTGCTGATAAGAATATTCCCAAGATAAAAGCAGCACCGTTTGATATAGTTAAACATATGAGACACGATATAATTACCAATGGACTGGCTTTCGCCATTTCATCGGGTAATTGGACAATCAAGAGATTTAGAATGGAACGGCACGGTGTGACGCAGGTGCTGTCAAGACTCTCATACATCTCGGCGCTTGGTATGATGACACGAGTCCATTCACAGTTCGAGAAAACCAGGAAAGTCTCCGGTCCGCGATCATTGCAGGGCTCGCAATGGGGCATGTTGTGTCCGAACGACACTCCAGAAGGAGAAAGTTGCGGCTTGGTGAAGAATCTGGCTTTGATGGCTCATATCACCACGGAAGTGCCGGAGGAGCCAATAATAAAATTGATGCTTAATCTCGGCGTAGAGAATATTCACACTCTCGCTGGGGAAGAGCTAACTAACAAAGGTGTGTACACGGTTTTTGTGAACGGTATCATTGTAGGCATCGTGCAGGAATATCAGAGACTGGTACGTCAATTTAGGTTGTTACGTAGAAAGGGATATATCAACAGTTTTGTATCGATATATATGCAAAATCGGCACAAGTGTATTCAAGTCAGTTCTGATGGCGGGCGATTATGCAGGCCGTGTATCATCGTCAAGAATGGAAAATCTCTTGTTAAAGAGAAACACCTAAAGGATCTTGAGCGAAATATCATATCATTTGAAGATTTTCTTTACTACGGTAAACAATTCATGTTTATTTTATTTAAATTGTGTATGTATATATATATATATATATATATATATATATATATACACATATGTGTATGCAATAATGTATATTTATATTGTGTGTGTATGTTTTTTTAGTTGTATAATAATTTTGTCGCTTACTGCTTTAGGTTTGATTGAATATTTAGATGTAAATGAAGAAAATGATAGTTTAATCGCATGTACGGAATCCGAAATCAATGATAACACAACGCATCTGGAAATCGCGGAGTTCACGATGTTGGGAGTGTGCGCAGGATTGATACCATATCCTCATCACAATCAGAGTCCGAGAAATACCTATCAATGCGCCATGGGTAAACAAGCGATGGGGATCATAGGATACAATCAACGTAACCGCATCGACACAGTCATGTACAATCTGGTGTATCCGCAAAGACCTATAGTGACAACTAAAGCAATCGAATTAATCAATTATGATAAGTTGCCAGCCGGTGAAAATGCGATTGTCGCTGTGATGTCATACAGCGGATACGATATCGAGGACGCATTGATCTTCAACAAAGCCTCTATTGATAGAGGATACGGAAGGTGTCTAGTGTATCGAAACGCGAAATGTACGTTAAAGAAATATGCTAATCAAACGTACGACAGAATCATGGGACCGTCGATAGACGCCAATACTAAGAAACCTCTATCGAGGCATGAAGCTCTTGACAGCGACGGTATTGTAGCACCTGGTGAAATGGTGGAAAATAAGACTGTAGGTATCCCTTGTTTGAATATTAAATACTTCTTTTAATTAATATCAACTCATTATTTAGTGCATTATTTAATATTACGTTATATGCAGATAATGGTAAACAAGTCGATACCTACGCCTAGTGAGAATATCGACTCGGTGAGCTCTGGCAATGTACAAACACAAAATACGGAATATCGAAACGCGGAAATTCCATTCAAAGGCTTGGTCCCAGCATATGTAGAAAAAGTTATGATATCTAGTAATGCAGAAGATGCCTTTTTAGTAAAACTGTTGTTGAGACAAACTCGAAGACCAGAGATTGGTGATAAATTCAGTAGTCGACACGGACAGAAGGGCGTTATAGGTACAATTATTCTGATATTTTTACATTGTACACTAAAAAAAGATGTATTAATCTCCAATAATGTTTATTCAGGTTTAATCGCGGAACAAGAAGATATGCCATTCAATGATCAAGGCATGTGTCCCGACATAATTATGAATCCACATGGTTTCCCTTCTAGAATGACGGTTGGAAAATTAATAGAGGTACTTGCAGGCAAAGCTGGCGTCGTGAATGGAAAATTCCAAGATGCAACAGGTACATTTCAAGAGATAACTGATCTATTTGACTGTGTTTAATCTTACTATATAATTTTTAATCTTTCTAGCATTTGGTGGTGCCAAAGTAGACGATATCCGCGAAGAGTTAGCGAATAATGGCTATAATTACTTAGGTAAAGATTTCTTTTACAATGGCATGACTGGAAAACCGCTGACAGGATACATCTATTCTGGACCAGTAAGTTTCTTTCTCTTAAAAAAAAATGTTATTTAATCTATCACTCTAAATGAGAAATTTATTTTGAAAAAATAGAAAAATAGACAATTTTATTAATTTTTTAATAAAGATCAGATATATTGTTGAAAAGCATAATTGTTTTGTAAGAATTCTATTCATCTTAATTAAATATTTTGTCTGACGAGATATTTTTATATAATTACAGTTAAAATTCAGTATAGTCATATTTAAATTCGTTTATTTTTCAATGTAAGAAGGATTTATATCTCTTTTCAAATAATTGATACAATTATAATGTAGATAACTAAATAAATACATTTGACGTTTGTCGTGTGACATTTAAAATGTGATTTGTAGGTTTATTACCAAAAATTGAAACATATGGTGCAAGATAAGATGCACGCTCGTGCCAGAGGACCAAGAGTAGTTCTAACACGTCAACCAACAGAAGGACGTTCTAGAGAAGGTGGTTTGCGACTGGGTGAAATGGAACGTGATTGTCTAATCGGTTACGGAGCTAGCATGTTATTAGTAGAAAGACTCATGATATCGAGCGATGCATTTAAAGTCGACGTTTGTAATAAATGTGGTCTGATAGGATACAATGGTTGGTGCCAAAGGTGCCGATCCAGTTCATCTGTCTCTACGATAACGATGCCTTATGCTTGTAAATTATTATTTCAAGAGCTGCAGTCTATGAATGTAGTACCTCGTTTATCTCTTAAGGATTATTGTGATTAATAGTATTTTATAATAGAAATAAAAATATAAGAGATGTAATATCAAATAATAATAATAAAGAATATATTTCAACAATGTTTAAAAAGATTTTAAGTATATGAATATATTTGTTTAAGGTTGGATAACTGCATGGACAAAGTCTTCAAGATTTTAGATTTATTTAAATACAGAATAGAAATAACATCTGTGTATAAGTCTTTACAGATTATATAAAATTAACATTTTATATATATATATATATATATATATATATATATATATATATACACGCACACAGACAAAATTAGTATACATTTTGGAAGACGTACATGTTGGTCTTTGGGGTTTGATTTTTGGAGAAATCTCCATATAATTGTAAGTGCTATTTAACAAATATTTATGTAACTCTCCAGTAATTAACTGGATTCCATTTATCATTCATCTCATACTCTTTCGTTCACAATCCTCAATTCTTTGATTAAGCTCCTATATAAACTGAAGTATATATAAATTAAAATCGAATCTGGAACATATTGCCGATTACGGGTTGGCTGCTTTTAAGTATACTTTGTTATGGCATATTTCTTAACAAGATTAAGCGTAAAGGTAACTTTATATAATATAAACTATTATAAAACTAATATTATATAAACTATATATGTATATATAATTATATATGTATAGTTAAAATTTAAAAATATTTTTCATTTCTTAATTCAACATTTTTCTTTTACTAAGCAAACATTTAAGCATTTCATTTAATTATTCACAATTTATCAATATTATAAAGATTCCGCAAGCAAACGAATTTCTGGATTTTCAATACTGTTTTTACTTTGTATGAGTCGTAATTCGATCCTTCTAGCCGATTGTGCTTTGGTATCCATACACACTGCAAATAATTGTTTATGTTAACAATACTGAAATACACAACGTGTCAATATGTAATTTACCTTTAGAATATTCATATGTATTAAGCAACACGCTATACAGAGAATTTATAGTTTTTTCCATGGTGGTTTTCATGTCAGTTTGCAAATATTCGTGAGCGAGGAATAATGCGGCAAAGAGATCTCCGGAACCCGTAAAAGTTGCTGGTATTTTAGGAATGTCTATTTTTATTAATGCGTCATCTGAGAAACAAAAACAAAAATGATAATGCAAATCTATTATTATTTCGATGTTTGTCTTATCTTGCGTCATCAACCTTTCGCAGTGCTCACTATCGCTGTCAATTTGTCACTAAGTTCAGTCGAGGATACAGCTACAGTTTTTGGTCCTTTTTGATGTAACTTTTTAATCGCATTTTTCAATTCGCTCATATTAGTAACTTTTATATCTGTAAGCAATCTAAAAGTATAAATAAAAGCAATATATAAATGATCATAAAAAGAATATATTCATTTCTAAAATTATTGACAATTTATATATTGTGTCATCCCATATGTATATAAATAATGTAGTATGAGGAATCTTTATTTAGCTCAAAGTCGAAAAACTTTTATTGCCAAAAAATTGAAAATTTAAGATTAAAATGAGAAAAAGTTGTAATTGATAATAGAAAGTGTATATATTTAAATTAAAATTAAAAGATCAAATTTTTTGTTGTATTTAAAAAATGTCTCTAAAAAAATCATATTACTTATTGGAATAATCCAATAATTGCAATATTGATTAATGTATTGAAACATATATAAAACGGAAATCAATATTATTATACATACTCCAATTCAAACTGGTTTGGAGTTATCACATCCGCCAATGGGACTATCTCCTCTTTGTAAATTTCTTTCAATGTTTCTGGGACATACATCTTGCCATTATCGCCCATAACAGGATCGCAAACTAGCAAAGAAAAAATATAATAAATTAATAAAAAAAAATTTAGTCACATGAAAATTAGCGTTAATCTAAAATAAGGAGCCTCAAACTTTTTTATCAAAAGGGCCATATTAACATTTTTTTAATGACTAAGAGGCTGGATAAGTTTTTATTTTTGAAGATCATATAAAAATAAAATATCTTCATTTTTTAATTCTTTTTTATTTTATCGAAATTTCTTGACAGTATATCTATTTTGTAATTTTTAATTACAAAGTCGCTATTGTTTACATTGTTGCAAAGCTATTTTTCAATACATCTTATGCTCAACATATAGTGATAATAATAACATCATGAAATATTAGAGAATCCAGGCCTACAGTCTGAAAAAACTTCATGGGGGCCAAATCTGGTCTATCTAGAAAACCCTAATCTAAAAGAAAACATACCATATATAATGTTTGGATTTTTGGCTTTTAGAGTTGTGACTAATAATGCCACTCTTTTCAGGAAAGAAGCAGAGCCGATATATCCAGTTAGTAAATGCGTATAATTGTCCAAGTCATTTTGCGCTAGGCCTTCGACTAGGTCCTCTAAAAACGTAATTACATTGAATGCACACTGCATTGCATGAAACTGAAACACAGCATTATCTATTTCCCAGAAAAATCTTACCTAAATCTTTATCATTAAGTACTTGACCTTTAAATACTTTATAGCCAGTATGATTGGACAATTGTACAGAGTTAATCGCATCAACCTCAAAGCCTAATAGCTAATGAAAAAAAATTGATCTCTTAATTCACTCTGTGTTTCGTCAAGTACGTAAACATATTCCATTGTTATATCCATGCAAAAAATTTTTACGTAATAATATGTAATAGAATTAAATGAAGTTTGCTTGTTCTAGATCGTTGCAGATTATCGAAAACAAATTGGCATCGGTAAGAATTATATTTAAATCAAAAAGAGTATTTTTTTCTCTCTCAGAAAGATAATTGACAACTGATGTACACGTTGTCTCAGATTTGGATGGCCAAACTGTAGGGGTGAATTCAACACGACAAAACAAGAAACTTTTCTACTTGACACTTTGGTCAAATCTCAAAAATAGCCCCCCAGGAAGAACAAGAAATCACAAAGATGTCAAAATGACATCAAAATGTCATTATTACGTCACTTTATCACTGCTTTAGCGTTATTTTGATGTCAATATTGATGTCATTATAATTTTTGTTCTACCTGGGAGTGTTTTCCTAAAATTTAATAAAAACGAGGTATTTCTACTATTTCTGCCAAATTCAAATACAAGGATAAAAATTATAAATTATTAATTTTTTTAATACTTAAATTGTAATTAAAACTACAATTCTTATAATTTTGAATAATTTTCCAAATTGCTACATTTAATAGCAATATTCTATTTTCATTAATTTTCATTAATTTTTCATTTATTTATAAGAAGCGCTCGTTTTTAAATTTGCCAAATAAAAAAGTTCCTTGTTTTGGTACGCTGAATTCATTCCTTCCAGTTTGGCCGTGCAATTCTGAGACACCCTGTATAAACTTTCGTTCCACTTATAACAGATCTTATCTCTCTAATGCTTGCATCTTATCTCTAATGTTCTACGTGTCTCTTCGCGATAACCAAACGCAGGCGAAAAAAAATCAATCACGATATCGAATTATCGCGGTTTTTACCGCTAAAAATTGGCGACGTGGAGAGAGGGGGAATGATCGCGGCGACGAGAGGAATTCAATTAAATGAGAAACAGTCACGAGGTCTCTACGCGCGGTTTCACCTGCAACGGAAAAGTAGCGCTCTTGTTGCCGACGTATCCTGACACTACGTGGCTCTGGATCGAGAGAATGCGCGGCGTCTTGGCGGAATACATGGCTGATCGGTTGATTCGTCACGTCACCGCGACACTTTCCTTCACTCCCTTCTCAATATACGCACGAGCCGCACATCCCCGTAGATCCGCTGCTCACTATCGGGCTGCTTGGTAGCGCCAGCTCCTGCTCCAGCAGCGCGCTGCGCCGAATGACTTGAAGTTGACGCTTATGCAATTTGTTTACCGACCAGTGCAGGAATCCGACGACAGCGGACCCCGACGAATTCTGACAATGAGATTTTCCTAAATAAGAGAGTGCGTTGATTGCACTAGGTTGTACTTTGCGCACTGAAAATGAAATAGAATATAATATATTATATATGTATGTGTATATATAAATATATATATATATTATATTCTATTGAGTATGGCCATGGCTGCGGTCCAATTGACGCTACAAATGCTTCGAAGCATTTTTCTTCTCTTTTTTTTAAATAAAGATAGAAGAAGAAGAACGCTTTGAAGCATTTGAAGCGTCAAATAGACCGCAGCCCATACAGTAAAGATGCGCACTGTTTTAAATCTAGCGCTATGTTTGACAATGTTACGATACATCTTTAATAGCGGAATATTTCTCTTTCCTTCTTCTCTCAATGCCGATATCACCTTTATCATAATATATAAAAATACGTGTCAATGTATACATATACATATATTCAATACCCAAATATCATTATTGCACGTATTACAAATGTGGATAACTATAAAAATTGGATATTCATCTAAAATATAAATATACGTCTGCTATTAATTTACATTAAAAATGTACAAGTATCATACTCACTGCAATCATTGCAGGTGTAGATAACTGGGGATATATACATATGTATCATAAAGCTTAAGCCTTGTGTCCACGATGCTAGAACTAAGATCTCGGTCCGAGAAATTTGTAGCCAATCAACATGCAGCTTTAATGGAAAAGTGACTATTTTATTAGCCACACGTTTCTTGAACACGTCACTTGGACCAAGTATGTATGTACATACATATGTACATACATACATACGAGACTCGATATGATTCGCGAGAGTCTCGATCTCGAGTCACAACGCGCAGCTGATCGCGCGCGCCCTAACGTCACATGTGCGTTTAGTTCGCGTTTGTCAGGTAGCCTCGAACGTGTGCGAAATTGTCGGTGCCGCGGCTGCGATTGAGTGCACGTGATTGCGCTCCGCTGATGGTACACGATCGACCAAGAAAAATGTATGTTCAATTTTATGGGATGACGATGAATTGACTCGCGCGTGCAAGCGAGCGAGCGATGATGCTTCCAAATGAGGTTAATAACGGCTTTATATACATACATACATATTTTTATATATTTCTATATATATATATATATATATACGACTGAATGTTCGACTTGTCAGGTATAACGCACTAACGTCATTGTTTGTTACTTGCCGAAGGTCCTGTCGTAGAGACGAGACAGTCGTCTGAGACGTGAGAGAGACGTCACGAGAGCATAACGCTATCCCATACGATCCAGACAGAGAGAGAAAGAGAGAGAGAGAGAGAGAATGTACTGCTTACAGTGGCTGATTCCGGTGTTACTGATCCCGAAACCCGTGAATCCGGCGCTGCTGCAAACCCACGTCATGTTCATGGCACTCTATCTGATCGGGTTCTTCCTCGAGCGAAAGCCGTGCACCATTTGCAGCCTTGTATTCCTCGCCGCTGTCTTCCTCATCTGCTACAGTGGAATAGGCAATTGCTTGCTCTGGAGCACAAATTGCGACACAGTAAGATGCGACAATGGTTAACGCTCGCCACATGTCTTTATTTCGATTTAACGTTTAGAGAATTGTCCCCTTTGTCCCTTTTTTTTCCTTTCGGCGCGCGCCACAGTTTTTACCGCTCTTCCCTTCCCTCTCCTCTCTCTCTCCTCTTCGAGCTTTGAACGTAGTCTTTCCATTCGCTAACGTTTGTTTTAGTCTTCATGGGGTAAAACTGTGAAAGTGATAACGTCATGTCAGTAGCCTTTAGCCTTTACCAACATTAGCTTTTTCACGTATTCAAAACTTAGTCAATCTATGATGTCACGATTCATCGGACATTTGCATCTTGAATATATACATATATATACATGTATATACACGTACATACATATATATATTCTTTGAATCACAGGATTCCAAATAAGCAAAACGGTGATACGATGTATTTGACGATATTCCGTCACGTAGATTCTAGAGTTTTGTTGCAGTTGTCGACTGTAATGAAAATTAAGTAAATTTCTAGATTGTAGCGTTCCACGATGTAGATATTCCTTGATATATGAAAACAAACAGCTAATTTTATAAATATATTAATAAAATAAACTTTGTTGCGGAATAAAATGGAAACCGAAGATTATGCTGCCACGGGCACCGTGTCTGTCTTTTCTACTTGTAATTTCTTGCAGTTTTTACTCCAGCTCTCTTCTGTTTTACTCAATTCTGAATGATTACTTTTCCGAATAGGATCCTAGATTCTTCCACATGTCGTGTTAAAGGATGTTGATATGTACACAGAGACTCAACTCATTTTCTTCAAATCACTCGCTTCAAGTAATATGTAAAATGATTATTTAATTGACACTAGGTGCAAAATATATGGATAATTTTAATTTTGTTAAATACTCAACTGTCACGGTATTTAACAAGATGTATTTGGACAGTGCATCTGTACCAAAGTGATGTACGAAAGTCAAAGACGCTACTTATTGTAGATAAGTTGCGTGAAACCTGAAAACCTGGCAATGTGTTTGTCCATCATGGAATTAAATAGAAACGGTTGGTTGGCGCTTACACGACAGGCGTAATTATGTTATACAAGTGAAATTGAAATGACGCAAACCGTACACTTTGTACCGTATATTTATCAATGAAGTATTATGTAGACTAAAACCCCTCTCTCATCAAATCTTATCTAATTAAAATGTAGCGGAATAGAATGGAAGGGACTGGGTGGGTTGGCGATGGAAGAGCTAAAAACACAGAAACGTATATCTTTCGGATCATTGATTTTATATTATCAAAGATATAAGTTATGTTTATTTTTTAATTCAGATGTCTCTCATAAAAAGAGAGATGTAAGTGATACACAAGTTTTGTGCTGTATAATTTATGATTGTATATTTACTTGCTATCCATAAATATAAATATATTTAATTTAGCAGATGTAAGTAGCGTTACCATTGTAAATATCGATAGTCATGGTAACCAAAAATTATCCATATAATAGCTCATGAATGAAATAGATGAGAAAATTAAATTAAGAATCATGTCAGTAAATCTTTTATATCTCGCTTTGATTGCGTTGGTGCGAAGGTCACGTATCTTTCTGCATCCGTCATATAAGCTTGTAACAATAATTGACATAAAACAACTTTGTTTTTGACAGAGTTGCACGAACATTATAACGACCTTGAGAACATTTCTACTCGGATTCGAGCTGATTAAAAGCTCTTGATCAAAACTTTGAGTGAAACTATCGTGTCCATATTTTTTATTTTATATGTATATATATAAAGCACAAGTAATGTAATGACTTTGATTGGAAAGTCTCGCGATTAGACGATGGATTTATTCGTTAAAACGGGTCTAATTTAAAAATGTGCTGTAACTTTGCTACAATATACTATTCTTTGTAATCATTGCTTCCATGTAAAGCATAAACCGAATCTTTATATAAAGAAATAAAAAGAAAAAGCTGTAGATTTACAATATATCGTAATAAAGAAACCCCTATGAACTAAACAAGTGCTTGCTTCTTTTCTTTTGGTACATCCTGTACGTTACAAAAACATTGATAAAAGTTCCATTCGTACTTGGGTGTCAAAATAAAAATGTGAAATTATCAGCTTCGGTTCTTAGAACATATTTATTTTAGATTTTTATATTTAAAAAAAAAAATTTACTGAAGGGCTTTTCCACGACCAAATCCACCACGGAACTCAAGATCGCCGGTACCGGCGCCTACATCAGCCTTCTTGTCACCAGCACCTGGAGGACCGCCCGGTCCTCGTCTATATCCCGCACGATCTTCCGTTGGTCTCGAGCCTTCGCTTCTAGTTGCGGCAGGTCTCGGTCTCGTAGTTTCGGATCTTGGCTGTTTCTTAAGTGTAGAAGGTACAATTTCAGGTGGCAGATGTAAGTATCCACGGAGATACTCTATACCATCATTTGTAAGATACCAATAAAAGTGTCTCCAGGCAAATTGTTCCTTTACATATCCTCTAGACTTTAGAGACTAAAAACAAACAGGTAAATAGATAACGAAATGAAACTTATCAACGTTAAGGTACAAGCAGATGATACGTCATAACGTATGACAGGATTCATTGATCTTATACGCGTAACCAAGATGGGAAATGGCAAAGATTCTTACCTGCATAGCCTTAATGACTTGAAGATTAGGAATATTTTCTAGTTCTGGATGTTTTGCTGCATGATAATCCTTCTTTGCTACCATGACCCCCTCCTTGAAAAGATACTCGTAGATAGCCACGCGATTCTTTTTTGGCATCAACATTCTGCAGACGACACAATAAAAATGATAGAGATATATATATATATAGGCCAGAGTCTTTAAATTCTCACAGCATTTGAATCTACAGAATTCTAAACTCTCAATTCCCTAAAGAAAAAACACGTGAGATGAAAGTCGGATTAGAACCCATTAGACCTTTCTAATCCTTCGCGTAAGCGTGGAGCCAAGCATCATCCCAGAAGGCAACAACACTAGAGTTTAAGGTTATGTATACCTTCGTAATAATAAAATACATATGTGCGTGTTTTGTCATAAAAGTTGTCGTGTTTCAAAGTTGTACGTAACTATGTAATCTTGAACTAGAGAAAAAGGATGAATTGAAGATTTTTCCAAGATAAAAGAGAGACACAAGGAAGTATACAAGAGTATACAAGACACGTTAAACTCGCAAATATTCCATGTAATAATGTATGAAAATTGTATAGAATAAAATATACTTGAATTTGATAGACTGCGAATTTCAATGAACCTTCCGCTATTTCGTACGTCTCACAAACAAATAGGATTAAAACGGATACTGCAGGAAACCCAACTCACTTGACGATTCTAACGTGGGCTCCTTCTCGGAAAGATGGAAACAGCCATGCGCTCGTGACTCGCGATCGCGTTGTGTTAAGGCCGGTTCTACACGACGTCGTCGCGTAAAGTTGCCACCAATCATAATCAAGCCTCATGAGAATGCTTTGAATGTAATTGGTTACGGTACGACATCCGACTCCGCGTCCGACAACGTCGTGTAGAACCGGCCTTAATATCCGCGAGTGTTGTATGTATGTATTCCCTTTTTCCACTTTCGCGTTATATGACTTTATTACTTAATGAGAACATGCGATTAATCTGTTCCAAGGTGGAACAGATCGAAAATATACCTATTCATTTGGTCAACATTCGTCAAACGAGAGAGTGCAATGAAAATAATTGAAAAATCTTAAATTGATTAGAGTTTTTGGTTAAATTTAAAGCTCGCAATGTGCTCGTAATTAAGTTACGATTATCCTATTATAAAACACATGCTATGTATTCCGTAGACACAGTCTGATTGCCGTATCATGAATTTCCATTAAAAAATACAAAACAAAGGACGACTTTTCTCAATAGCAAGAAGATGCAAACGTATCAAACGGCGACTGCCCTCCATTTCACGTTTACTAGTCAAACGGCACGGTTGCAGCAGTGAGACGTGGTGGTTTCGAACGTAAACCTCTTGTGTATGTGGTACACGGATATCACATGGATATCACATTACATTACGCTATATAATTACATGTATAATGTTATACCATCTCTGGGCAGGGTCTTTGACCTATTTTTAGCAGCGGCAGCGCACGCTCTATCATTAAGATATTGTCGTTTCTCTGTCTTTCAGCAAGTTTCGAAACAACGGTACGGTGGAACGTCGCTGAGACTCAATTCGAGGGTAACTTGGTAATGGATTTTTCATAATTTCGAAAATCTCTATGGTAAATAATTAACAATTTCGTTTAATTGCCTTTATCCTCTGTTTCGTTTAATCATCTTTATCCTCTGTATAATTTAATCTCTCCATGGCGTTACATTCTTTCATTGTCTCGTTATGAATTTTTGGAATACTTCCAGGACTAATTTTCTTATGTTTTATCCTCGTATCTGGTTTCATGCATATTTTATGCCCTTTTAAAATCGGCCATTTCAGCTTCTTCTTTAGATATTTTGCTGCTATTTGAATCGTTTCCATTTTAGCTATTGCGCTCCTATCAACATACAAATGCACCATTACACATACCGTTACGACACATGCCCAACAGGCACTGACAGACACGCGCGCCGAGTATAACTACGATAGCACCGTAAACTTTAGTAAACGGATTAACGAAATTTTACCTACCTAAAGTTTTTGTTGTAAGGTTTTAATAAAGTAACCTGAACACACCCAGGAAGGGCACTTCTCACTTCATGTGATTTTGTTCCTGTTACTATGTTTGAGACAAATACCCTGCACAGTACAAGTACATACGATGGACGATGACAAAACCTTGCGAGATAAAAAAAAACCGTTATGCGTCAAATAAAATGACTCTTACGTTTGTGTCACCTGGACATCCGGTTTGATTTCCGGTATAAAAATCTTCTTCTTCCTCATCTTCTTGGTCCCTGTTGCAAGTGCGACCGCAGAGAGCGGTTGAATGACAATTCGCTTGCCATCGACCGTTTTCGCCCTTGCCAGCTTATAGTTGGCGATTTTCTCCTCCACGGTGGGAAAGACTACATGGCACGATCTGCTAGACTGTCGTGGTAATTTCACGTGAAAGTTACCCACAAACAAGTATTCAACGTCCCTTTGATCCTTTATTACGTGAGGAAGACGTACATTTAACGTTCGTTCCCTTCGTTCTCTCAACTGAGACAATTTCCGAAATTTGGGCATAACCTACAAGCGACTACAATTATTGTCTCTCACAAGAAATTGAATACTTGAAAAGGAAAACGTTACAAACAAGATTGAGTGATACAGTACACGGCATGTATATACATACGTTCGGACAAGATTGCGCTTACGATCCTTATTTTATTTATATATACTTAAAGACGGATGGTTCAGTACGTGCGTAACGTAGTAAACATATATGTATATAAGTTATGTATATATGTGTCGACCAGTTAACAAGAAGTCTCTTCTCTCTCTCTCCCTCAGGAACAAGTTTTTGAGAATTTTTGTCACTCGCGTCTTTCCCTAGGCGGTTAGAAATGTGCCACACGCGCGCTGTATTCCTAGTTGTTTACTAGGGTTACACAGCGATTTTGTTTTAAGGTTTTTGAAAACGCCTCGTAATCCCTTGCACGCGAGAGAGCCACACGGATGGCATTGGACTTGATTGGACTATTGGACGTGCGCTGACGTGCGCGCCAGCGCGGCACTGTAAGTTCCAGCGGCATGACTTCCAGTCTATACTGTCTATAATCGCCATTCACCTCCTGGGTCATCCTGGGTACGCGTGATATATACTGATACATACTTCGAAGACGTTGAACGTCGAGTGATTAGCTCTCTTCTCTCTCCTGTCACTGTTGGCCAAAAATAAGCACCTTACGAGAAAAATGGTAAGTCTTTGACTTGATTATGTCGTGCGTCGTAAAGGTCAAAAAATAATGAAGTACAAAATAGAGAGAGATTATTTTAGTCGACGTTATCCTTATTTAGTTTCACCTTCATTTGACCTCCATGTAGAGTCCCTCTTATCGTCGTATCTCCCATATTTATCTGCTTGCCATGATGCGCGTATTCTTTCAATTTTAATTCAATTAAAAGAAATTTACTATTAGTACGATATATAATTTTTATTATTTTAATAGATGAGATTTTCATTAATGAGATGTCCAATATATTAAACTTTATTAAACGGATGTATTACTCTTTTTATGCTATCCTTGAGGAAGCGAGTACGTGTAGACTGATGTGTGAAAAATTATGTACAATGTACTATGTATAATCATGAAAACGCACAATATAATTGTCTAAGGTACCAGGTAGTGAATTTTCCTTCCTTTTCCTTAATTTTATATTAGACGGAGCCTATAAATGTCGTGGTCACTGGTGCTGCTGGGCAAATTGCCTATTCTCTGCTGTACCAGCTTGCAGCTGGTACAGTTTTTGGTCCGCAACAACCCATTAATCTCCGATTATTGGATATTCCACCCATGATGAAAGTATTGGATGGTGTGGTTATGGAATTGGGAGATTTAGCACTTCCTCTCTTACAAGGTAGGCCGTGAGAGACCTCTCAAGTTTTTTATCTTATACATATAATAAAAACTAAAAAAATATTTATGGTTTTAAATAATGCTTGTACGTGAGATGCTTGTTCGTTCGATGAACGTGGAGTAAAGTAAAGTTGGAGAAAACCTCAATGTTGAGGTTTTTCATATGTCAGCAGAGTATCTTGGGATTTGTTCCAGTTAGATTTCGAAAGAAATGATTATTTTGGAAGCGTAAACACAGTAGCAGTAGTATTAGTAGTAGTAGTAGCAGTAGTAGTATGTAGTAATAACCGTAGTTTGCAGTCCTCCAGTTCAATTTTCTGACAATGAGACGAAATCACGGAGGACAGACGCGAAGAGACGATACATACCGTCTTTGAGGAAAAAATCTATACGCGTGATACGATAGATTATATATTTAGAATATATATATCGTGTAATATTGTACAGTGTGATACAGTACATTACATGCTGTGGTGTGGTGCGAAAATATTTGTATTACGAACGACTCCAACTTTTTTATATTACGCGATACGCCTATACAAGTAGCTTAAATCGATTGAAATTTTTAGAGGTTTTGCCAACGGCCGAACCAGCCAAGGCCTTCGAGAACGTAGCGGCTGCTTTTCTGCTTGGCGCAATGCCAAGAAAGGAAGGAATGGAACGTAAAGATCTTTTGGCCGCTAATGTAGACATTTTCAAGGTGCAAGGCGAAGCACTGGAGAAATATGCCCGTAAGGATGTCAAGGTGCTAGTTGTGGGTAATCCTGCCAACACCAACGCGCTCATCTGTTCGCATTATGCACCATCCATTCCCAAGGAAAATTTTACCGCGATGACTAGATTGGATCAAAACAGAGCACAGGCAGCGTTAGCCGCGCGATTAAATGTGCAGGTATGACCGTAGTGGTGTTACATTATATGTATGTGTGCTGTGTCTTCTTGCCTGAGATTCGTGTATCTCGTTCGTTGATACAGGTTGACAAAGTGAAGAATGTCATTATTTGGGGTAATCACAGTTCCACGCAATATCCTGATGCAGCGCATGCAACTGTAGCTCTTTTATCCGGCATAAAAGCAGTACCATCCGAGATAAACGACAACGAGTGGTTGAATGATACCTTCGTAGAAACAATTCAAAAACGCGGCGCCGCTGTAATAGCTGCTAGAAAAATGTCCTCTGCCATGTCCGCTGCTAAAGCCGCCGGGGATCATATGAGGGACTGGTGGTTTGGTACTCAATCAGGAGAGTGGGTTAGCATGGGCGTTGTATCTGATGGGAGTTATGGCATCCCAAAGGATATTGTCTTTTCCTTTCCTGTCACCATCAAAGACAAGCGGTATGAAATAGTGCAAGTAAGTTGTTGTTACGTAAGGTGACGAGTAATCTTTCACTTCAATGAAACATACAAATAGTGTATGTATATACGATGTACGACGGTGCCATACTCTAGTTTTTTCATATGTAGGATCTTTTCAGAGATGCTCTAGATTTTATATGCAGTTTAACGCATAAACTTTTTTCACTTTCAATCAGTAATTTTTTTTACTTTTATGCAAGTAGTGCGAAAGGAGTCTTTTTATTCAATTGTTAGACCACACCAAAATTATTACAAGCAGACATAATATCTTTGTACATTCATGGTTATCAACAAAACGAAAAAGTCCATAATTTTGTAATCTGTTCTTCTCTTCTTCTCAGAATCTCCCAATTAGCAACTTTGCAAAGTCAAAGCTGGATATTACATCTAAGGAATTGGAGGAGGAACGTGCCGAGGCGAACAATGTACTAAAAAAGTGACTAGTGACGTCAGTGCCAAACAACGAGATGCAAAAGAAATTTGTGAAATCAGCAAAATTATAAAATATATAATTATGCTGCGTAGTCCACACATACACACATCTACCATCATGCACATATACATTATATATAACGTATGTGTGTGTGTGTGTGTGTGTGTGTGTGTGTGTGTGTGTGTGTGTGTGTGTGTGTACACGCGCGCACGCACGCGCACACACACACACACACACACACACACGCACACACATACACACACACGTACATACACATACATACAAGTGACAGATGCTCATTGTTGTACATATGCATATTTTTGGTACATATACAGAGTTCCAAAATTTGAATGTAAAAAAAAATCCTGTACAACAGTATTCGTAAAAAGCTACGTAGTGAAAACAATTCCATATTTCACATAGTGTTTCAAACAGAAGGATACAAGTAGTTTGATATATCGATGATGATCCAGTAGTCATATGCGCAGCATTGTTAATACAAGTCGCATGAAAGTGACCATACGAACTGACACTAAACAAAAAAGTGCAATGCGACTCGCGTTGTTGCAGTTTTTTTTCGTTCAACAATTTTGGAATACCATGTATAATGTGTAACTCTGTAAATATAATACTAAATGAAACACTATTTGATTAGTAGAAGATAAAAATGAAAGTATCAATATATTATTATTAATAAAGTGTAAACGTTATGTCGTCTGTTATAAAGCATACACACAAATTATCGTTGTATATAAGATGGTATACATGTATACATATGTATAGACTTTATAAAACTTGTAACAAAGGTATATATTGGGAAATATATATTATATAACTTTACAGCATTTTTTTGCTTTTATTTATCTCCTTCATGAGAATAATTTATGTTACAGTAATGATAATTTTTTATGTCAATATCATATTATTCAATCTCTCTCTTCTCACATTTATATTATCTTTTATACCTTATTTTCTATAAACTATTATTACAACTATATATCTCGAATTTCTTTTCTATTATATAATAATCGCGCGCGTGAGCATTAAGTAGCGTATTATACAAGGACGCAGTGTTACATTAGTTTATCCGATCCTGGTAACGCTCGCACAATCCTGGTAATGTCGCAACTTTATTTTTTTTTCGTCTCACATTCAAAGAGATACTCTTGCGTTTCGAATATTTAGAAGTTAGACAATACACAAATATACAGTTAAGGAGCAGGTATTTGAAAGCCGTAAACCGTGGTTTGGTCTAGATACTATACGAAATATCATTTTCGATATCATTAATGCAAAATTATCATTTTGCGTTAATACATGTCAATTTCGATTTACATAATTCTCTTTGCATAAACATTTATAGCACGTTAATCTGTTTACGTGCGACATGTGCGTAGTATTCTTGTAATAATAAAGAAGATAGAAATTCTTTCCCAATTTCCTTTTTGCAAAGACCATTTTTAACGTATGATAATATTTCTAGTGAAGATAATATGATTATTTAAGTGAAAAACTTTCCAGTTTTTTCTCCCACGAAAGTGACAAGAATATTTAAAATATTTCTTCGTCGGAGACAGCTGTTGTGAAAGAAACAGCCTTTCAATTCGACCAATTTTGTAATTTATAGTTTATGCAGTTAAATGTTGTCAAAACACGTCATTTCCAGACCAGTCTTCTAAATGTTAGATTCCAAGAATTACGTAACGTACATACATACACATATATATATATATATACATACATACATACACACACACACACACGGACGCACACACCGCCACTCGTATATGTATGTATGTATGTATATATGTATGGATGTATGTATGTATGTATGTATGTGTGTGTGTGTGTGTGTGTGTGTGTGTGTGTATGTATGTATGTATGTATGTATGTATGTATGTATGCATGCATGCATGCATGCATGCATTTATGCGCGTGCGCATGTTTTCGAACAAATTGCATTTTACTTGCAATATACAAGAAAATAATACATCTGTCACAGGTCACTGTTAACGTAATATATCAAGGTGCAAAACATTTGCAGAAATCTGATTAATCATAGCTTATAAATCGTAGATTCAACGACTAATAATATCTATGGTGAAATAAAATAAGAGGATAATTACTAATTCACGCAAAGAAATTACACTAAATATAAATATGTATAGCATATATATATATATATATATATATATATATATATATATACATATATATATATGTATATATGTATATGTATGTATGTATGTATACCTTTTGTCCTATCTATATTTAATATATTGAGTTGATTCGTAAACAAGTTCCGTTGCAAATATCAAGTTATTTTTTTCTAAGAATCCCAAGTTATTAATTGTATTTAATAATTTTTACATTTATTTGATAGTAAAGAGTCTCCTCTCTTTAGAGTTGTAAATAAATATATATTATAACCGTGCACATCACCTTGTAAAATCCGTGAAAGTGACCTCTTAAAATGTAAGATGAAAGCACAGATGTGCATCACACAATGTTTTAAGAATTTAAACAGGAAGTTCAAGAGGAACAGTGCTGCTGTGATGGCTCAAAAAAATTGTAGTGCATATAAGAGTATCATAATAGATCGAGCAATGCAAAAGTAATCTGTATAAAGTTTCGTTCGCGAGATATTATTTTGAAGGATGAATCATTTAATACAATTCCAAATCATTTCGGCTTCAATGATGATGCTTTCAAATTATTGATGGAAGAAAAGCTACATTACGCAATGAGAAAATTAACGGAGATGATAAATACATCGTATCCCATTGCGTTCATCATTTAGAAAAATGTGATAAAAGAAACTGGAACTCGTTTATGTATCAATTACAAAGATAAATATACAGAAAACCAATGTTATTTTAAGAGAGCTTGAAGCTTGGATGATAAATATGATTTACCGATCATGGATTTACTGAAATAATACGATACATTTTTCTATATATTTGAAAAAAGAAAAAGGATAAAAAAAAAGAACAAAAGTATGCAGGATCACTTTTTATCTAAATTTAAAAATAAAATAAAATGCGGAGACGAAATGAAAGACCAAAGAAACATATTTTTAACATTATAGACACGTACTTTTGCAAAGATTTCGAAGTCTCAAATTATCAAATTGTTTATACTAATTCGTACCAGAAAAATAAAATTATCAAATTACAATATAAAGGCCATTCTCTTACACTCGTTCTTACACACACAAACACAAACACACACACACACACACACACACGCGCGCGCGCACACATTTCTATAGATGTACGTATGTATGTAAATATGTATGCATCATTTTATATATATATATATATATATAATATATATATATATATATTATATATATATATATATATATATATAATATATATATATATATATATATATATATGTGTTAAGTATAATTTTTTTCCGCATAATCTACGACAAATTTGAAACTTGGGACAAGAGAATAAATTTAATTCAAATGAAACCCTCTTTCTCGGGTAGCAGCCAACAGCCTTTCTCTTAGGATTTCCTCAGTAGGATATTCCGGTAATTTTAAGTAATGAACACAAGTGTTAACAGAAGGATAACCACCAGAACCAGCGTCCACTTTTCGCACGACAGTTAATCTAGGGTGTAGATTACATAAACCTCCAGGAGGTAGAGCCGAACAACCGGTGGCAAATTGTAAGAATGCTTTCCTCTCAGAACCAGTCAATGATAATAACACGTTGACAAATCTTTGGAAACCAGGACTGAAAAAAATTGCATTAAATGAAATAATCTGAAATTAATGCTATTTATCATTAATGCGAATTTAGCAAATCCACATCTGTTTCTATGAATATATGGAGATTTGCACAGATTGCACTTTGCTCAAGTGAAAAATTTATATTGGGGAAAAAAAAAACAAAAAAAATCTAGTTTGCTATTACGAAAGTAATAAAGTATATATGTATCCGTTCGTGATACCGCCTTACCTTTCTTTCGTGTATCCTAGTTTTGGCTCGGTGTAATTGAGCAAGTCTTCTCTCGTCCATTGCGGATTTTGTTCTCCACAAAGCATCGCTCTCATTTCGTCTGGACTAAAAACATGGAGCTTTTCCATTGGAAAGACTTTTGAAAATCCCGATTTGAACGCTTCAAGTTGTCTATAAATTCCTTGGTTAAGGCAGTAATTGATCGTAAGATTTGCGTATTCCCTTGCATTTTCCATCGTTACTGCGATATCCGAGCCACCTTCCATCAATTCCACTTGATCGTGTTGAAAAACTTTCGAACTTGGTGAATACGTCATGGTTAATGCTAAATCTTCGATAGCCACCGAAGTACCTGATGGATGAGTAATGTATAATGACGTTTCTTCGTCAGCGGGGCTTGGACCATCGGAAAAAGTTCTATCGCGCTTCGCGATTGCGTTTTGTATCTCTCTGAGAAATTCTCCTCTCACAGGATCCACCTCGACGAGATCCTCTACGTCTAATAGACCGGCGTACCATGGACAAGGTTCTAACGAGGAGTATGCAGCATCGTTTTCCCCTTCCTCCGATATAAAGCTACTCGACATGCTAGACGACATGCTCTCCTGCGTGACGCCAGTAAGACCAATTTTTTCATTGACATTGTTCGAGATATCACCACGGCACATTAATTTTAAGAATGGACGGGATAACGGTAAATCTACTAATCTATTATCCTGGAGAACTTTTGCCAAGAAGACCCCTAGGAACCAGAAGTATCGAACAGCGCGATCGCAAGCAGCCGAATCTTGCGGCAATGGGGCTGGGAACAAACCGCTGGCACGCGTCACGTAATATCCCGCAGGCCTAATTTTCTCTCCAGAAACGCATGTCTGCTGCTCTTCGCTCAAGATCCGCGTGGCATTATCGTCGGCGGTGTCGTCGCACAACCAGAGGCCCAAGTCCTTGCGTTGCAATTCCGCGGCGACCAGTGCAAAGAATTCCAAGGTAGGCCCAAGACCGGTACCCTCTTCTCCTACAAACGCTACCTCGAGTATACTCTTGCGGTTTGCGTGAACCTACGAGAGAGAGAGAGAGAAAGGGAGGGAGAGAAAAAGGAAGATAAATACACAAGTGTCCTCGCATCTCATATTACATACGTTACTCATCTCTTTTCTCTTTACCTTCAACACCTGCTCCGCCCAGTCCAACAGCTTCTCTCCCCTCGGTACGCTGACTCTTTCGTGCTTAAGCCTACCGACACGAAATTCGTGGCTGTCATCGCGCCGTGGACTTAGACCCGGTGCCCTTTGTCTCTCGAGGATCGCATCTCGCTGCGTTTGTAACCACACGATAGATCGTGAGGCACCAAAAGCGGTGCAACTGAAGTAGAGCCGTCTTGTTTCGAAAGGTAGTAGAAACGGACAGCTTCGCGCGAGCTCCTCGCACCAATTGGGCAGGGCACCAGCGGCCAGAGCCAACGGGTCCTGAATCTGTTGTACGATCTTGTTCGTGATCTTTTTCGATGTGAAATCATCTGGGTGAAGCCAGTAGGTCGTATCGTTCGATTCGTCCTGCTCCGCCGAGGCACTCTCGTCTCGAATAGTGCCCAAAACGAATACGTGCCTCAAGAGTTGTAGAACATCCTCAACGGTGCACGCGTTTGCGTTCTGCGTCGGATTACGAGAGTACAATGTTACGATCGGGGTCGCTCTGCCAGACGACTCCTCGTCTTTGGCTTCTTTATATATTATTCTACATGGAAAGAAATCAAGAGATGAGCACATAGTCTACTGGTTTTTTCTTCTTCTATCTCTCTACGATATAGGAATAATCAGTCAATAGAATTCATATTATTACGTGTAGGTTGGTTCCCATATCCTTTTCAATTTCTCCTGACGGCTGCCCAATTCGGTCAACTGCATTAGTTCCTGGACCGCTTGAAAAATACTAGCGTGTGAGTCCGAAAGTGATATCTCGACGTCCGGTATACCCGGGAAGCCTGGTCCTTTCAACGATAAGGAAAGTTTAGGCATAGGCAATGACCCGATGCGACTATTAACTTGCGCTTCGCTGCCAGGAGGGGGAACTTCCAAATCCGTTGTCTATCGTAAAATAATATCTCGGAATTTTATATAGAATTTTATATAGAATTATTTATAAAATTGTCGTAGAAAATATCTAACTTGTATACATTACTTACCTGATTAATGTTTGTTCGGCCAGGACGTGGATCGAAAGCAGGAATAAGAGCGGAAAACTGACGCTTCAACACAAACTCGTCGTCCCATGCACGTCTCTTGCTACTCTGCGGTGCTTCTTCTTCCATGAACGCTGCCAGGAGATTACGACTTACCATTACTTCTTCGTACTCGCCTTCGCAGCCGTCACCTTCTTCCTCATTTTCTTCGTCTTCCTCCTGAGATAATATACGTGACGATGACAATTTCTTACATTGCATATACGGCGACAATTAATTCATTACATTAACAAGCACAATTCTGATGGTGTTAATCACGATGCTCGACGCCGAGGTCGTAACTGTGACTACTACGCGTAACATGCACACAGTGATGATTACAAAATAAGTCGTTCAATTTTGTTCGATCGCATTCTTCGCTCAATCAAACTAATTCAATGTTTCCGTTTCCAAAATGAAAATATCAAGACGTTAATTTTATATATATATATATATATATATATATATATATATATATATATATAATAGTTTAAGAATTGCAATATAACGAATGTTTGTTTATCGTGATCAATGTGAAACCGTCTAAAAAGGAGATTGAAGATTCTGACCGAAAGATCGGAAGAGAATATAAAGATAAAGATAAAGCTTACAGACTTGTGTGTACAGAATCACCATGATTCAAAGACAATTTGAATGAAATACTGTGCGCAATTACTTCTTGGTCATTTTCTTCATTATCCTCTTCCTCTTCCAGGACACCGTCTTCATCATCTTCCAATTCAGTCAGAAGCGTAGGGCCACCGGTAGTACGTCCCCCACCAGTGCTAGAAGTCGCTACACCTCCGCAGGATTCCAAGAAATCTTCAAGACTGACCTGAAACCATAATAAATAATTGTATCAAGGCAAAACCAAATCACTTGCAACTTGTAAAAAAAAGCAACCTCGTGAAAGTAGAATAAAACACATTGTTTACTAAAAAAAAAAGTTATTATTCAAATAATTGCAGTAATTTTACCTGCTCGCTGTCGCTACTAGTACTAGTCAGAGACATAGTAAGCGCTTGTCCTAAACCTGGCCCAGTTGTTGTAGTGACGCCACTACCGGCTACTTGTCCGCTACTCGTCAAACTTGGATAACTTTGCGCCGTACTAAGTAAACCACCAGGAAAATTGGGACTGAGTGCCAATCGTACGAGACTAGATACGGAATTCGGTCCTCGAATTGGATTACAACTTGTATTAGAATTTGAAGCGAGATGCTGTCCACCCGCAGGTCCTGGAAATGTTTTGTCTTTTTCCTTTGTTTCTTTTTTTCTTTTCTTCTTCTTCTTTTTTTTTTTTTTTTTGAGATCGAGAGAGCGAGAGAATTACTTGTTGCGAAAGAAATGTAATGCTGAAAAGAGATCTGGCAAAACTATCGTCCTTCTAATGTAATCAAACGTGGGGGGAGGGAAAAAAAAAAGCTTTATATATTTCGCGATTTGCAGATACAAAGATGTAGCTTGATAAAACACAATAGCAATGGCAATGGCAATAGCAACAGTAATAGCAATAGTAATAATAATAATAATAGTAATAGTAATAATAATAATAATAATAATAATAATAATGATGATGATGATGATGATGATGATGATGAAATGTATATTTTTTAACAAAGGTAATCTCTCTCGTCACATGTAATTATTAATTGTTAACTAACCTAATGTTCGTCTTCGCGCCATTGCAGCAAAAGTTTCCAATAAACCAGTAGCAGCTGTTGATTCCAAGGTATTGTTAGCATCGGAACAAGCGAGATTAGGCACAGATACCGACATGGGATTGGTAACCACAACAGGACAACCGCCCGTTGCATTTTGCGTAGACGAGCTAGCTTCTTTCTCTCGAGTACAGTCTTTAGCAACTAATTCGAAGGAAATGTACGGAATTTTTACATATACGCTATCGGCACGGGCACGAGGAAAAGAAATCAATGTTCGGTCACATATTAAAATGCGGTCATGTATCTATCTACCGCATACGAATGTGAGAGGTGTTTAAAAGGTAAATACAGTTACGGACGATCTCTCGATCTGATAGAAATGTCTCGTTTAAATATAAGTAGCATTATTACGGTACACTAAAATAAGTAGTACTGAAGTACTAAAAGGTATATCGGAGTTAAATATATGAGTTATTGTCGACACACATACCGTCCGCGATCCCAGTAGGATGATGTCTTGGGACAGATTTAATCCTTAACGAGTTTTCCTCCGACTCGCCAGAAACGCTGATTCTAACGGGAACTAAACCAAGTAGCTCACCACTCAGAAAACTGTTGGTATTGTTGCGCAATCTGTCAGCACCTTCTCGCATACGGTCCAGAACTTCAGCGGTTTCCAAACTCAGTAAGCCTCCATTAGCCTGTCGCGCATACATGTATATTGCGTGGTCAATATTATCACTATTACAAACTATGAGACAAGACGAGAAGGATATTGCTCGCGAGCAACAATAATCTTCAACATCTACGTTACCTTGTTCCCGCGGACAGTAGCGAAAAGTGGTTTCGAGCTGGACGCTCGGTTGCTAGTACTATTAACCGGGCAGTCGGTATTAAGGGTGAGACTCTCGACGATGGTAGCTAGATCGCTAGTAACGGTCGTATCCGGTCTGGGATGCAACACAACCGAGAGTTCGCTCGTCGAGTTTGCTCCACTCTCCCCAGTCACGGCAACCACTGCTTCCGCACGGGCTACCGACAACACGCTTTCGGCTATCGATTCGGCCGCTTGCTGCTGGTCGCAGAATTAGAATTAGTCAATGGTTAATTTAGCAAACGCGTAACGCGTGGACAAAACTGTACCTTCGCAGCTAGATTATCCGCGCTTGCAGCTTGATCCGTAGAAGCTACCGAACCGCGCATAGCGATATCGGTGCAATCGGGCAAACTAGGAGTGCTGTTTGACTTTCGACCCGTTAAAACTCCTCCGCCACTCTTACACTTTGCCGCGCTATCCGTATCGAGGCCAGCGCCAACCAGTCTGAGATCGTATTTTCCCTCGGCGCCCATTCTGTACGAGTTCGATCCACCGTGGTCCCACGTAACGTCTATCCATCCGTTATGTAATTCTCCCGTAACTGTACCTTCGCCTAAAATCGCCAACAAAAAGAAAAAAAAGAGCGTCCAGAGCAGCCGCTACATGTGACCCCGTTCGTGATCACTAAATCACCTCTATAATCTATCGTATACTTTATATCTACCTGGTGGTACGCCATCCTGATCCCTCCACTTCCAGTCTAAACCTCTAGCTACTCGAACTCCCGCAACTAAATGTTTGAGAACTTGCGTCTTGATGAATCTTCTCTGCTTTCGCACCCCGGCCTCGGCTTCCTTGGCCGCACGGCCTAAATCTTCGCATACTCCAGTGATTTCCCCGTAAACCTCGAAGCCAGACACCGACAGATAATGCGTCTGTCCAGATGCATTCTTGCCAATTTGCTGTAGACGCAAGTGCCTCCAGCCTTGGGTCTCCTCACTCGGTGGCTCCAACGTCCAGGTGGACGTGCTACCTGGCTCATTTAAGGAACAATCATCTACGTGGGCGTATAACGTTATCCACGTAATGCCATCCTTGGACGCTTGAAACATCCAGTTTCTCAAGGCGCTCCTACCGTATCCTCTCGCGTGTCTCAAGGTGTAAGCGCTTGGAATGATCCAAACGCCAAGATCTATCGAGAACCATGCCCGCTTGTCGTCATTGGTGTGACAATTCAAGGCCGACGGGTCACGGCTAAGTATATCCTCGAGGTGGCCATACGGCAGATTTCTTCCGTCGCTCGACGTAACGACAACTAAACCGTACTGACCCGGGTTCACCCATTCGGAGCAAGTTTTAGCATTCGTCCCGATCCAGTACAGCAAACCATTCTCGTCAAAGTCGTGCTGATACTTGAACGTTATCCTACTCTCTTCCTTTAATCTCTTCACGAAAGCGAACGTGGACCTGTCGTGATCGTGCCATTGCTTGGCCACCATTTTTAACAAATGGTTCTCCAATTGTTGTATCGTGCTTAGTGGCTCCATTTTCAAGCTACGACCGGATCGGTCTATCAACGCGCTCTCGCTCGAGGCTTTTTCCAGTCGGAAGCGTAATCTTCTTGTCAAAATCTGTAAAACGCATCGAAACGTATGCATGAGAAACACACGTGCGCGGGAGAACTTGCGCTGTTGTACGCGTGTGTATGTTGGTGTGTACGTACCTGTAAACCGTAGCCCGACCCGGGGGTGTCGTACAAATATACGGGTAATTTCTCTATCGACTCCAGTACCGAGACCAACTTGTGGACTAAAATTTTCGCCGAGTTAGGCTCCTTGTTTGTGTCCTTTGTTTGGAAGCAGCTCTTGAATGCAGCTATCCTTTGCATCCTAAGCTTGGTTGCTCTCAGGGTCGGCGGCGAGGGGCCAGGAGGGGCAGCCAGCAAGGCGAGCAACGCCTGTACGAGACCACTCGAGTGCAGCTCGTACGCGGATACTCGACCCTCCTCGTTCAACAATATCTTGAGTTGTTCTAACGCAGTTTGCAATATGTTACGCCATTCGCGACTTCCAGATTGTTGCTTTTGCGAAGCTTTCTCTATTTGATTAACAATGGCACCGAGCTTAGCGACCACGCCGCGTGGTTCGGCTTGGGCCGCTTTAAAGTAACGCTCATATATCTCCTGCGCTTGCACCTTAACCTTCTGTTTAATCGCTTCGATCTTCGATCTTAATCTCTTCCCTCTTTTGCCAGTCCAACCTGCTGCGAATTCTGGACCTGGAAATGTAAAAATTATCATGAAAAGAAAAAGAGGGGAAAAAGGGAAAATAATTATCGTAACGTTAAGGAGTCTATCTAATTAATTGACAACCAACAGCTATGCACAGATAATAAGATGGGATACCTCGTACCTAAACTCGTTTCCGCCGTAAAGGAATGCTTAGTACCTCTGTTGGATTCAAAAATAAAACCTGGCAAGTCTTCCCTTAGAATGGTCGCCTGTTGTTGGCCATCACTATTATGTATACACAATTCGCTCTCCTTTCTACTGGATAATGCCCAATTTCCTACGACCAGGCGTGTAGTACCAGGCCGCGAGAGCACAGGCTGACTCACAAAATTCACTTTCAACTGACTACGTGCTCTCTGCAATTTTTCCAGAAATTCGCCGCGATTTTCTGCAAGGTACGAACATGTCGCGTTAGATGATGGTAATTCGACTCGCTTCAAAACAACGACAAATCAAGTCAAGTCAAGTCAAGTCAAGTCAAATGTGTGAGAGAGAAAGGGAGAGAGGGGGAGGGGAGATAGGGGGAGAGGAGAGGAGGGGGAGGGGAGAGGAGGGGGAGAGAGGAAGAGGAAGAGAGAGGGGGGAAGAGGGGAGAGGGGGGAGGGGGGGGAGAGAGAGAGAGAGAGAGAGAGAGAGAGAGAGAGAGAGAGAGAGAGAGAGAGAGAATGGAACGTATGTCACTGCACGTTACGAGAGGAAAGTTGAATGAAACAGAGAAAAGTTATAACAAATATTTTTATATCGCACGTCTATTCTCAGAACATACTAAAAGATATGAATGTAACGAACGAGTCATTACACACGAGTTAAACACGTGTATGACCTACCTTCAGTGGTAAGCGACTCTGTGTTCCTCCCCTTTCCTGTAGGCAGTTAGTAAAACCAGTTATTTTTTACATAGTTCCCCTCGCGAAAGTTAATCACAAATGGAAAGTAAAATATAACGCAAAAGAATGTGACGTTGAAGAAAAAATATTATGTATTCATCGCTTTTTTATCATTAATGACAAAAAAAGTAATCAAATGCGGCTTCTTTCTTCTTTGATGAAGAAAATGGAAACAGTGGGATAGAAAAATGATGCAAGATTGACATGATTTATGCAAATATAGAGGCGTGGTGCGCGCGTGTGGAGTGGTGTGGTGTTGCGTGGTGTAATGTGGTGTGGTGTGGTATGAGATGACGTGCGTACGGGCGTGCGTACATGCATGCATGCGTGTGTGCTCTGTGTGTGTGTGTGTGCGTGTGGGCGCGCGTGCGCGCGCACGTGCATGCTCACCCGATGTATCCGTTCCACCTTCCGGACTTCCGCTAGAGTACATAGTTGCCAGTTTGCCGTCAAGGATAAATCTAAACCATCCGTTACTTCCGTTTGACAGTTCTAGAGCCGCCGCATCGGACCAGATATAAAGACAATCACGTCCTCGACATATGCACCAATCTCTCCAGTGATACGCTCTACCTATTAATAATTCTTTCGCATCTTCCATTCTTTGTTCTTCTCCCGATTGATTTGATTCCGTTTCTGGCTCGGGCGTAGTCTCTTGTGGCCCGGCCAAAGCGGCAACTTTTGAAAATACTCCTAAACGTGCGAAATGTTCTAAGAATTCATCTTTGCCTTTAATCATCAGATCCTGTATCATTTGCAAGACAACCAAATGACCGTCCTCATCTTCCTGTTAATATTAGAACACACATGTTTTTAATTAGTTTTAAAACATGTAAAACGCAAAAAACAATCGAAATAAAAAACAAGTTACTAAAACTAAGTTTTTTTTTTGGTGAAACATAAAAAAGGGGGAAAAAATGAGAATTGCACTTTATAAAGCTACAACACTGTAATAAAATGTAGTAGATGGTTATATGCATCGTTCTTTCTTATCCGTTGGAATGGACATAAACATCTTTAGATCCCATCAACGGCAAACAGGCAGGTGGACAAAAGTCTGACAAGATACGTTTCATCCTGTCAAAAAAAATCCCTGATTCTTTGACGAAACTTTCAAGGTATGCGTCACCTCTTTATGCCCCGCCTCCCTCACCATCTCGATCATTATTTTGCAAATCTCGCCTTATCTCGCCTTGCATTAATATTAAGATTTCTATTTTTTTTTTGGTGCTAAACGATACACGCGCCGCAATGTATCAAATGTGTCTTTAGAGAGACTTTAATTATTACTTTACTTTATGGTTATTAGCTTCGAATCAATCATATAACATTGTATAAAGAGAAGAACGGCTTTGTACAACGACGCAAGATATATCTGTGATTTCAGTAATATGACTCGAGTAATATCGAGTAATATCAAGTATAACATCGAGTGAAGATACAAGACATGCGTAAGTTTAATTTTAGTGAGTTAAATGTCACGCTTCAAATAAATTTTACAAGTGCATTTTATTATGTTAATATTAAACGTATATAAAATATCGGCGCAGTTATTAATTGAAAAACTTAAATTGGAAACTTGCGATGAAACTAGGAACAGCGTGAAAAACGGTCAAGTAAGTTTTCGCAAGTAGCGGGCGATATAACGATGCAATAGAGACGTTACCGTCGTGTCGAGAATGTAGTCGTGAAAACTCGAAGACTTGCGAATCATAAGACAGGGTAATTTTGGACCAAACATCTTAAAAGCTGTCGGTGACGACAATGGCGCCATTATTTCATGTTCCTGTGAACAGTCTCGACTAAATCACTGATATCGCCAGTCTGAATTCTTGAATCGACTGCCTCTCTGCCTGCATGTTGGGATCTCCCTAACGTTTAGTTTTCAAAATCGGATTTTTGACAGCTCGCGAATTCCGACGATATATGTAATCATCTTTCGAAATATTTCCAATTGTCTTAATACTAATATCTGCCTAAGCACGAAGTAACGCTGCTCAATGTTCATAAACACAAGTAAGTACAAGACGCAACGACGATTGAAAATACGGCTGATAAAAGTGCAACATTTAATTACATATACTATTGTTATGCTTACCTCATTGTCTAAAACATTGGCAATTACTTCTACCAGCATAGCTCCACATCCTCCAGTTCTATCAGATCCACAAGTTTCTATGAGCAATTCTGGCTGGATGTAATGCACCATTTTTCTAATCAAACTCAAACTCGCTTTTCTAACACTTGGTAACATAGTCGACTGAAAAGTTGCACAAAACACCGGCAGTAATCTTTTCAGGTAAACGGGAGCCATTTCCGGATCACCCTTAGGTTCCGTGAATTCTTCCACTTCCGTCTCGAGTTTCCTGTGTTCTTGACTCGGCGGTAACATCCATTCGCCGGGTGATTGTAAAATGGCTGCAACTTCTCTATGTCCTTCGTCGACACGCTCTCTGGCCTTATCCAGTGGCGTCTTACCATCCTCGTCCCTCAAGTCAGGGTTAGCACCGTGCCTAAGGAGAACTTTGGCGATAGCCGGTCTCCCGAAACAGGCCGCGTAATGCAAGCTGGACGATCGTTGACCTTTATTAACGTCTGCTCCTCGATCACACAAGAACTCGACCATTTCTTGCGTGCCGAATGCCGAGGCCCAATTGAGCAAGGTTTGCCCGACGTCATCCATAAAGTTAACTTCGATCCCTCCTGTATCAATCGCTTCTATCAGCGCGTCCGTATCCTTGGAACGTATACAGTCAATCAACTGTCTGTGCGACTTTTCCCCAGCGCTATCCAAACGTCTCAGTCTCGGTAGCAAGGGACCGGAAGGACCGCCGGTAGTACTACGTCCTAACGCTGATCTTCCCTCGAACAGTAGGACTAGCAAAAGATCGATCAGCCTCATGGAATCGAGAGCACATCGTTCGTCTCCCTTTAGTGCCTTTTCTATCGCGTCTGGCAATTCCGAGCGTAGAAGATCGTGCGTGATGGACGGTGATCCTCTGCAGAGGGTGGACAACAGGCTGATTATAGTCGAGACCGAGGCACAGGACTTTGGTTCCGGAGTTGGAACCGTGCTCACGGTACTCGACGGCGGAGGTGTCTTTGGATTGCTACAAGTCGCCGTAGCGGTGGTGCCAGGCCCTGCTGCATTTGACAATCTGCAAGAGATTTCAAACGAGAGATGTCAAACAAACGATCGAGAGCACCAGATTAAGCAGCAGATGATATATAATGTATAATAAATATATAATAAAATTCGACAAAAATTGTACGACACGCGTACCGATACAAAAGCTCAGAAACTAATCCGTTTGACGCTAATGGTGCAGGATCCGTCCCTCTCCTGGAAAATCTGTCTGCCAGTGAGGCGAAGCAACGAAGCGCCCCATCCGCAACGTGCGCGTCCTCGTGTCTGAGTAAGACCGACAGAGCCTCGACGCAATCGGGTAACGTCTTGTCCTGCGGCTCAACTTTACCGCATAATCGAGTAACGACCGCCATCGCCGAGTGCAACGTGTCCCGATGTACTCGCGCCCCGTGCTCTCGGATGAAGCATAATGCGCAAGGTAGACCACCAGCTTCGAACACGGCACCCGCCTCCCTCGCGCACACGAGTTCCAATACCTATTTTTTAGAAAGGAAGTAAAAAACCAATAAGATTCTACGTCTTTTATAGATATATATATCTTGACTAATTTTTGTCACATCAACCATGCTACAACATAAACACGTTACTTCACACGTCATCATTATTCATCGTCATCGTTATCAGGCTGATAGTCAATCAATGATTCAATGTATCCTACCTTTATACACTGCTCCGCCAGGTCCCGACTGACTCTAGAGCCTAGCCCGGCGCCAGAGAGACGACTACAAATAGCCTTTACAGCACCTTCCATGGCGACCACTCTGCGTGTACATTCCGCGGAGACGTCCAAGTAATACGTGATTGCTCGAGCGGTCACTTCGAGCACACTGTCTGGCACCAACTCGTCCAGAAAGATTCTGCAAAGCGCTGGGAGAAATGTGCGTGGAGGGCAGCTGAGAAGGCAATGCAAAAAAAAATATACAAATATATATATATATATATATATTATTGCCATGTAGATTACGATTACGTGCATGTGTACTTTACCATTCAAAACAACGATCCACATTGTCAGACATGAGTAACAGCATGCACAGTTGCTCCAATGCGATTAGCTGCATGTCTCTTTCGTCCCCTTGCCCCATACTCAACCATTCTAGCAAGGTCTCGGGATCAACATCTGCCATCTTGAAAAGAATCAAACACAAGAGATATAACACACTTCATCTTTTGACTTGTTGACACGTTCAAGTAAGACTAGGCGTTAAACTAGGCTTGAAAGAAAATGTTGAAAAATGTTACTCTTTTGAGAACAGTGCTGAAAACATTTACGCAAACTATTGCAATGTAATAGTAACGTGTCAACAGCCATTGCCTCCATGTATGCAGTATAAAGTGTATGCAATGAGGAGAGAGCCATACTACAGCAACTCTTTACATAAACGGTCGAAAATCCAAAGCTAGAGAGTCCAACGGAATCAAAGTTAAAAAAGAGGAGCACGTTAATTACTATAAATTGCTAGAGTGTACAATAAATAATTTCATATCTAATGGAAGATGTAACGTAATCCGACAGCTTGTTATTCCTTATATTTACCTTATATTTGGAATAGCACCGACTGGATTGATTTTACTTCAATACTCTGAAAGTTGGATAAAAAACATATTATTGAACTATGCAACGTGCGTTAATCATGTAGGCTTTTAAGAAAAAGGATAAAGAGGAGTAGAGCAAGCGTTACAAGCATCATGACATCGTTATCCTATTTAATCATGATGTATAAATGTATATAATTGAAATATGCAGCAAGCTATAACGTTTCTGATATTTTTAGAACAATACGAATGTTTGGCAGCTTGCTCTCTCTCTCTTTCTTTCTTTCCTGAGACCGTTATACGCAGGGAATCACATATTTTACAACAAACCGAATGTCATTACGAATTACCAGTCGGTTTCGAAAGTAGCGAACGAGGTGGAAATGTGATTACGGTACTTGTATGCATTTACAATACTCGTGTAAATACAGCTATTATGGCTCAATCGTGACAAAGATTGTAAAAAGTTCGTCGCAAGGAGGATACGAGACCGAGTGATAACATCGGAGGAAACTGACCGTGCGTAACCTTCAATATGTGTGACTCGTGGCTGAGAATCGTTCGTTTCAACAAGTAAATAAGGCAAGGAAACATTTCAAACACGATCGAAATGACAAATACTTATATTTATATATATATATATATATATACATATATGTATGTATGTATGTGTGTGTATATATATACACATATATATATATATATATATATATATATATGTGTATATATATATATATGTATATATATATATGTATATATACATGTACATATTGGCGTATAATTTATAATATTCGCATACACACACACACACACATGAGCGGGCACAGCCCTGTGTCGTCAAGAGCCGCGCAGGCAGGCAGCAACATACAGACGCCTATCTCGTCGGGACGTACCGTTGTACAAGGCATTCCACTCTTCGCGATAGGTCAACTCGCCATCCTCTGGCACAAGTGTCTTTTACCAACACGGGAAACAAATACAGATCGTTTACGTGTATCTCATCCGTTAGCAGTCCGCGAACTGCGCTTTGTCTCAACGGATCGACTTAACAAAGCACTCACACCGCAAATAATTTTTTCTTTATATTGTCGATACGTCATATATATTCCTCCTCGCCATTTACATATGTGATGTTCATGCCCGACGTAGACTGGAATCACGCAACTCGCCAAGTCGCCACTCGCCGCTCGCCACCACAGTCGCCACGCTTAATGAGCAACAAGCCGAATTTCCATGAATGACGATGGACAAACTTGGAATACGTCGCGTCCGATCCGTTTTGTTAAAAGGCCTGTTCTTTTTAGCTGAACTGGCTGCACTTCAGAGGTTATCCTTTTCCCTTTGTATTGGAGAGAGAAAGAATGAAGGAGAAAGATAACCTCTGAACTAGTGCAGCCAATTCAGCTAAAAAGAACAGAGACTAAAGACTGTCAATCCTACTATGTAAATTCTCGCGATCATTCATGATGATGAGGACCGGTAAGGGGAGCATTAAGGGGATCCTAAAGTGACATAGTTACCGATCGAGCATTTTTAATTTTATATTTATTAATCTTTTAATTGCCTTCATAGATTTAAAAATCCTTTTCCAGAATCAAAGTACAGACAATAATACAATGTGTACGTGAACTAATTTATTGTTAAGTTCTATCTTTCTACCGATTTTGCATGCAAACACATAAAATTTTCACATACGAAATTTTCGTAGTCATGCCACTTGTTTATTAAAACATCTAGGCTTATTCTAAAAACGCAGTATTATTCTTTAATGTTAACTCTAGACGGGACGACACTTGTTTTACATGTACAAGATATAAAAACTTTTATATTAAGCAAATGTTGTTTGTAACTCGTAACTCGAGTCCTAACCTAACCAATGCCAGAAGTCGATATGTAACAATTTTTTTCGTTTCTCATGAAATCATTTACGTAAAACAAGTGTAGTCCCGTCTAGAGTTAACATTAAAGAATAATATTGTGTTTTTAAAATGAGCCTAAATGCTTTAATAAAAATGTGGCATGACTATGACAATTTCGTATGTAAAAATTTTATGTGTTTGCATGCAAAATCGGTAGAAAGATAGAACTTAGCAGTAAATTAGTTCACCTACACATTGTATTATTGTCTGTACTTTGATTCTGGAAAAGGATTTTTAAATCTATAAAGGCAATTAAAAGATTAATGAATATAAAATTAAAAATGCTCGATCGAATTAAATTTAGGATCCCCTAATTCTCTGGAGATAATTGAAAAATCTCGATGTTATCAACTGTCGATTGAAATTTTTCATTTGTCATTATATGTATATATTATTTGTTCGTGTCGGATATTATTATTGTACCTGTATTCTAATAATTAATATATAGGCGATATTAATGAATGATATGTAATTTACTGATGTATTATACAGGGTGAGTTTTAATGGATGAACCAGCTTTTTACCATGAGAGCTGCGTTACCGATTCTATTATACACACATTTATATCACACTTAGGCATTTAGCACACAAACGGTCATTATAAGCATGTGTGTATAGTAGAGTCGGTAATCTTAGCTCTCATGGTAAAAAGCTGGTTCATCCATTAAAACTCACCCTGTATATTATGCTATATTACCCAGTGAGAAATAGTTGGTCAAATCGATGATCACGTCGCGTCGATATCTTTTCGATCATTATATCTCACTGAGTATGATACTATTTTTTTGATTAAATTCAAATTTATCACTTTATAGTATAATTATGTCAATCTCTCTCCCTCTCTCTCTCTCTCTCTTTCTCCGTTTCTTGAACAATATATAATTATTTTATAAAATATATACGACTAAATATACAACAGCACATGCAATTATTATAAGTATTTTCTAAATTCTAATTACATGTTTAATTGATATGTTTATTTTTCAATTCTATTACATTTCATTTTACAGGAACATTATAATATTGAATTCAGTGTAATACTTTTCGAATAAATTATATTTATTTGACAATACAATTTAATAGTGATACCTTGGTCGATCAAAATTTTTCATCACTACAATACAAAATTACAAACGCTTTATAAATGTTATGAAATATAAAATGAATACGCGTTCACATAATTTGAAAACACAAGATGAGATAGATTTTCGATAACGTGATATGTATTTGTACAATATCTCTACATATACATATGTATATTCTTATAAGATACGACTATCATAATCCTGTCATGCAACTTTTGTTTACTTATCAGTTCAATTATTGTTTCAAAGAAACATAAATTGTTTAAGAATATAATACTTGGAGAAAAAGAGAAAGATACACATACATATGTAAAGACACACATATGTAAAGAAAGATCTTAACACTTTATGCAAGTTACGATAAATATAGTACGACACATTATTAGACTGAAACTTTGTAGAAATACCAGCATAACAAGAATGATAGTCTGAATCGAATGAAAAAGAATGCGTGATCTACATTATACTTCAAAACTATATCGAGTTTTTAGAGAATAATAAGTCTCTCTGATTTATGAATGAAAAATATTGTACGTCACAACTATACGTCACATTAAACTGACAACAAAAGAGAGTTCGAACGTAAAACAGTATAGTTTTTTGAGTTAAAAGAAAGATTTTTTTTCCATCGAAAAAGTCTAAAGATCTTCGAAAAAAAAAAGAATTTATATCCGCTTATTAAGACTTTTTTTTATTCATCATCAATTATATTATTGCAAGAAGAAATAAAGCGAAGCGCAAACAAATGAAAGAGAAATAAAACAAAAATGGAAAATAATGTAAAGAAACATAGTAATGCGTGTAAGACTTGTAAAAATAAATGTGGTACTTATCATTAATACGCCATAATTTCGTTACTGAATTTTACTTCGTCAATTCTTCATCAGATGCAGATGTGTATGCATCACAAAACTAATGAGAAAACTTATACAACTATGAGAAAAAGAGAGTTGAAGAAACTTTAGATCGTACGTAAAGGCAAGAGGATTATACCGCGGCTTTGTGTTATGCAAAAAAAAAAAACAATTTAATCTCAAATCACAATTTCTCATCCATTCAGTCCTTGTTAATAAAGATTGAGATCAGCATAACATCTTATTCTATCTACATACAAAAGTGTAGATACATTCTATATTTGTTTCATCTCGTCATAAAAATGCAACATCTAGGATTAAATTTACGGTGTCGATATTTCAATACCTTCGGTTTACTTAGTTTGACAAGTATAATACGAAACTCGAGGTGTATATAGAATACATCTATGTAATATCTTATTAAAAATAATCATTTTTAGCCTCGATCGAAATTAATCTGTCAGCTCGATTCGTACGCAAGTATATCATTTAAGCAATATACATATGTATTTACATGTATGATATATGTGTACATGTATATGACTTTATACCTTCCTTTCCATTAAATTATATCTTGAGTTGGCAAACAACATTCGTTGAAGCATCTTTACATTCGATACTTTTGACTAGAATCATGTTGAAAATTTCCTTTCCTATCTTGCCTGGTTCATTTTCTTGAACATTGCGAGTTGGCGACACATTCACCAATGTATGACAATATTTCTCGTTACCTTGAATCAAAATGCACCAGGCACATTTGACTAGGTATTCTTACTTTTACTTAATGCTCCGATCGAGCAATATGCAGAAAGAAGGATAATTTATCGATGCATCGTTGGCCGCATATACTGCATGTATAAGGATCATGAAAGTTGTGACAACCCATATGCACGACGTACATAATGACGTTGCCGAATATAATCTCACAATAGTGGCAGGTGAGCTCGGCGTCGAATAAATCAACCACGGCTTCGTCTTTAATGTCCTTGATCCTCTGATTTCCTTGGTGGAGAGAGCTTCCGGCTCTACTCTCAATCGGTAGAGACTCAAACGACACAACTTCCCACTTTCGCTTTAGCTCTTGATCGTCATCCGTGCTTGATCCCATCGCTTTTACCATCGTGCCGTAGCGACGTTCAAGCTTGATCGCTTTACCCTTACGCTTGCTAGTGCCAGTGACCTTTGGTGAATTGGCACTAATTCGTGTTAATGTCTGAAGCTGAAGCTGCTTCTTTCCGATCACCTCGGCTATGCGGAGATCCAACGGCACGTCTGCTCTGCCAGATTCAGCTCTCTGGTATTTTAGTTGGGTAGATTCTATCGCCATGAATGTCGTCGAGGATTTGCTAGTAGCTTCCGTGCTATCAGAAGACTGATGATATTTACCGACGACGTTGTTAATCGCGTCGAAATTAGTTACAGGCAGACTTTGGGCAAACATCTCCGTCATTTTGTCCTCGGTATTAGAAATCTTTGCAGATTCCATTAATGTTGTATCGGTTGTACCGTCCGCGTAATCCGTTTTCCGCACATTTTCGCAGAATGGCGTCTTGGCGTCTTCGCGAAGCGAGATGTGACTCGACAGATTGAACGCGGCGACCAAATCGCTGTAAGGGAACGTCGCGACGTGGTTCATATTCACGCCGACATTCTGATTTATCCAATGCCCGTCGTTGACTCCGTTTATTGCAGTCACAGTTAAGTAGCGAGCAACCGATGAACGAAGAGAGAACGAGGGGGAGAGTGGAGAAGTGGTTGAGACCGCTGAAGTTAGGTGGTCGTCCGTGCTGCTGATCGTTGCGACAGTGCTCTCCATTTCGTTCCGCTCTCTCGCGGGTGCAGATTTCTGCTGCTTCGGCCCGCGTTTGGTACCGTAAATGTCGATGACGGTCAGCGGATTCGGCGAGCCGTCAGCGTTCAACACCATCGCCGGCTGATGCTCCATCTTTCGCAGGTGTTTCTTGAGCGCGTTGCAGAACTTGGTCTTGTACGCGCAGTCTGCGCACCTGTACGGATAGACGTTCGAGTGCTTCTTTAGGTGGCTTGTCAGCATCGATTTGCTCACGCATGTGTACAAACACCTTTTGCATTTAAACGGCTTGGAGCCGTCGTGTACGCTAAGCCAGTGATGATTCATATGATGCTTATACTTGGTGACAAAAGAACACTCGGAGCATGTAAAGCCTTTGATGTGGTAGCGCATGTGCTCCCAATATTCCATTTTCGTCCTAGCTATGAAATTGCATTGCTTGCAGCTCTTAGCCTTTCGAAAGCCTCTATCTCTTACGCTTACGCTGCTTAGGCTTTTATTTTGCGGATTCGCGGCCGAGGCACGAAAAGAAGAAGATTTGTCGAGCTCCTCTGTCTCACGTTCCGTTGAAAGGGTGAAAGACAAACAGCTGTCACTGTCCGAATTTAAGAGGGATTTAAAGGTTGGTAGATGCGCAAGGACGGCTTTAAGGCTATTGATATTGTTGCGTTGTTTCGGCGTGTAATGTCCAATTAGATGCTCCGTGAATTCTGGCCTAGAAAAATTATAACGAATACCTATCTGTCTTTGTATCTATTACAGTTTTGCTTGAATACAATTACATAAAGTCACATTTGATAGATCACACATTTGCACAAATGTGCGAACCCAGTGAGAAATCACATGCTTATACTTGGTGACAAAAGAACACTCGGAGCATGTAAAACTTTTGATGTGGTAACGCATGTGCTCCCAATATTCCATCTTCGTCCTAGCTATGAAATTGCATTGGTTGCAGTGATGATTGAAAATACCTATATCGAATCGATGCCTTTTCGATGCAAAAGACATTGACGTGATATCGATTTGACATCGATTTGACCAATCATTTCTCACTGGGAATAGAGCTTGACGTAAATGAAAAATGCCTATGCACGGTGCATATTGTGTGTGTGTGTGTGTGTGTATGTGTTTTATAAGGTTAATTGTACGTATAGCATACCTGCTTGATGCTGTGAATATACATAACGGACATTGAAGATGGTCTCGTATATTGATATTCTCATTGGGTAATGGAATAATATTTGACACGGTGCTTAACGATCGATCAGCTCGATATTCGTCCATGATATTCGGATACCGTGTAAATTTTTGCCGGATAAATTGAAATTTTTGTCGATGGATCCCAAGTACTTGCAGGCTATACTTGGCCGATGAGTGATAAGCTATAATCTGCCATGAAAAATGACTATTCATTTCTCGATGAAGCTTGAAGTCGTTGATGCAATAATCAACACCTGGGAAGTCAAAGAAACTGCTCTTGTCCTCCAATTCTTTTCTTTCTCTGTAAAAATATGAAATTCTCGTTCAAATATCTCTTTTATAAAGAAACTAAAATGTTAAAATTAAATGTATCTCAAATTTAAAGAATTTGGTATGCGTAACAAGTAATTTGACTAATCAAACGGTTACTGTATGTGGAATGTTTAGAAATTTGTGCAACAATTAATTCTTTCTTCTTATCTGATCAACATGTATAAAGACAAACTTTGAAAGACTACTTTAAAAGTATACGTATATACAATACATATTTGTGAATATATACGAAATTTCGAAATATATGTATATTTACGAGTATGAGAGAAAATAATCAATCTTAGAAAATACGTTTTGTTTAATCTATGTGAAGAAAAAGTATTTCAATAAATTTCCGATAAATGCATACATATACACTATTTAATATTCTACTATTCTAGGCATCATAATTTTCGAATATATTATTGTTTTTTTAATAATGTTGTTATTAATTCCATGCGTGTAAATTCCATACCAAAGGATTCGTACGATTCCTCTCTCTCTCTCTTTCTCTCTCTCTCTCTTTTATCTCTCGTTAGAATTTTTGAAACGAATATCGGAAAAGAAATTAAAAAATTGAAATGACAATACTACACAAGACACTCTTGTAAACATCAAAACTTTACATTCCAGAATAATACTATTAAATGTTCAATTGTTAAAGAAAAAGTTTAAGTTATAAATAAATATATTAACTCGAATTAACATAGTAATGTCAAAATAATTTCAGCAATTAAGTCGCAAACAAAGAAATTAGAAATAATAACAAAAATTGGAAAAGTACAATTTTGAAAGAATTATATATAAATAATGTATAATATACTTACTTGCGCGCGCGTGTGTGTATGTGTGTAAAATATATACAATGAAAGTATATATCCTTTGTTTTTAACAGTTTCTATCATGAAATTAAATATTTATGATCAATAAAAATTAATAAATAATTAATAAAATAAATACCTTTCTCGAAATATTTGATATCTTGGTGAATCGATAACGTTAAACTTTCAATACATATTTCTCTACTCTGATATTGCAAATTTCGAACGATTATCTCATCATCTTTTAGTAAAAGTTGAATCGTCGTAGTATTTCGACATTTCAAATGTCAAGATCATAACAATGAATACAGAAACGACAAAAGGATTCGCCCTAGAACTTTCAATTTATGAGACTTTATGAGACTTTATGAGATAGAATTGATTGACGCGCAGAAGAAACTTAATAAAAAATCAGAAAGTTATATTTAACCTAGCGTAACACTTATTGTGAATAATAACAAGTTAAAAAAATGATAATCTGAAGTCATGAAATACTTTACTAATTATATTTTAGTATAATTTATTATATTTAGTCACAATTATTTGAGAAATAAAAAAAATGAAGTAATAATAAATTGTTAAATGACAGAGAAAGATAAAAATAGAAGAATAAAGAGTTGTTAATAAAAAAAATTAAAACAGTAAGAATAAAATGTCAATTTAAAAATTAATTTAGAAATGTTGAGGAATAAATGCAGATTTTGAACAGATATAGGATGCAGTTTGATCTATTCTAAAAACATTTTAACCGTGGCTTTACATGATTCTCGGCAACAAGATCTAGGACACAATATATGTATGAGATGTCAAAAAATTATTCATTATCTACATTCACTGTTTTCGGGGGTTTTTTTTACTAATAATTAATTGATATAGTAAATAGCGATTGAAAATAATTTTAAAATAGAAATAAACTGTCTCGTATGCATATATAATTACATGTAGAAGATGTAAGTTTGGGTTGCATACTCATATTTGTTATTTTGACATTTTTTTCCTATTAAATTTCCTATTAAAACATATTTTGTTTTAATAATTGATATATTAAAATTTTTTAATAAACAAATACACACACACACACACACACGCACGCACGCACGCACATATACGCGCGCGCACGTATACGTATTATGAATGTATGTATATAACTACATAACGCGCGTAAAATATATATATATAATTTCTTTTATTTATCTATTTATAAAAGTTATTTCCAAATAATTAGTATAATGTATTCGTTTATTTAAATAAATTTATTTATTTCTGTTTAATAGTTAAAAAAGACATTCATATGAGGATAAGTGAATAAAATTAACACAAACATCTATGAATCTATTTGTAAATGAAAATGCGACAATTGTTAAAGAAAAAAAGTATTTTCTTTTTTTGTAACTTACATTTCTTAAAGTTTATGTTACATTTATACTATAAATACTATATTTTTTTGGAGCTTTGACAGAATAGAAAAGAATTGATTGCTATCAAATCAAAATTAACAAACCAAGTTTAATTTTTCTCTTTCAAGAATTGTCTCTCGAAGAGATCTATGAGTCTTTATCGTAAGTCAATACTTCTCGACGTATACGCAAACTAAATAAAGTTTCAATGTTCAAGAATCAAAACAGCATATCTTGAAGAAAGTATAAATCTAGAAAAAAATTCAAACATAATTACAAACAGCTTCGAAAACAAAATTCCTCACTCTTGTCCTTATATGTAGATAGTTATTTCAAATTGATGAAGAATTTCTTTTTCTCTCATTCATATTCCAAAATTTCTTTTCGTACAGTTAGTTTCGGAATAATATTTGATAAAATTTAAAATTAATTTAGTAAATCGATGGATCGTTGCGATGGAAACAAGCATTAATAATCAATTCGAATGAGAGATAATAGAAATTTAAATACAATTGAAAGATAATTGAATATTATTTATACGAGGAAGAAATTTTATTTGATGGATTAGTATTACAAAATAATTATCTGATTAAACCTAACATATCAAAATTAATTTGATTTGGCTTGGTATCAAATGAAGAATTACCTGAAGCATCTCAGTCGTTCTCCGGATCTGGTTAGAGGTTCTCTTTGGTATGAGAAGCCTTTATAAGTGTAGACCACTTAAAAATATATATAAGAAATATATATCAAAGACTCACTGAGCACTTATGTTAGTTAAAGCTGCAACATGGTATCACACGTTAGCCTTACATATTCACTAACATTGTTTTATGAGCGTTGAATATTTAAAGAAGCATCAAGTAAGCTCGAACTAATAACGACATTCAAAGTCCCAAAATGAAATAACCGCTTATTCCTGGGTCTTGTCGATGGGGCAGTATCATCTTCCCTCTCTAGTCCATCTATCCAATCACGATTCATCTATCCTATCCTTCGGATTAATAATAGACGCTTCAGCAAACGTTATTCCTCTTTCTCCCACCTCTTCTTCACCCTCACCCCTCTTTTCATTTTCTCTCTCTCTCTCTCTCTTACTCTCTTTCTTTCATTTAGTCTCTTTTGAACGACGATGATGGCAACTTGACATATCTTTTAACAAAAAGTTGCCTATAACTATTACCTCATCTGTTACGTCAACGAATCTGTCTTTTTGATTGGTTGTTGTTTCGGTAATTATTTTTAAAAAATTACTATTACAAACTCGCTAATTAATTGTGCGTCAACTCTTTTAAGGGTTATATATTATAATAAATAAATATATTTCCCTTGTACAAACAATGTCTCGTCGAACTTGCATGACGTCGATGACTGCTATAATGACTTTTCAAATTTATCAAATGAAGAATTTCATAATCCAATAAAAAATAATGTAGAAATTAATGATCAATGAAAATATTATAGTTCTCGTATATCGAATACGTCAACGGATAATACCACGATAAAATCTCACCGAAAAGAGGTTAATTTCCGATTTATCGTAATATTTATTTTTTAAAAACCCTCACTTTTCTTTCATAAATCTTACAAATAAACATTAATTTCTACTTTATCCTTTGATACATTTTTTCACCGTCCTTCGAGACTATATATTTAACAGAAACTAACATACATACTTATATTGTACGTACATGTTAAACATATACATGTATATTTTAAAATATATTAGGATATATTTTTTTATACATACATCTATAATAAACAATATTATCCAGCTTCTTCTCAAAGATATTTATATTTAATATCATTGCTTTTTACGAAACATCCCGTGAAAAAGACGTAAATGCAGTTGACTGTCATGTATTTTATGAGACAGAATTAATAGATGATACAATATACTAAAGACAATAAATTGCATTTGTTGTATTTTAATTGTATTTGTTGTATTTTAATTGCATATGTTGTATTGTAATTGTATTTTATCGCGGATGAGTAATGAGAACAATATGGAAGTAATAATTAAGAGAGCTAATTCAATTAACATTTCTCTATTTTTTACAATGCATTACAAGCCACGTTTTTTGGAAAAAATATGAATAATCTGAGATAATATTTAAATATTTAATCGAGTATTCTTATTCATTTGTCTTTATTTCGTGAACAAGAATAAAACAAATTTATAACGATCATTTATAAATACATATGTAATTATCAAATATAAGAGTTTGCGAAGAAATAAGTATGGAATACCTTGAATTTTGTCTGTTGAACGCGACGAGCAAGAGTTGAAGCTTGAGTTGAATTTATTAGTTGCGAATTTGTAATTATTATGAAAAATTCGATTGAATCGCTAGAATTTGAAATAATAATCCACGATAGATCATTGTTATTGTGAGAATCATTGTCGGCCGTCCCTTTGTCACAAGGCGAGGCGCAGGCTGCAACGCGCAAATGGCGTTCTTTTCTGAGGACAAATAGCACAGCTGACCTATGTTGATGGCTATGACCTATTCTTATAGTTCATCTGCCGAGTCTACTACCTTGATACTGGTATGATGATATATACGTTTTCACAATGCGATTGTTCAAAATGTAAGAATCAATTTCGCCGAATAAAACTTTATAACGCATTTCTTGGATATTTTCATTAAAAAGAAGTTTGTTTACTACATTTATTATTACACTCTGTGATTCAGACTAAGCTTGGATAATTTAATTGGCAAATAATTTATCAGGTAAACTTGAACTCTTGCTTGTTGCGTTCGACGGACAAAATTCAAAGTATTCCATATTTATTTCTTCGTAAGCTCTTATATTTGATAATCACATATGTATTTATAAATAGTTATAAATTTATACTGTTATTCATGAAATACATTGTACATACTGTGGAAAAGGATAAATTATCCACTTTTATTTCTGCTTGGGTCAAGTATTATGCTGTTTTCATTTTTTCATGCACGCATATGTCAAGTATTTATTTCGCACACGATGCACAAGATATAAAATGTAAGATATAATTGTATACAATTGGTATACAATTATATACAATTGATATTAGGCAGAATTATCAGTTCATGGATTTATTATATAAAATTTTTCAGGTAATGTTGTAGAATAATGATTTTTTTATATGACACAAATATAATTTTTATATGTCTTATTAACGTATGTATTTCTTCTTCTCATTGATATGTTATTACTATAATTATATCTATTTTATAAAGTTTCAACAAAAGATTTAATTTTTAATAACTTCTACAAATATTATTTAATTGTAAATATCACGCGCGCGCGCGCGCGCGCACACACGCACACGCACACGCACACGCACACGCACACGCACACGCACAAAAATATCTATGTGATAGCATAAAAACTGTAACAATTTAATTCAATTACTATTGGAAGGCGTCGTTATTGTGGGATATAAGGACATGTATGCTTATTCGCGTGGCAGTTCGCACGAATCCTACGAATTTTGTCGTGCTACGTGAGATCGATTATCAGGGGTCCAGACACAGTTGTAACCTACGTAACAATAAGTAGCAGAGGGTCACACCGTCATAAGAAGGGTCAGCCGATCGAACAATCGACCATGTGCACGACCTTTTCGAGGTTAATATGTGGGCGCCTAAACATTGACAACCAGACAATATTAAATTTATAGGATGATTTACAGGACAACTCATACCATCATTGTATTTTTCGATTTCAATAGACTTCGGTCAAAGAAGAAGTTTTTGCTGAAACGATTGGCTGGTTGAAATCATTACGAATTTGTAAGGGAGCCATCGTAAATAAAACGGTAACAAAGAGATTAAAAAGTGCTTCCATTTTGTAAAATCTAATTTTCGAGATTTCTCTAAAAATTAAGAATTTTTGAAAAGATGAAAATATGTTATAACAGAAAGATCACTGTAGTAAAATATGTGATTGTGCATGCGATGGTCGTGAAGAAAAAATATTTTATTCCGTTTGCGAGTCGCTCATGTTCAAAAGGCATCTGCAGAAAGTCGGGACTCGATCGCTAATCCATTAAATTTTTGCGTCAAGTAAGACGTTTACCATCAGCGTTTAAGTGAAGAAGAATTCAGTTATAGTGTGACAACTTAAAAGTGACTGCAAATTTTGGATTGGAAATAAATCAATAAGGTTTAACAATAAACTTGCAGATAAAATGTATTTAAAAACATTTATAACGGTATTATTATCGACAGTTTGCACAATCACGTATAATTCGATTTCTCGTTTACATAATTCACATGCACGTCTTGTCTGCACATCCGTAATATGAAAGTACGAGACAAATAAAATTTTGACGAATTTAATTAAATTTAATTGAAATTGCGGCCGTGTTGGAAGTTGAAAATATCGGACAGTAAGGGCCTTTTGCGGCAGCTGGTGTATAATGGATTGCTAGGGCCATAGGTGCCAAAACCATATTTTAAGTTTATAATTCAATTATTAAGCATGTTCAAACGAAAAATCTAATTGTTTCAGAATGTTCAAACGAATCTAGTGATGTAACGATTCATACCGTTACAATTGGCTTTGCTTACATTTGGTAATTTGCTGCAATAAACATGCGTACTTTGATAAGCTATCGCGAGCCTTATGGAAGAATTTGACAATTAGGAATAACAAATATTGAATGTGACAAACATATCCGTTAAGAAAAAATAAAAAAGATACTTTTACGACCGAAAAGAGAATAGCGAACAAAGAAAGAAAACTGACGATTTCATCAGCGATTGACAAAGGAATTGACAAGATTTAAATTAT